>OX596230.1:4857497-5390150 GCA_951394215.1 Glyphodes perspectalis | reverse complement strand
CATAGACCCGTGATGAGGAAACTTGCCGAGCTGAAAACATTAAGCAATAAGAGTTGGGTTAGATGAGCAACTGTAGACGAATGATATTTTTTTTTTTATTACATTTGTCTGTCAGTGAGATTACTAAAATAATATTGGACACGTAATGATTTTGACTGGCTCGATGGCTCATTCGGTAGTAACCCTGCCCCATGCGCCGAGAGTTGTGGTTCGATCCCTACCCAGGACCAAATATTCGTATGGTGAATACTTGTGTTTGTTCTGTGTCTGGGTGTTAATATCCAATATTTAAGTATTTATTCGTTATACCACTGGGTTGATTCTGATATCCGTAACACAAGTGCTTAAGCTACTTACCTCGGAGTCAGATCAATGTATGTAATGTCGTTGGATATTTATTATTTCTTTGTCAAATACAAGAAAATTGACAAAGACATAGCGCATCGAAGTATTAAAGTGGGGTACTTTGACGATTTATTCCGAACTTGACCCGAAATCTCCTTCCTGACCCTCTAACTAAATATCTAACTAAACTTCACGCCACTTCCCTAGCGGTGGTAGAGGCAGGGAGAACCGAAACGCCATATGGCACGATCCTTACACACCTCATTCGCCTCTTCAACATTCATGATCCTTTTCATACAAGCTCTACGGTTTTTATGACTCCTAACATCACATTCTGTTAAAAAGTACCAATTTGTCTAATCAGAGTTAGCCCATTGAAATATTACATTATTTTGGGCCTATGGACTTAGCTTTTTTTTTTGGACAAAGAGAAGAGAGAAAATCTACCCATTACGTAATTCGAGTTAGGGACAGGCTTAGGTTCGGAACGAATATTGTATATTTTTTACGAATTACTAACCTTACCCGCTACCGGCTTACGATTTCGGGTCTGATTCGAAATAAATCGCTTTGATGTCGCTATGCTCAAATTTTTAATACATACATAACATCACGCCCATAATCCCCGAAGGGGTAAGCAGAGTCGAAGGGGCAGCAAGCCCCTTCAACCACATTCAGCCAAAAATAAAGCCGAGTTGGGTTAGATGGAAAATTGTAAAAAAGCAGTGACAAGCGGCTAACCTGTCGCCCACACAATCACACACCCAAACCCGATATACCATTAGTCGCCTTTTACGACATGCTTGGCAAGAACCACAGTTGGCACATTCTTTTTAAGTCCCAGACCAACACGGGACAGTGGGCTGGGTTGGAAGGAAAGCTGTTTTTTTTTAAAGACGTCGCTTAAAGGTTTATTTGTTTAAATAATCGTTATATTTTTCCTGTAGGCTCCCCCGACTACAAGAGACGCAGCGTGCACAGCTCCAACTCAACCAAGTCCTCGTCGAACCTCACCGGCGGGTCCGGCCGCTCGCACGACCAGCCCGAACAGCCTCTGGACACGCATGATAAGGTACCGTATATCTATTATGTTAAAGTTATCTATATATACATACATACAGTTAGCGCGCGAGTTGAATGCAGAGCTTCGGAATGCGATAGTGTTGCGGCGCTGTTACGGACTGAATGATGGTGGAGGCGCGAGGCGCGGCGTGCGGGCGGGGGGGGGGGGGAGCTGCACCTGCTCTTCACCTCAGACCCCGACTGCATTCAACTCGCGCGCAAACTGTACGTATTAACACACCCTTAATCTCCGAAGAGGTAGAGTCAAAAAGGCAGTTAGGCCCCTTAACTACATTCAGCCAAAAATAAAACTGGGCTGGGCTTTTCTTTAAAACACATGCATTTACATCAAAACGTTTGCAATTCAGAAGGGGTAGGCCAAGTTCAAGGGGTTAAAAGCTTCTTAACCCAAATTCATACATACCTACATACATAACATCACGCCCATAATCCCCGAAGGGGTAGACAGAGTCAAAGGGGCAGCATGCCCCATTAACCAATATTAAAACCATTATTACAGAACAAAATTGTGTTTGTGTGTTTTTTTTTGGCCGAATGTGGTTAATGGGGCTTGCTGCCCCTTTGACTCTGCATACCCCTTCGGGGATTATGAGCGTGATGTTATTTATGTATGTATGTAAAATTGTGTTTGTTCTGTAATAATGGTAATATATTCAACATTAACACCCAGATACAGAACAAACACAAGTATTCATCACACGAATGTTTGTCCTGGGTGGGGATCGAACTCACAACTCTTGGCGCATGGGGCAGGGTCACTACCGAACGCGCCATCGAGCTAGTCAAAATACATACGGTAACAAAATACATACGTTATATCCTTTTATTCGCAGGCGAACAGAGCGAATCTCTCCCTCACTTTCGCGCAGCAGGTGGCTCGGTGCGGCCGTGGCAGGCGAGAGAAGGACAGAGAGAACGTCATCCCGGAGCATTATGCTATTGAGAAAGATTCGAAGCTCAGGTAGGTGGGATGTTGTGTCAGTGTTGTGTGTGATAATGATGATGATGTGTGTTGATGACGGCTGAGAATGATAATGACGTAGCTGGCACGTAATTCGGATGTTGATTGTTTATATTTAATTTTGAAATATCAATTCTGAAAAAGAAAGTATCGTAGTATGCTGTTAAGCCTTATTGATTTTCAATCATATTGAGTCTAAGATTTTTAATTTTACAAAAACTGCTTAATATTAAGTCAGTTGACTATACAAACTAGTGACGTCACACGTTGACAAGCCCATACAAAATGATTTCGTTTTGACAGCTCTTAAAAAGTATCTCAATTGACTAGCCAGTCAACATCCCTATTATAATAATAAAAATAAAAACGTTTAATTGACTTTTTTCAACACAAAATAGTACACAGTTTAACAATTTTTTTTAAAAAATTATTTAAATATTCGACATCATCACATACATTGATCTGACTCCGAGGTAAGTAGCTTAAGCACTTGTGTTACGGATATCAGAATCAACAGTGGTATTATTACAAATATATACTTAAATATTCAATATTAACACCCAGACACAGAACAAACACAAGTATTCATTATATGAATGTTTGTCCTGGGTGGGGATCGAACCCACAACTCTTGGCGCATGGAGCAGGGTCACTACCAAATGCGCCATCGAGCCAGTCAAATCAATAATATGCAGGTGCAACATTTTTTTTTATATTGAAGCGACTGTGCGTATTCTCAATACGTACGCTAATTATCCTGACAGGGTCGCCATATGAGGAGTTAGTAATTTAAACAACCGAATCGAATCAACCGTTTATTGAATGCTCGATAAAATACAATGAAGCTACTTACATCTATAGGATAAATGAAGAATCATAAGTATATAAATAAGATGAGGGTTGATACATCACAGTAAGATGATGATGGATGATGATAATGAAAGGGTAAAAATGATAGTTGGTGATTAAGGTGTAATAACTCTGAGTACTGAAACCAATGGAGACGACATAATAATCTATACGAACAATCTGCTATACAAATATGATTAATATCGATACTGTATTCATAAACCTCTATCTATCTCTTTTTAACAAGTCTACAATACTACACGTAAAAAAAGAGACAACAATATAGTTGACTTAACTATTTTCGGTAATATCATCAAGTGACGTCATAGAAATACCTAAGTGAAGCCGACTTACCATTTTGGTTTCTTGCTTTAAGTTGTCAATGTCAGTGGAATTTGCCAATATTGATAAAATTTGTGATTAGAACTTAATCTAACTTGTAACATTCAGAAACATCGTCATAAATAAATTGTTCAGAAACTTAATAGTATGTAAATAAGTAAAGTGGAATGACACTACGCAAAGTCGCCATAATTGTTTCTCACTCAAATAAGGCTTCACTTTTTCGTAGTTATGCCATCTCCATTGGTTTCAGTACTCAGAGTGTAATAACTAGTTTGATGTACATGAGTGAAGTTAATAGAAGATAAAACTGATGACTGATGATGATTGATTGATTATGGCAGTGATGACGAGTTTTATACAGACAAGTGGGGGTTATAGAGAGTGAAACTGATCGGTGATGATGTTGGCGGGTAATGATAATGGTAGATGTTTAGGGGGTTAATACGATAAAGGTGTTGGGTGATGATGATAATGACTACTATAATAGTTATGGTGTTGCCAATAAAATCAGCTATAGATCAGAAAGGATGATTGTTAATGAAGATGTATAGTGGTGATGATGATAAGTACTATGATGGAGCCAATAAAGTCGTATTGAAAAGAGAAAGCTAATTGTGCAAACTACACGCTCGCATTAAAAGTGGAAGTACTTCAGCCGAGCTAGGTGTTGCTCGCTCGGGGACCTAGGTCCGACTGACCGTGAGGTGTATTGTATATGTACTTAGTGGCGTGAATAACTTCGTCAGCGCGATGCAGGATTGTATGGCGTTTCAGCATGTTCGATCGACGTCATCTGTTGACATATTATTCGAGCTTGTAATCTTGACTATCTTGTTGCGCGGGCGCCACACTAATCACCTCTCTCGTTCACAGGAGTTACGTGTCAGGTGAGAGAGACTGTCACAGTCCGCTGTACGCGTCGCCTCCTCGGAGCCCTATAGAGCTGTGCAGCCCTACACAGCACAGCATTCCTTTCGGTAAGCTGAGTTAACTGTAAAGTAATTAAACTGAATTATTTATGTTAGGAGTCATAAAAACCGTAGAGCTTGTATGAAAAGGGTCATGAATGTTGAAAAAGCTAGTGAGGTGTGCTAG
Organism: Glyphodes perspectalis; assembly: GCA_951394215.1. Classification (NCBI taxonomy): domain Eukaryota; kingdom Metazoa; phylum Arthropoda; class Insecta; order Lepidoptera; family Crambidae; genus Glyphodes; species Glyphodes perspectalis. Next base: position 5,385,472 of record OX596230.1, on the reverse strand, counting down.
GATCGCGCCATATGGCGTTCGGTTCGCTCTGCCTACCCCGCTAGGGAACTAGCGTGAAGTTTAGTTAGTTAGTTATAGTTAATTCGGTAGTCTTTGCGCTAATTCACAAACTCAGGTGTTTTCAAACCCAACCAATATACCTTCAGTCGCCTTTTACGACATATGGTGGGCAAGGAACACAGTTGGCGCATACTTTTTATATCCTAGATCAACATAATATAATATTAGTAGGTATGGATTTTTATATTACAAAATTCTCCGATGTTGGTCTGGGACTTGAAAAAGAATGTGCCAACTGTGTTTCTTGCCTAGCATGTCGTAAAAGGCGACTAATGGTAAGTATATGGGGTTTTTGGTGTGTGATTGTGTAGGCGACGGGCTGGCCACTTGTCACTACATTTTCATAATATTCCATATAATCCAGCCCAGTTTTGTTTTTGGCTGAATGTGGTTAAAAGGGGCCTGCTGACCTTTTGACTCTGCCTACCCCTTCAGGGATTATGGGCATGATGCTATGTAGGTATGTAAAATTGTCGCTATCTCGCCAGGATCGCAACCACCCAGCCTGACCTCCGTGCAGCCTATACTGACTGACACCCATTTCAATCGGGACACGCACATGCGCATCATCCTGGGACGGGACAGCAAGCCGCAACACGACAGGAGCGATAGGTCAGTACTGGGACAAACTGGGTCATACACTCATATGGTCGTCTCAATATTGCGCCATGGCGTAGTATAAGCCCTGACCTGAATAGACTAGTCTTTTGTACTTCTCCCGGTCAGGGCTCAGGGCTTTTACTCAAAAAAAATAAATATACAGCAAGTAACAAGTAACGCGTGACGTCACTAGATGCGTAAAATTTTACCGTCCAAGTGACATAATGCGCCCCATTTCGGATATTTGAAGCGTTGTATCTTTGTAATTTTTTGAGTATTAGATAACGTAAAAAATACGTATTAAATATTTTTTGATAATCTAACTTACGGATTATAAAAAAAATATTTGAGTCAACTAGCTTACTGCGCCAGTTTATTGTGTTAATTCAATATTGCGTTATACCGCAGAGTACTATTTATCGGACAACTACTCAACTACAAATGGTTAACGTTAGCTCATTTTTGCATTAACTCAAGATTGAGTCATGGCGCAGCAAGAGACTCACTGCGCTAAACTAGACGTGGTGAACTTGTCATAAATCTACGTCTGCTCACTGCGCCAGCTCAATGAGTTAATTCGATATTGCGAAATTATGAAAGGGGACTAAGTGAGCACGGGACATGACGCTAGGAAGATGGTGTCATCATCTGCTCCGGTGCAGTGCGCTAACAAATTAAAGTGAGTTAAATTATCTGGCGCTGTGGACTGAGTTGGAATGACAATACCTCAATGACCGATTGGGAAGTGGAAGGGGAAACATATTTTACTGACCCCAGATCACCAATGATATGATGATGATGAATACTCCACCCTGAAGGTCAGGGAGAAAATCACCGCCCCAATAGCAAAATTATATATGTGTGTGTGTGTGCTTATAACAGCAGTTTTGTGTATACCTATTGTAATATTATTGTCCTGTAATTAATACGCTTTTTAGAACAAAATTACTCATGTAATCGCTTTCTGTAATATCTTTAATAATAGGGATGACTGCATTAAAAAACTATAATTCTATTTAGTCCGTCAGTTAGATTATACAAAAATAGTAGACACATAGTTTTCGCTTTATCAAATGAACAAAAAATCACAAAGATAAAGAGCATCAAAGTTTTGGAGTGGGGGCTTGCGACGTCACTATTTTGTAAAAATTTACGAAAGCGTGACGTCACGCGCAACTTGAATGCATTGTATCTTCGTCAATGTTTGTTTGACAAATAAATAAAAAAATACGTGTTGTAACGGGTACGAAGTCCGGCAGGGGGTCGTGGTCGTGACGTCACCGCCAGAAGAAACACGATGCGGTGGAGTGAAGCGAATTTTTATTACAACGTCCGAGTTACAGCCACATATGTATGGTCCCCGCGATCGCGTTCCGTTAGGATGCACGAAGCAGAGTGCCAAATATACAGAAGTATATAAATATAGGATCAGATAATGTTCCTAAGGGGCTACAGAGTTCTGACGGACAGATGCACTGTAAGCTTCTATGGATTTTATCTTGAATTGATCATCACATACGAGGTCTATGGGTGACCCTTATACTTCTGAGAAAACGAAATGCCACCGCGATGTAAAGTACAGCCAACGCCATCTATTGGCGAAGAGTGGAACTAGACGTTGACGTCTACTCGGTGCGTGTTGACGTCCTATACTACTTTAATTATGTTATGTTACAGTCTCCCCCTCTGTCTCCGATAGACGTCCCGACGAGGAGACAGGACAAAAGAAAAATTAGTGAGCAGGTTTTCTGGGTCGCCCACGTCTACGTTTCTCCTGTGGATCAGTATTCTCCTTAACTGTTGTTTTCTTAGGGCGTCCTCTTCTTCTAAGGGGATTGGCTGGCTTCGGCATTTCAATATCTGTACCTAGATAGGGCTTTAGTGCAGAACTATGATAAACACCAAGAGGAACTCCAGGTTCTTGTGGGTTTGCAATTTCATATGACGAGGGTCCATGTTTCCTGTTTACAATATATGGGCCGTCACGGCATGGTGCAAGTTTTGCACTTTTTCCTTGAGCTGCCTTGCTAACTGGATGTAATGTAACCATCACGAGATCAGCGACACCGTATCCATGATCACTCCGTCTATTTCGGTCCATATACTCCTTTCTCCTCTCCTCTTTCATCTCCTGAACTTCTCTTGCCTTTTCCATAGTTTTCGTCATTTGTAACAGCCTCGGTGTAATTTCCAGAATAAAGTTTTCCGACATAATTATTTCTCTGAAGTTATGCCATCCATCATCAATTGTTTTCAATTCCCTCCCGAAGGTCAAGAAAGCTGGAGTGTAATTAGTGGAACAGCATTGATTTGTATTCATGGCGAACCTAATACACGGTAGTTGCTCAGGCCACTCACGATGATTATCTCCTAATATGATAGCTAACTGAGTTTTTAGGTCTCTGTTTCTCCTCTCTACTGGATTGGTCTCAGGGTGGTACATAGGAGTAAAGGCGTGTTTGATTTTCATGCAATAAGTTATTTGTTGCATCACAGCACTAACAAATTGGGTGCCATTGTCGCTTATTATGCGTCTAGGGAATCCGTATCTTAGGAATATCTCGTTCACCAGTGTTAAAGCACAATTTTCAGCAGTTGCAGTGACCAATGGAAAGAGTTCAACCCACCTCGACGCTAGATCCTCGACTATTAGGATCCATGTCATATTGTCAATTGAAGCTGGTAAGGGGCCAAATAAATCAAATGACAAGACCTCGAAACGCTGATTCATGGCAGTCGTCTGGAGTAACCCAGCAGGTTTTTGATTGTTAATCTTATAACGCTGACAAGCAACACAATTTTTGGTGTAACTATCAATGTATTTCCGCATTCCACTCCAAAAATATCGTTTAAACACGGTTCGATAGGTTTTCTCGCTTCCGTAATGTCCTGCTAATGGGCTATCATGGTAAGTTGCCAAAACGTTTGCCCATTCGTGCTCAGGAACCACTAACTGAGCGTCTTGACATTAACCATTTCAGTGCTTGGTGGTCTGTTACGACTGTGATTGGTAAACCATCTATATATCCAGTAAACTTTTTCACAGCCCAGACAACAGCCAGTGCTTCTTTCTCAGTGGTACTATAATTTCTTTCCGCCGGAGACAATAGTCGACTAGCATACTCTACAGGATGTTCTTCTTCTCCCTCCCCCTGTACCAAAACTGCTCCGACTGCATAGTCACTTGCATCAGTTTTTAGGATATAAGGCTTTGAAGAGTCAGCCTGTATTAGTACAGGAGCTGAGGTGAGCAGTCTTTTTAGTTCTTCACTAGCCTTATTCTGCTCGTCAGTATTTTCACTCCCATCTTGTTCTTCTTAGAAGTCCCGTGGACGCACGTAGTCTTCCTGCCGTATCTCGTCACCACGAATTTCGGGTCGCGTTGGGCCCCGTTGGTCGCCAGATTGTAACGGGTACGAAGTCCGGCAGGGGGTCGTGGTCGTGACGTCACCGCCAGAAGAAACACGATGCGGTGGAGTGAAGCGAATTTTTATTACAACGTCCGAGTTACAGCCACATATGTATGGTCCCCGCGATCGCGTTCCGTTAGGATGCACGAAGCAGAGTGCCAAATATACAGAAGTATATAAATATAGGATCAGATAATGTTCCTAAGGGGCTACAGAGTTCTGACGGACAGATGCACTGTATGCTTCTATGGATTTTATCTTGAATTGATCATCACATACGAGGTCTATGGGTGACCCTTATACTTCTGAGAAAACGAAATGCCACCGCGATGTAAAGTACAGCCAACGCCATCTATTGGCGAAGAGTGGAACTAGACGTTGACGTCTACTCGGTGCGTGTTGACGTCCTATACTACTTTAATTATGTTATGTTACAGTGTTCAATATTTTTTTAAAATCTAACTGACGGACTAAACTGTTTTTTTGGTCATCTAGCCTATTCTAGTCAACAAGTGTTGATTACATAATGTTGATACGCTTGGATTTATGGGAGTATTAATGAAAAATCCGTTCTGTAAAACACCGTGTAAAACTGGGAATTACAGCTTAGCATTATAATATTGTTATAAACTAAAAAAAAGGATTAGAATATTTATTTTGGTAGGTTAGTTTACTTTTTTAGATCTACTATTTAATAATATCTACACTATTCGACTGGCTCGATGGCGCATTCTGTAGTGACTCTGCCCCATGCGCCAAGAGTTGTGGGTTCGATCCCCACCCAGGACAAACATTCGTGTGATGAATACTTATGTTTGATCTGTGTCTGGATGTTAATATCCAATATTTAAGTATATATTTGTAATACCACTGTTGATTTATTCTGATATTCGTTGGACAAGCTACGTACGTCAGAATCAGATCAATGTATTTTTTTACAAAATAAATATAAAAAAAATTAAATAAATATTTTATTTGTATGTATATAACGAATAAACTCAAAAACTACTGGACCGATTACAAAAAATATTTACCGTTAGAATGCTACATTATCCTTGATTAACATAAGCTATAGAAAATTTTGAAAAAAGTTAGGTTAGTTTAGAAAATAAATGTCCACCCATGTGAAGCCGGGGCGGGCCGCTAGTATGAGGTATGATTAACTTATTATGAACTATTATTATGAATGAACTTATTATTACATATTTAATCTTGTATTCCATACAAGATTATTTTTAGTTTATGCGAAATCTCTTTTCTACTTATTTTATTTAAGAAAATCAACAAAATAATTTTTATTTTTTATCAACTTTTGTATGGAAAGTAAAAAAAAATTGGCCACTTCGTGGTGTCTCTTACCTTCAAAGGTTTTCATATTATTATTATATATTATATTATATTATCTAATAATAACCGTAGAACTGTGGGGCGGATCGCGTATTCCAGTATAGTTGGCAGTCTTGGCAGAGCGAGAAGGAAGATATTCAAACGCACGTGAGTGAGCGAGATAGCGCCACGGAGTCGCGGCGTACTGTGACGAATATATTGTTATATCATTATGTGTATATATTCATTTATATAGTTTTTTTATGCACTGTGGTGTTAGGAGTGGTGTTACACTGTTGGATTTCTTAGTTGGTGATAGGGAGTAGGGGAAAAATTACTTTCTTGTTTTATGTATTTATATTTATTTAATAATATCTAAGTATTTATAGAATATCAAAAAATATATTTTCATTATGTATCTGTATTTAAGCATAATTATTTTCAAACACTTTATTTACATATTTGTATTTATATATTCTTTTAATAAATATCACGTAATGTTTTTTGTTTTCACAGTTTGTGGTTGGGAGATTTTTTAATAAGTTTTCTTTTTTTGAATATTTTTATTCTGTTTAAATGTAGACAACTTAAATATTAGAAAAATGGTATAACACAATTAAATTAATTATCATAATTAGTATAAAGTGGTCCGAAGTTTTAACTTACAAAAAATCTTTGTATTATCAATGATTCATTCATACTTATTTTTTTCAATTTCGGGACCTTCAATTTCGAAAATAAATTTATTTTTATAATGGATAAGAAATAAAGGTGTATTGCTATTTGCAAATGTTAACTCTACATATTATGGTTCATTGGTTAGTGACAGACACACAGACTGATTGTGAGTGACTGGTATAACACAACTGTTATACCATTTTTTACCGTAGACATCCATCGTCACAGTACCCCGTTCCGTGGCCTCTACGGCTAGGTTTGGCTATGGCTGACATAGGTTTATGCTGTAACATCATCATCATCGATGTTTATACCATCATCATATAACATTTGCGTTGTAAATACATATTCTGATAGATTTTTGTATAGACACATTTAGGTAAGATACTTGGGAATGTTTTCAAAAATACTTAGCGCATAAAAGTTATTAAGTTAAGATTCAGTATATTGAAAAGTGCCAGCTTTACTACAAAGGTGTTAGACAAGATTTAAACTTAGTCTGTAGATTAAATGTATAGACAACATTAAAAAAATACATGTGTAGCTTATAGTAAAAATAAAATGTAATAAATAATTAGAAAAAAATAAAAAAAATAAGAATTAAAAAAAAAAATCACAATATTTTAAAAGTAGAACACTGCTCAAGAAACAAGGTAGTCCTATGGTCTTCGTATTGTCAAAATCAATGACAATAGAATGCCAATTAAAATAGGTAAGATTTCAGCTCAATTGGAACAGACAGCTAACATATGAACATTGCAATTAAAAATAAAAAAAAATAATTAAAAGTTAGCTGTTATATAAACTACGTTTAATCATTTTTGTAGTAAAGTTAATACGTTAATGTACGTTTAATATATTTTTGTTACATAAATGATAGTGTTAAATCGAGATCCAAATAAAAGATGCCATATTTAATCACACTTTTGGGCTTTACTGTAAATAGGGATGATGACTGCATTAAAAAACTATAATTCTATTTACAGCGTCAGTTAAGTAGATTATAAAAAAATACTAGACACATATTTTTCGCTTTATCAAATGAACAAAAAATCACAAAGTTAAAGAGCATCAAAGTTTTGGAGTGGAGGCTTGAGGCGTCACTATTTCGTAAAAATTGTACGAAAGCGTGACGTCACGCGCTACTTGAACGCATTGTATCTTCGTCAATGTTTGTTTGACAAATAAATAAAAAAATACGTGTTGAATATTTTTTTATAATCTAACTGACGGACTAAACTGAATTTTTTAGTCATCTTGCCTATTGTATATTAAGAAAACAAATGAATCCAAATCTTCTTGATTAAGATACATAATTGTACATAACCACTTATGTTTTCGATTTTAATTCATAAAAACAATGTTTTTTTTTTTGGATTTTTACACTAAATAGCTTTCACATATATTTACTAGTAAATAATACATATTACGCTTGTGTTACAGTATAAACCAATTTAATACAATAACTGCATAGAATTACTAAGTGACATTGTTTTATGGAAAATATTTTTCAAAAATATTAACTGCAAGATTTAACTAAAAAAAAAATAATATACAGATTGAGTTAATTCTATTACAGTTAATTTTTATTTCAGCTTGTTTATGTTTTAACACAAAATTTAACAAGACTGTTTAACGTATTATCTAAAACTCACTTTGTTAATTTTATTCACAAAATACCACTCGCACAGTGCACAAACAATCTTTGATGGTTTTTAATTACGTTTACATTATTAAATATAGCATAATGGTGACCTCTACAATATTCACTAAGTAACTACATTAATATACAAACAAACATACATAACATCACGCCCATAATCCCCGAAGGGGTAGGCAGAGTCAAAGGCCCCATTAATCACATTCAGTCAAAAATTAAACCGTGCTGAGTTATATGGAAAATTTTAAAAACGTAGTGAGGAGTGGCTAGCTTGTCGCCTACACAATCACACACCCAAAACCCGATCTACCATTAGTCGCCTTTTACGACATGCTAGGCAAAAACACAGTTGGAACATTCTTTTTAATTCTCATTCTCACATGAGACTAATTAAATATGCTGTGGGCAATAATATAGTAGTTTATTTGATACTAGCTGTGCCAGCGGTGTCACCCGCGTTTATGGTTAATATTATAAAGACAATTTCCGTCATACATGATTTCTATGTAACTTTAACCATTAAGGCAGCACACGCGACGGAAGCTTAAAAAATACAGTAACTTCTCCCGTTTTCCCAACATTTCCCTTCACTACTCTGCTCTTATTGATTGTAGCGTGATGAAATGTATACTGTAACCTGCCCAGGAGTATGAAGAATAATTGTACCAAGTTTCGTTAAAATCCGTCAAGTAGTTTTTGTTTCTATAAGGAACATACAGACAGACAGACAGACAAAAATTTTACTGATTGCATTTTTGGCATCAGTATCGATCACTAATCACCCCCTGATAGTTATTTTGAAAATATATTTCATGTACAGAATTGACCTCTCTACAGATTTATTATAAGTACCTATAGATTTAATTTGTTCAGTTGGCAATATTATGCAGTGTGCAATGTATTAGTGTTTCTATGCAGTTATTATGTTAATGCTGTTACTAACAGACTAACGCGTGCTTGTAGACTTTGGAAACGACTAACGGTTTGCGTGTAGCACTGACAAAGGTTTAAGGGCTTAAGGGCATAAATATACATAGGAGTTGCTAATAAATTCGCTGCTTAGTAGGGATGGCGATTTGATATCGATAAAGTGATTCTTAGTTAGAAAAACGTCGATTGTTTCAATCGATGTTAAGTGGATAATTCGATGTAAAATATTGTTGCTTAAGTAAAAATAAGAGTTTAATTTGTTTGCTTGATACTGTCACTAAAATAAAAAAAAAAGTTATTTTCAGTGTGTTTTCTTTCCATTGATTAGTATGATCAAATTTTATTTCGATTGGTGTTTGTAATTTAATAATTGATAGTCTTTTGACTGGGATTATATAGGTATTGTTTTGGGAAAATCGCTATCTCTTCTAATTGCTTACCGAATTATTTTTAAATTGTGGCCGAAAAAGGACATATGTTTAAAATTAAGAACGAAGGAGACCAATGCTTTTACTTTTATTTATTAATTAGGCTACTTATAATAATTAAATAATAAATCCTGCCGCCTATGTGATAAGTTTTTATGCTTATGCTATGGATACTAGGTAACTGATAGACATTTATTACATAAATACGTTTATAAACATCCATTACTGTGTTCATCGTCCGAATAAGGTAACTAGAAATTTTAACCTTGTTGTTGTAGGTGGAGCTTTTAACTTTAAAATTAAGAGTACCATTGAAAGGTAGTATTTTACCCGACGAAACTCAGACTTAAGTTTAGTCTAGGTATTGTACAACCTGTTCCTTTTTATACCCCATAACTTTAGGGTATAAACGAGACCACGTAAAAGAACCAATGGCATTTGAAATGATTTTTCAATTTATTACTTTTTCAAATTTTAATTTTTCATACAAAATAATTCAACAAAAATTCGACCACCAATATAAAACACCTTTATTTGATCATGACGACATTGTATTTTCGAATCTGAATGATTAATTAATTAATTATGAATGACTTACTCATCAATGAAATACCTACATCAAACCTAACACATTGACCTCGAGATCGCCTGTATACAGGTGACAATTTTTTAACTAATTTAATTAAAATTGATTATAACTTCTAATCTATGCCTTTAAGGACACTTGTTCTTTGGACTTTTTGTATTAATTTTATTCATAAAAAATCACCTTAAATTATGGGATAACAAAAGGTATAAGGTTGTATAAGGTTTACTAGACTTTATATATATTATATAAAGTCCTTATAACCTCGCTCGCTTAATATATGATAAGAGATTGAGGTGTGTAAGGATCGTGCCATATGGCGTTCGGTTCTCTCTGCCTACCCCGCTAGGGAAGTGGCGTGAAGTTTGTTCAATTTATACTTGATTATGTTATGTGAAACGTTTTTTGTGCAGCAAAAGCAAGAGAAATGGCATCGTGACGAATCCGGCGATGCGATTGGTTGCCAACGTACGGAATGGACTTGGTAAGTAATGCGTTCGATTCCTGGCAGTGCCTAAATGTATTTTTACCTATTTGAGGGGATCATGAATAGATCTAAATAGCCTAAATCTAGAATCTTTCACGACCTATACAAGTTTCTCTACAATGTATCCCTCAACTTTATAATAGTGGTATAAATGCCGTATTTAAATATATTTTTTTATTATAAAAAAAAAGTGATTAAAAAAAAAAAAAAAAAACATGCTCGAATTTGAACTGATACTACTAGCAAGTGAGGTGTGTATTGTAATCATTAAGTTACTACAGTCGTTTTAAAATGTCGATATAATACAACGATAGTGTCCTATTGGAACAGTTTTCGAATAACATTATCGGACACAAGATTACGACAGTGTGCTGTTAGAGCGGTGGTAGCTCAATGGAAAGGACACGCGCCTCTTAACCCGGGCACGTACTTCTGGATTTTTCAAGTCTATGTACGTATTTATACCACTAGCTCGACGGTGAGGAAAAACATCGTGATGAAACCTGCAAATTCAAACAACTTTAGATTTGTAACCATGATCCAAAAATTTCCCCTATCTTAGGGTTACGAAGGTCAGATCGGCAGTCGCTTCAATGTAATTACCAGACTCGCTAAATCCTAGATCATGGTCTAAACGGACCCCGTCTGGGACATGACGTTAGGAAGATGATGCTGTCAGAAAACATATCGATATTTTTGTCCAACTACATCCCTAGACCCACTTATTATTAAATATAAAAATACCTGAAGGGGTTTTAAAGGCAGTGTTTAAGGATCGATAAGCTCTTCAACCACATTCAGCCAAAAAACAGAAATCATTGAATTACGTTAGCCGGATAAATTAATGATATCATTAAAGGTCAAATATAACTGTGAACTTTATTCCATCTAACTAAGGTTTTCTTCCCACAGACAGCGCAGCGGCTAACATTCGCAGAACAGGCGTTGCTTTAGCAGCCAGCGCCAGTTCTGCCAATCCAGCTGTGAAGACCAACGCCTTCCAATGGAGGAAAGAGACGCCGCTATGATTTAGGCCTGCGTGCGAGCGAGAGGACATAGTCTCATAGTACATAGTGACTGTGTTATAGGACTTATAAGTGTTTTACTATCCTGAGGTGTCGAGACCAACGCCTTCCAATGGAGGAAAGAGACGCCACTATGATTCACACCTAAGTGCGAGCGAGAGGACATATTCTTTTAGTACGTAGTTTCATGTATGTGGTTAAAGGTGGCACATATTGAAACATTCCTTTGCGAATGTATTGAATACGTAGATAATTAACGTAATAAGTTTACTGGGAAAAAGAGTCATTATATTATACACGTATTTTTTGATTTATTAACTACAAACTTAAATTGATATAACAACTTGCTGCAAACATTTTGTAGCATGGCATGACGTCACGCGAAATAGGCATGATGACTGCATTAAAAAACTATAATTCTATTTAGTCTGTCAGTTAGATTATACAAAAATACTAGATACATATTTTTCGCTTTATCAAATAAACAAAAAACCGCAATAATAAAGAGCATCAAAGTTATGAGTGGGGGCTTGCGACGTTACTATTTTGTAAAAAATGTACGAAAGCGTGACGTCACGCGCTACTTGAATGCATTGTATCTTCATCAATGTTTTTTGACAAATAAATAAAAAAATAAGTGTTCAATATTTTTTTTATAATCTAACTGACGGACTAAACTGAATTTTTTAGTCACCTAGCCTATTTCAACGTGGTGTCTTCGTTATTTTTTGTTTGATGGCCGAAAGAAAAACTATTTGTAAAATATTTTTAGTAGTCTAACTGTTGTACTAAATAGTTTTTTTTTGGTCTACTATCCCAAAATGTTATAGAGGCGCTCAAAAGAGATCAAACAGTTTTGACCTACAGATAGCGCGCGAGTTGAATGCAGTCAGGGCCTGAGACGAGACATACCCTGAGCTCTGCATTCAACTCGTGCGCTATCTGTACGTGCAAGCGAGAACGAATCTGTTTCTCTGTTTCTTTTTCAAAGGCGAGTGAGAATACAACCTGCTTTTATGATATTATTATGAAATTGAGGCGAGTAAGAGAGGGAGACATGATATTAGCGGGAGAGTGACAAAACATGCTCTGATTTTAATGGAAAGTTACAAGGGAATTACCGAAATTTCTATCGATTACGCAAGGAAAAGGTAAAATCACTTTGTGTCGAATTCAATTGTCATCTTGAAAGTTAGACAAAGATGGAATTATTGAGTGAGAGCAGAACATTTTCTTTCAGACATGTCTTTCTGATCTTCTTGACAAGAAGAGAACGCATTCTCATAGAAAAGGTCAATCTAAAGATAAATGTTGCTGGTTGAATGTATAATGTCGCTATACTAGTCGCGGTGCGGATCAGCAATAGAGATACATACATACACACATCACGCCCATAATCCCCGAAGGGGTAGGCAGAGTCAAAGGGGCAGCTACCCCCTTAACCACATTCAGCCAAAAATAAAACCGGGCTGGGTTAGATGGAAAATTGTGAAAAGGTAGTGATAAGTGGCTAGCTCGTCGCCAACACAATCACATACCCAAAACCCGATATACAATTAGTCGCCTTTTACGACATGCTAGGCAAGAAACACAGTTGGCACATTATTTTTGAGTCCCAGACCAACGTGGGCAATATAGATAAAAGGAGTTTTATTTGATAAGATAGTTACGATATAATCTTGGCAACAATCTGCGGACTTAAAATAAGGATTAAATTATTACATAATCGTTTCAAGCATCGTAATAGTTGTTTTTAAACGATTTCAAAGAAGGGGAAGTACTCAAATCGTCTATTTTTTTTATTCTGATTGATAGCTTATTATTACAATGTGTGAAGGGGATTCGATAATATTTTTTTTTTATTTGAAAAGGAAATTATTTTCTGGTAGTAGTTGCATATAAACTAACTTGGCTACAGGATGGAATTACCAACACAAAATAGTGCTAAATTGGCCTATGTTTACCTACATTTATACAAACCAAACTTCACGCCACTTCCCTAGCGGGGTAGGCAGAGAGAACCGAACGCCATATGGCACGATCCCTACACACCTCACTCGCCTCTTTAACATTCATGATCCTTTTTATACAAGCTCTACGGTTTTTGTGACTCCTAACATCACCTACATTTCACGCCCGTAATCCCCGAAGGGGTAGTTATTATCAGAATCAGAATATCCAATGCACCATTAATCGCCTTCTTCGAATTGGTAGGCAAAGACAGTTAATACATTTTGAATCCAAGACGAACGTGGGTCTAAAGTGATTTTTAAATAAAAAAAACTATAGTGATTTTAAATTTGTAGACGATTCTGAGCCTACCTTTGGTTGAAATCGGTTAAAAACTCTGACGAAAGTAATAAGTATTGAATACGTAATGTATTATATAAATCGAGTCGTTCTATTTTAAGTCTTAACTGCGTTAGATGACACGATACGATTGTAGTTTGACCACAACTGCTGTACCGCTCCTGGGGGTGACAGGTGAGGCGGGGGGAGGAACCGTATAATTTTTCTGCTCTTTTTGCCATAGCTTTCTGCCAGGTTTATTTAGATAGATAAATAGATAACAACATACATAACATCACGGCCGTAATATAACCATATTCACACAAAAATAAAACTCGGCTGGGTTGAATAAAAAATTGTGAAAAAGTAGTGACAAGTGGCTAGCTCGTCGCCTATACAATCACACACCCAAAACCGATACACCATTAGTCGCTTTTTACGACAGCTAGGCAAGGAACAAAGTTGGTGTATTCTGTTTGAGTCCCGTTTTTTTAGGACCATTCGTCTCGTTATTCAGTCCACTAACTAAAGAGTCCTTTGGTCCATTTCAATTCAATTTTTCTTTACAACTCTATTTATAAATAATAGAGACTGCCAAGGTGTAAACAGACGTATATTTACAAAGAGACTGCTAGAAAAACAATAGGTACTTTATATCAAAATAAAATTAGAATTCTAAACTGGAATACAAAAATAATAAAAGGTGTAAAAAGTATTAATATACAAGTGATGAGGCCAGCGGCAACACTATTGTTTCTTCAGCCTTTCGCCCTGCAGTTAAGATTAGGTACAACGGTCGTGGCTATACTATATACCTTATATTTAGGCTAATTGTACGGTATATAAGTATATATATATGTTGACATATGTGTGACAGAAACATGTGGTATTTGACAATTCACATAATAAAAAAAAAAACAAAACATTTAATGACTTTTTCCATATTGGCACTGGTGTGGCAGAAGAATCCACTTCGAAGATGGTCGAATGTTATATATTTTTTTTGCACTTAAATAATTTGCTTTACACAAAGATTGGTTAATAGTAAAACTTATCCAATTAAATTATTTGGCAATGTTTGACAAATAGTTTGATATCCTTCTTGATAGAATTTGGAATTCTTGAATTCCTTGACATTTCTGGAATTTGCTGTCGAGTATTTATAATTCCACTAATACTTTACTATATTACTTGCCAGAACATTCCATAGACCAATATTTAAGCACTTTCATCTTCATCTTGCGTTAACCTTTGGCATAAGTGCGTTATCACAAATTATAATGCATATGACAGAGTAAATTAATAAATCGTTGCGTCATAAATCATTCATTTAACGCATGCGTCAGATGAATGATGAAAGTTGAGGCGCAACATGACCTTAAAACCCTTAGATAACTCAAATTTTAAACCACACATGTGCTAGAATGACATAGATAAAAAACAAAGATACGACATAACTTGTGTGGCTGAGGAAATACGCCTCAGAGTGAATTTGTTGCTTAGAGTGAAAGAGAGAGAAACAAATTGTGGTTATGAGTGAGTGAGATAAGTATACTTGTTAAGATAAATAATAAAATACAGAGTAAAAATATATAAAAAAACGAACTATATGCGTGCGTGTTATATATTTTAATATGAAGTAATAAAAAGCGATCAAATAAAAGTAAGTCCGTAATATTTTTCTGTAACTAAAATTATACTCTTAGTATTGAACTATACATTGTTAAATGACATTGTTTATTTTAGGCGTCATTTTGTAACCGTAATTATTAACATGCTGCTACGATTATGACATTTTTGACATAGATTTGACGTGATATCTCATTACTGTCAAAGTCATAATTAGATGGCAGTTGTAATCTATTCATATTCAAAAATACAAATTTAATCTAATATTTTTTTCCTAATCAGTTTTAAGATAAAACCGATATAAGTGTTGCCAATAAAAATTAATTAATTACAAACAATTTATTGGTAGTGGTTAAGTGTATATTTTAGTTAAATAGTTACAATCGAAAGCATTTAAATTGGTGCAAATTTGTATTAGAAAAGAATGGAAAATACAAAAAACACAGTATTATTTGAATTACTTAATGTACATTTCTGAATTGCATTTTTGATTATAGTACAATTTTATATGGAAAATTCTCAAGGGCGATTTCACATTTAACCCTAGAAGGTTTTATTTGAAATCGTTTCAAGGGTAATGGACCCTTTTCTGTTGATCTCAAATCGAACAAAGGTAATAAGTAGATTTTCGGTGTTTAAGTAAATAGATTCTTTGAATCTCGTATATGGTGCATTTTATATGTTCCGTCTCACTCTGCTATTGTAATTGCTATAACAGTGGATAGACGTGAGGAGGAAAATGCTATATTATACTACATTACACATAGAAAAGATAAAAAATTTCCGATTTTGTTCGGGACGGTAAAATTTTATAGTTTTTTGTGTAATAAATGCATTTTATGACCCAAAAAATGTTATGGAATCCTATTTTCTGCGGATACAACACTATACGATAAAATATTTATTTCTATCGCTCCGGACAATATTGTCCGGATGGTAAAATTTATATTTTTTTGTGTGGATAAACGATCGTAAAATTTTGTCTTTTTGTGTAGAAAAAAAAAATGGTGCGTAAAAAAATATTTCGGAGCCTTCTCTTGTCCGCACAAATGTGAAGATTTTCTTCTATCGCCCCGGGCGATTCACGGTATACCACTGTGTGCTGTTACAATAACTGTAAAATGTTTAAATTGCAGTACAGTTAGCAATAAAAGCTGTACACTTTTATTATTCCTAATAAAATAACAATGAATATGTTCAGCTATTAATTTTGCTGACTGTATAGTATAAGAACAGTACAGTGAAATATGTGGCGGACTGTACTAAGTACTGAAGTGCGAAAGAGACAAAACACTTGCTTGAATTGATTTGTAGTAAGTTTATATTTTTATAGCTATTTCTATCGTTTTTTTTATAAAATGAAGTAAATATGGCGACTGCTAGCATAAACACATATACTCTTAAGCTGTTAATTCATAATTATGTATATTTATTTATGTCTATCTGCCTATCACTAAATGCGCATGTGCAATCTTTGATAACGTCGCAATATTCTAAGCCAGTTTTAATAGATATATTTATATTATGATAGATGTGTTCTGATATGTCAAAGACGTTTTAACCACTAGATGTATAGACCGACGATGATGAATACAAGATAAAAAATAATGCAACGATTTATTAATATTTTATTATTATCATTACACAAAAAATATGCGAAAATTTATCTTCTGTCTACAAAATCTATGAAATATCATTGCACACTTGATCATGACAATTTTGCTTCTGGTGGTTAAAACGTCGTTGTTATTATAAGCGACTTGGATAATGTTTAAAAAAATACGAAAAAGTTATGATAGTGTTAATTACACCATAAACAGAATGTGTTAATTAAATGGTCGCTATTTATATGTCTACAGACAGACACATCTATTATTATAGATCGTCATTTAAAAGTAACAGACATTTTACAATGATTTTTTTATATGAAGGATATCGTATTCTGTGTTAATTTTGAAACAACTACAAATGTTTGTCGCAACTTAATAAATCAGATAAAAAAGGTTATTTAAGTTTATGCGAAACCTCTTTTCTAATTATTTAACTAATTATTCTACGGAACCAATTTGAAGGACTTAAGAAAAAACATACATACATACATAACATCACGCCCATGAGTCAAAGGGGCAGCATGCCCCTTCAACCACATTCAGCCAAAAATAAAGCCGGGCTGGGTTAGATGGAAAATTGTGAAAAAGTGACTTAAGAAAATTTAAAAAAATATCTTTTTTACTGCTGATACAAAACAGACAATCAGCAGATTAACTTTTGTATGGAAAAACCAAAATTTTCTAATTATTTTATATCCTTTATATTTGTTCCTTAAAATAATGAGTTAGGTAAGTGGTTTTACATAAACTAAAAATAACCTTGTATAATTTAAATTGACATCCGTTTTTTAGATAGTAAATAAATCTTTATTCATGTTTTATTGTATCTGACTTCTAAACATTCAGGTCTTAAACAAATAGATTAAAAAACTCGTACATATTCCAAATAAGTACAAAAGCGTTATCCATCTTATAATTAATCATTGGAGTATTAGTAGACTGAACAAATTTTCCGTTCTAACAAAGACTTAACATTATAATATTAGTAATAATAGTATTTGTTAAATGTATATAGTGTGTAGAAGTTTTTCGACAAGGGCAACACCAATAGTTAGTTCTACATTGTTCGTTACGTCTTTTTCCAAGTTCGAGTGTTGAAAAGAGACAACCAGAGAGTTGATATTCCTGTGGTCCTATTCGTGAACTGATTTGTAATCTTTATTTGGAAACAGTATCTTTTTGTTTATGTCAAAATCAAAAGGTATACTCGATAAATATTTTTTTTTTCGGATTGTCAAAACACTAATTGCTTTGATTAACATCTTAAAATTTTATTGAAGATCGAATGTGTTTTTCTATTAATTAAATTTTTCAGAATTTTTTCGAAAAAAGACCCAAAGGAATAATATAACCTAATTATTTTGCATAAAATATACGTAAAACGACGCTTTTCTTATCAAAATGTAAAAAGGAAATGAAAAATTGTGTTTTCTTGTAAAAGAATAGATATTTTTAACAATATGTTTAACTTAAAAGTTGCGCGGGAAAAAAAAATGGGTATCGAAAATCCGAGAACGGGGCGTTACGAAGTGCGCCGGTCAGCTAGTAATGTGATAATTATTTTTATACAACACTAATATTATTAAAATATCTATTCTAAAACACATAATTATTTTGTGAACACGGCTAAAACATGCTTTTGTATTTTTATTTCGTAAAAATGACATTAGCGAATAAATATTGATATACGAAAGATACAATGACGAAATAAATATATTGTATTTGATTGCAATGAGCTGGTGTTGTAACTTGGACTAACTTGGTTTAGAGTTATTTGAACGTAATCTCACTGCACAATTAGGGAAAGGACTCCTACTTAAACTGATGCTTAGTTTTACTTATTACAATATTTTTTAACTTTCAAGAGAATCATGACATTTTACATGAAGAATAGATTTGTTGAAATAGACATGTTGAATTGAGGTTACACATCCATAATTGTTTGAAGGTACAGATTTACTTACGATATTTACCCTCCCCACTGAGTTAGTGGTATAAATTCTGACTTAAAATTGAAAATTACAAAGATTCGTGTCTAAATAAGAAATATTTTAATAAGATTTTGTATATACATTTTTTTTGCGAATTCATTGAGGGGCCTTTTCCTATTTGGTATGAGATGATGAAATTAGAATGCTAATAATGTTTAGAAATATGCATCATGTCCAATCAACATTGCAATCAAATTATCGACATAAGCATTAAATATTTGTAAAGACTTAACGATTGATATTAAATAAGTAACAAAGAACGAACGAGCAGCGATGGAATATATAATAATATGATTTAATAATTACCTATTGATTAATTATTATTAATTAATAAAACAATGTAATTAGAATTTTGAAAATTCTCATCGGGTAGAGCTAGATGGTCAGAATTATTAGATTTAAAAATGTATGGTTGGGACTGTGGAGTGTGTAATTTTCGTTAAATTCAAAAATGTTAGTCCCTTGAACTTCGAAGCCAAATTGTGATTCGATTATATGAATTTCTCATATAACAAATTTGAAGTTTGTTTGTATTACGTAAAAGGTAATTCAATTTCTAAATGGCAATTGGGATGTTGACACCATTTATATTTAATTTTGGAATATCAATTCTGAAAAAGAAAGTATCGTAGTATGCTGTTAAGCCTTATTGATTTTGTATCATATTGAGTCTAAGATTTAAAATTTTACAAAAACTGATTAATATTAAGTCAGTTGACTATACAAACTAGTGACGTCACACGTTGACAAGCCCATACTAAATCTATGAAGTGATTTCTTTTTGACAGCTCTAAAAAAGTATCTCAATTGACTAGCCAGTCAACATCCCTATTCTAATAGTAAGTCAAGATAAAGGCCTAATTTATTAAGATATACATAATATATAATAATACACGATGTTTTAGCGAAAACAATTTATTAAACATTATGTTATGTCAGTAATTTTGAAATGGAATTACTTTGTCATTGTGTTTTAGTGGAGATTCTGACATCGTCATCTATTGATGTACTTTTACTAACTGTCAAAATTATTTTCTCCATAGAATTTCTACGAAAATACTTGCCTCATCCATTTCTGTGTTAAGTAAAGTTGTGATTTGTCAAAAATGTTGACAAATGTTTTTCTTTATCGATGTTTAAGGGACGTCATTAAAAAGTGTGTCATATTATATCGAGGCTATATTTTAAAAGTTATTTTTTGGTTGGCGTGAAGCGAAAAGCGATTATGACTCTCACAGTTTTAATGGTGTATTAACAGTTTTTGAACAAGTATAGTAGTGTAGTTGATTTTTTGGAAGGGGCCTTTTTTTTATACCCAGAGGCCCCTGAATTTACTAAGCATATGGTTTTACCGAACGAAATATACCTGTAATGTGTGAACAAATTGATTTGATTGGTGTGATTGATTATTTGAGAGGAAATGCAATCAGGCAATTGTTTCGGATCTGGTTGTTTATGGGTCTTTCGCTGGTTCTGATTTCCATAAAATAGGTGATTGAGGTACTTTGTATTCAAGACAACGTATTAGGCATATTTTTTTTATTAACTATTATTGGCAGCTATGAAACTGTGAGGGTCTCAATTAGTTAAATTATATTAATTAACGCATTATAGTGTCGCGTAAAACGAGTGATGTAATCATGAAGTAATTCTTGCTGTAACGAGTCATAGATTAGATTATTTTATATTTACTTTTTTTAATGCGGATTTGAGGGCTTTTTGATGGAGTATTTTACTGGATCTTTGTATTTTTGCAATTAAATCCCGGTTTACAATTGTAGGACCCCGGGCAATGCAGGACTCGGGGCACTTTCTAATTTCCTAAAATCAGACTTTTTCATGGAGCAATTTCTTTTCTAGGAGGGCGTCTAAACCGATTGGGGCCTCTAGGCAGCTGCATTTTGCTTAATGACTCAAAATAGCTAGTCATTTTATAAAAACGCATTTCTACATGAAAAAGCTATTAAAGAAATAAATAAAGAAAATCATATTTATTTGGTGCATAACATTTAATCTAACGTAACAATGATTATATCTGGTATCTAACATTTAATAGTCTTAGTATTTTATTAAAATTAGCAACCAAAATGGTGGAGGTATGGTTTTGTAAATTATACCTACTTATTTGTAAGTGAAATTCTTCGTCAAAAACCCAAAGTCCGTCGATAGCTTACGACGCTTATTGTATATAAAATAAAATAGCGATATTTATTTATTTCATAGAAGCGTGGCGAGTGACTTGTGATTTAGCGAACGGCTGCGTAGGCCGTAATGTAACATGTTGTGAAGAAATATATTGAAATATATATAATTTCTCTTAATTTTGTGTTTCATTTTGTTAGATAAACCTTTTGGCGGTTGATGCAATAAATATATACCAGATTCAGGACGCTTGGGGATGATCCCCACGCCAGGAAAACTATTTGACTGGCTCGATGGCGCATTCGGTAGTGACCCTGCCCCATGCGTCAAGAGTTGTGGGTTCGATCCCCACCCAGGACAAACATTCGTGTGACGAATACTTGTGTTTGTTCTGTGTCTGGGTGTTAATATACAATATTTAAGTATATAATTGTAATACCACTGTTGATTCTGATATTCGTAACACAAGTGCTTAATCTACTTAACTCGGAATCAGATCAAGGTATGAAATGTAGTCTGCTATTTATTTATTTCCCCCTTAATGGATTCGCAAAAAAATTGTATATACAAAATCTTTTTAAAATATTTCTTATTTAGACACGAATCTTTGTAATTTTCAGTTTAAAGTCAGAATGTATACCCCTAACTCTGTGGGAAGGGAAAATACTTATCATTAGTAAATCTGTACCTTCAAACAATTATGAACGTGTAACCTCAATTCATTATGTCTATTTCAACAAATCTATTCTTTATGTAAAATGTCATGATTCTCTTAAAAGTTAAAAAATATTGTAATAACCAACACTAAGCATTAATTTAAGTAGGATACCTTTCCCTAAGAAGACGATTTTAGTCTTTATGATTCGTTGTGGCCCGAACTTGTAGGCAGAGCCAAAGAGGCAGCAAGACCCTTTAACCAAATTCAATCAAAAATTTAACTGGGCTGGGTTAGATGGAAATGGTTGAATGATAAATTTGTTCAGACGATTTTGGTTGAACGGATTATTTATTTTCCTTATTGTTGTACATTTAGTTCAGCTACTCGACACTAGATGGCGGTAAATGTTTCTTAAAGAGTAGTGCAGCTGTCTAGTTTGGATTTCATAAATAAAATATATTTAAACTGCGAGGAGTTTACCTCAAAATTATTATAATTATCAGTTTTTGAACAAGTCGTACGATAGATACATGTCCATTTATAGTTATTTGAATGTGTAGGTTTCACCACGATGTTTTCCCTCACCACGAACCTTAACTTATACCAATAAGTAGATAGATTTAAGGAACTCCGTGGTACGTGACCGGGTTTGTATCTACCATACCATTGAGCTACGACCGCTCTCAAAATTTCCATTTTTTTAAACTAGCTGTGCCTGTTGTTTTACGCGCGATTATGGTTAATTTTATCACAGAGTAATAATATACTACGTACAACAGAGGGTCACTGCCCATACTTGAAAAGTTACTGCTATAACTCGCGCAAGAACAGCGACAGTGGTGAGTAATTGGAACCACTGCAAAGTTTAGTCTGTTTGTCCGGAATAATACAAGATGGCGCTACAAGCACAGGTTAGTTGTGTCTTCGTAATAATACGCCATCTGTGTAAAATTCATGGTTTTAAAACAAAGATTATTTTGGTTTGCTTCTGAAGAAAATATTTTATACTCATGTTTTTCACCTAAATTTAACAAATTATCTAAGAAATTACGTTAATACTTTTTTTTATGAAAAAAGCATTTTTTAAAAGCGAAATAATAACGTTTTTATTCGGTTTTATCTCTCAATCGGTCTAAATGATGCCTGTAGCGACATCTGTCTGTGTCAAGTCTACACGAAATCTAAAATATATGTGACTGATCAGATTTCCTCGATAAATGGGCTATACTAAAGGAGTTTTTCGAATTGTACCAGTAGTTCCTGCGCGTTCAAACAAACAAACAAACAAACTCTTCAACTTCATAATATTGTATAGTAGACTATAACGACTTTCACTCTATTCATACTCTATTTCATATTCGATATCTCTCCTATTTAGTATTATACTATATTAATTAATTTTTATATGTATTTATTATTAGATACTTTATATTGTACATATGTCACTTGCCTGTATATTTATCTTATTCTATTGATACTGCACAATCTCAATTACACACACGCATTACCCCACCTCCCACACCGGTACCACTGAAAATCAGCGTCATGTCGCCACAACGTCATGACAAATGCTGAGTGGCTACCATTTTGGCTGCATATCATAAACTTTTTGTTATAATATTTTGTTATACCTAAACGATTTTGTCCATAATGTTTGTTGTATCGTTAATATTTGTTTTAGGTTAAGTTTTATGCACCAAATAAATAAGTTTTCTTTCTTCTTCTTTCTTTTCTTTCTTACTTCGCAGAGAGAACCGAGCGTCATATGACATCCATAAGCTACCTGTCCACCGAAGGGAGAGAGGTAGTGGAGAGGTGAGCGAGTTGAAAATCCACCAATAGAAAAGGCCTACTAAAGAAGAGCGGATATTTATTGCATTCCTATTGGTCAATATTTCTCCGTTTTTCCGCTCCACTGGACAGACAGCCATACACACCTCACTCGCTTCTTTAACATTTATAACTCTTTTTTAACACACGCTCTACGATAATTATGGCTCCTTCATCTTCCTAGCGTTATGTCCCGTGCTTAGACGGGGTCCGCTTAGACCATGATCCAGGATTTAGCGAGTCTGGTAATTACATTGAAGCGACTGTCGATCTGACCTTCGTAACCCTAAGATAGGGGAACCAGACAATTTTTGGATCATGGTTACAAATCCAAAGTTGTTGGAATTTGCAGGTTTCATCACGATGTTTTCCCTCACCGTCAAGCTAGTGGTATAAATACGTACATAGATTTGAAAAATCCAGAGGTACATGCCCGGGTTTGAACCCGCATTCCTCGGTAATGAGGCGCGTGTCCTTACCATTGAGCTACCGCCGCTCAAACTCCAAATCCTCCTAAGCAATTTTTTATTTATGTTAATGTTAATGATAGGTTTGTTTGGGCAGCACTTAACGCCCTGATCTCTCTAGACATCCGCCGAAAACCAGCGTCGTGGTACGCTTAGCGCCACCGCGACATATGCTGAGCGGAGACCTTTTAGGTACCACATAGTTTTACTTCTTCATGTTACAATGTTATGTTTTATGCATGTAAGTACCTTCTAAATTAGTGTTGCCCAAAGCAAGACTCTTGCGGCGGTCTTGCATGCCGTTATCTTGCAGACTCAATCTTGTTCTTGATCAAATGTTGCTTGTTGCTTGGTCCTAGGTTAAGACCAAGCAACAAGCAACATTTATGCAAGACCGCCGCAAGAGTCTTGCTTTGGGCAACACTACTAAACATTTTTCTTTCTTTCTTTCTTTCGATTTCTATGTGTGGTTTTTAACGTAAACAATGAACAATCAGTACAAAAAAGCAGTTTTTCTCAGCGTTTAGCCAAATATACTCAATTACGAACATGTTTATACCGCATTTATCGAAGCACAATCACGCTTAGCCCAAACAATGGTTTCTATTCAAAAACGCCACTTGTTAGTAAGTCGACACCGGGCACGCGGCCAGAGACTAATTTGAGGGGTTCAAATCTTTGTCGAGTTGTTGTAACAAGCTTTTTACTACAATTTGTATAGATAAATAAATAACATTGATGAGTTTCTCTATGGTAGATGGTCATCATCTACCTAGCGTTATGTCTCGTGCTTAGACGGCTTAGACTATAATCCAGGATTTAGCGAGCCTAGTAATTACATTAAAGCGACTGCCGATCTGACCTTCGAAACCCTAAGATAGGGGAACCAGACAAATTTTGGATCATGGTTACAAATCCAAAGTTTTTGAATTTGCAGGTTTCATCACGATGTTTTCCTTCACCGTCGAGCTAGTGGTATAAATACGTACATAGATTTAAAAAATCCAGTAGTACATGGCCGCGTTGAACCCGCACTCCTCGGTTAAGAGGCGCGTGTCCTTACCATTGAGCTTCAACCGCTGCTATGGTAGATGGTGCTACTTGAAAAATTAGAACTAAATCATACATATCTACATACATACATACATAAAACATCACGCGCGTAATGCCCGAAGAGGTAGGCAGAGCCAAAGAGGCAGCTAGCCCTCTTAACTATAAGCCAATAAATAAAACTGGGTTGGTTTAGATGACAAAATTGTGAAAAAGTAGTGATAAGTGGCTAGCTCGTCGCCTACACAATCACATACCCAAAACCGGATTACCATGAATCGCCTTTTAACGACATGCTAGTCAAGGAACACGGCACATTCTTTTTAAGTCACAGACCAACATGGAGTCTACATAATCACCAATTTATTACGCCATTAGTCGCCTTTTACGACATGCTCGGCAAAAGAACATATTTATACCACGGACTAGTAAAAAAAGAAGGACTCCACGCTGTCCTACTATAGCGTGAAGCCACGTTTATGCATGTGTGGGTGAGATACTTATGGATACCAGTTATCGGATATCTGTCAGGATATATGTCAATGTGTAACGTAAGTTGCTTGTCAAGGTGGAGCACCTGAGGAGGTTCAATGTCTAGTTAGAGGACTCCGCTCCACTAGTCCGTGATTTATACATTATTTGTAAATACCAGACCAACATGGTCAGCAATATCTTCTTTTCTTTTAATAAAAATAGTGGCGTGTAACTAAACCTCAACAACATAAAAGAAAAAAAAAGAGAAAAAATCATCGTCGAATTGAGAACCTCCTCCTTTTTTTAGAAGTCGGTTAAAAATACCAAATTATTTACCGCTTCAAGACTTATCCTTCACAATCTCCTCTAAACTAAAGATTAACAAAAAACAAGCATCTACTTATCTTTTGTTTCCCGAGGGTGTAGTTCCGCCGCTGGCCGCGTGGCGCGCGCGTGTCGCGTCTCCGGTTCCTTGTTTTGTGAAGGTTTCCTGTCGTAGCGAGAGATGGGGATAGACCGAGAGGTCGTCGTATAATTTTGCACTCAATATTAAACTAAAACTTTAAAAAAAAATTTCGTTTCATCAAAATGGTAAACGAAATATCATGCTTTTCAATTATTAACGATTTGTTAAAAACTGTTGAACATCTTGAAAATGATGTAATTGTCAAAAAAAAATTTTAAGAAGGGTAAGAAATAATGTAAATCCAAAAATCTTGACTTTGAAAATCAGGTTTATCACAATGCCGATAAGTTAAAATTGTTAAATATTTTTTTAAGTACAATACCAAATTTAAAAGTTCTATAATGTGGTCTTATATGTGATTTTTATTTGATTACACTGTTAAATTTTATTGAACCAATGGGAGCTTCTTCCTATACATTCCATCATGCCTCGCAGTTCATTAAATTTATCCGCCTTTAGCAACAGCAAATGGTTATACGAAGTAAAAGCGCAGAAGACTATGCTGTAGCAAATGAATTATTTGTTTGTACTGTGGCTTTACCTGTATTTGACGATTTATAAGTGTTTCCTTGAAACCTATATAAATAAAGAATATTTTGACTTTGACTTTGACTTTGACTGTATTTGTTAGCTCTAATTGTCATTGCCTAAGAAGAGTAGTCATGCTCACTAAAATGTCGCTGGGGTGGTGGCGCTATGTGGCGGGTCGTTACATTCCCTAAAATATGGTTGAGTGAAGCGATGGCTGACATGTACGTCATGCTTGGGAACAGGTGCCGCCTTTGGGGACTGGTCTGCTCTGGTCGGGTCATATTTTTATTTTTTCATTTTAATTATAAATTTTTATTATCTTATTTCACACCAGGCCCACTTTGAAACATGGTTCAAAGTAAATTATGATTCTTACAACTTTGTTAATACTGTTGTTGAAAAGAGTAACTACCGAGTTTCTTGCCGGATTCTTCTCGGTAGATGCAACATTCCGAACTGGTGGTAGAATCATATCTCTTTCAACAGTTTTTGACGATTTATAAGTGTTTCTTTGATATAAATAAAGAATATTTTGACTTTGACTTTGACTAAATATCTTACGGCGGGCACCCGGTCTACGCTCTAACAAGCGGGTTGGGTTACCAGCCCTTCCGTAATTGCTGCCAAGTGTTAAGTGCGTGTCACGGCTGAGGGCTTTAAACAACACGACTTAGGGCGGGATCCTCCGTTTAGGAGTGACGGCTTGAGGGAAAAATGAGGTCTCAGTCTTGTGTCTCTTATATGAGAGCTATAGAGATCTTTGAGTATAAGTTTGTTCCATGTCGGTCTGGGACTTAAAAATAATGTGCCTTGCCTAGCATGTCGTAAAAGGCGACTAATGGTGTATGGGGTTTTGGGTATGTGATTGTGTAGGCGACGAGGTAGCCACTTGTCGCTACTTTTTCACAATTTTCCATCTAACCCAGCCCAGTTTTTTTTTTGGCTGAATGTGGTTAAAGTGGCCAGCTGTCCCTTTGACTTTGCCTACCCCTTCGGGGATTATGGGCGTGATGTTATGTATGTACATGAACACAAAAAAACATTTTTCTTTACAAATTGACTGGCTCGATGGCGCATTTGGTAGTGATCCTGCCATATGCGCCAAGAGTTGTGGGTTTGATCCCCACCCGGGACAAACAGTCGTGTGATGTTACTTGTGTTTGTTCTGTGTCTGGGTGTTAATATCCAATATTTAAGTATATATTTGTAATACCACTGTTGATTCTGATATCCGTAACACAAGTGCATAGGCTACTCAGCCCGGAGTCAGATCAATGTATGTGATGTAGTCTGATATTTATTACTATTATTTATATTTATATACTTTGTGTACATCAGTTTCCACTGGGTTTTAGGTAAAGAACGGGCCTAAACCAAGTACATACAGTTATTAATATTATTATTTTCATAATATCGTGTAAATTGAACAATGGTCTAGTAAATATAGGTACATTATGTGTTGACCATTTAAGAAAAGTTTTTTAATGCAAATTATCGAAATTTCGCATTTAAGTATGTGTGATAACTGTTTTAGCAATTTTTTTGCAAAGTAATATTAGCAAATATACTTATGTAATCATCATTTTCCTAGCGTTATGTCCCGTGCTTAGACGGGGTCCGCTTAGGCCATGATCCAGGATGTAGCGAGTCTGTTAATTATATTGAAGCGACTACCGATCTCAGCTTCGTAACCCTAAGATAGGGGAACCAGACAATTTTTTTGAATCATGGTTACAAATTCAAAGATATTTGAATTTGCAGGTTTCATCACGACGTTTTCTGTGGTATAAATACGTACATAGGTTTTGAAAAATCCAGAGGTGCGTGCCCGGGTTTGAACCTGCACTCCTCGGTTAAGAGGCGCGTGTCCTTACCATTGAGCTATCACCGCTCCTACTTACTTATGTAATATTTCCAAATATTTATTATCGAAGTTACCTAACAAAGACTCCCCTAACTAAAATTAAATTAAATTACCTTTCTCATTTTTCTTCACAATACCATAACATATTCCTATCGGATATTCGTGACACGTGTCTCAGCTGACGTATAAAGACCCTATGCACAATCAGAGGAAATTGAGCGAATTAATAACATTTAGCGAGGAGTCTTACAAAGACTTGTTTTGGTCGGAAACGTTTGTTCAGTTTATTTAATAAGGGATGGAATTGTCTGATTTATTTAATATAGAGGGGTGAGTTTAATTTAGTTTTGACTTGGGAAGTAATTGAGTGATGGTTGTAGTTTAAGAGTGGTGGATTAATGGATACATAGTATATTTAAAAAAAAACTTTTCCAATCCCTTATTTAAATCGGACCGGAAAAGTTTTAAACAAAAGTTGTAGAAAATTGTATTCTAACAATATTTGTAATATGCCAATACGACTAGAGAGAGATAGAGAAAACAACATTTTCTCAAAAAAAAAATTGTGGGCCCTTTGACCTTGAATATCTTAAGACGTGGACACGAGATTTAAAGACTTGAAAACTTTGACTTGACTTTAGAATGGCAAAATAATACGTAACTACCGAGTTTCTAGCCGATAGAAGCAACATTCCGAACCGATGGTAGATTCATATTATTAGTTGAATTTCTTGCTGAATTGACGATTTATAAGTGTTTGTTTAAAACCTATATAAATAAAGAGTATTTTGACTTTGACTTTGACTTTTGATTTCATCTGTTAACTCTCATGTTGACCGTTTTTTGACATATGTGACTGGACTAATAACAATTTGGTGTTCAAAGGCGATATTTTATAGTAAGTGGCTTAGTTAATAAGCCCTCCAACCCTTTGCCGGTTGTCAAACGTGACGTATCAAGATCTTCGCGCCCTTAGGGGTGAGCTGAATTGCGATTTTGATCGCGGCAGGGCTGGTAAGTGTTTGTGGTGCAACAGTGTTTAGTACTGGCTTTTTGAATACTACTTAACAATTGCCTATGAGTCACGTCATAGGCAGATTTTTATCCCGGATTATTTTAAATTTATGAGACTACGTTTTATTATATTATTCCTCAAATCTTACTTGAATGTGTGTATTGTTCTGACTGCTCGATGGCACATTCGGTAGTGACCCTGCCCCAAACGCCAAGAGTTGTGGGTTCGATTCCCACCCAGGACAAATATTCGTATGATGAATACTTGTGTTTGTTCTGTGTCTGGGTGTTAATATCCAATATTTAAGTATATATTTATAATACCACTGTTGTTTCTGATATCCGTAACACAAGTGCTTAAGCTACTTACCTCGGAGTCAGATCAATGTACGTGATGTAGTCGGATATTTATTTATTACTAGCTGTGCCAGCGGTGTCACCCGCATTTATGGTTAATATTATAAAGACTATTTCCATCATACATGATTTCTATGTAACTTTAACCATTAAGGTAGCACACGCGACGGAAGCTTAAAAAATGGAGTAACTTATCCCGTTTTCCCAACATTTCCCTTCACTACTCTGCTCCTATTGATTGTAGCGTGATTAAAAGTATACTATAACCTGCCCAGGAGTATGAAGAATAATTGTACCAAGTTTCGTTAAAATCCGTCGAGTAGTTTTTGTTTCTATAAGGAACATACAGACAGACAGACAGACAGACAAAAATTTTACTGATTACATTTTTGGCATCAGTATCGATCACTAATTACCCCCTAATAGTTATTTTGAAAATATATTTCATGTACAGAATTTACCTCTTTATAGATTTATTATAAGTATAGATTATTATTTATTGTCATGGCGGAAAAAGTTCAAATTTCATACTTTGAGTTTAGCAAATATTTATGTGTATGACGTCGTGTAATTGTGCATGCTAAGTAATAATTTGTGCGTCCAACCATTGCGGAGTTATTCATCAAAAACTGATTCCGCTGGGACAACGTTGTCCTAGCTAAACTTTTTTTATGCCATGGACGTAGGAGAAAAAAAAATTGTGCGTGACATGCGGTAATTGTGCATGTATAAATGAAATTTGTGCGTCATTAAACTGCGAAGATATTCAAGTTTCCGCTGGGACAACGTTGAAGCAGTTTATTGCCTCATGTGTGAGAAATTTAAAGATAATGTAGTTTCCAACTGTGTTTCTTGCCTAGCATGTTGTAAAAGGCAACTAATGGTGTAACTACGTATATATCTATGCTATGTATACTAGGTAATGAATAGACATACTTAACATCCATGACTCGAGCACAAATGCCAATGTTCATCACACGAAACATTTGCCCCTAGCGGTATTCGAACTTGCGGCCTTTGGTTTCCCGGCTTTCTTTCCTTGGTTTTTGGTCTCTGACCGATCGATAACCGGGCCAGTGTTTAAATTATTTTTTTCTTTGACTGAAAGTTGTAAAAGGTATTCTGCTTGAATTCTGCTCCCTCTTTGGGGAATCCGGGTATAGCTTAAACTCTGTCTATAAGTTTGGAGATTACAGGCATATTTCGACGAATTGTGTTATGTTAAGCATAATATTAACGTGAAAAGACATTCACGGCTCATTCAAACGTTTATCGCATCATCAGTTTCAAAGGGGTGACGAGCGGCGCCATTTTACGACAAATGTCAGATCCCTAGACGCGACTTAACCTTTGTCGGCGTCCGCTAATGCCGCGCAAATCGCCTCGCTACAAGCATAACAGACGATTAGGATGGTCATTAGCATTTTATATTTATCATGGAAAGTATAGCTCCGTTAGTACAATGTTTTAGATTTCTCGTCAAAGACATTATTCATATTGTTTAGACGATAATCGATTTCAGATAAGGGACAAATACTTGTCCCATGTTGATCTGAGACAAAAAACCCAGACTCAAACACCCAGAATGAAGACAATTACCTGTTCCATCAACAAATATTTGTCATACATACATAATATCACGCCCATAATCCCCGATGGGATAGGCAGAGTGAAGGGGGCAGCAAGCCCTTTAACCATATTCAGCCAAAAATAAACTGGGCTGGATTAGATGGAACATTGTGAAAAGTAGTGATAAGTCGCCTACACAATCACACACCCAAAACCCGATATACCATTAGCCGCCTTTTTGACATGCTAGGCAAGAACCACAGTTGGCACATTATTTTCAAGTCCCAGACAACATGGGACATCATCTTTAACAGTTTATAAAAATCTTACACCGATTGCTAAAATCACAACCCTTCTTTTATAAACACCGCGATTGGTTAAAAGTCAAACCGAACGTGACCACAACAAAAAGCATTAATCGCTAATTATCACTAAAGATCGCATCTCGCCCCCAATTAACGGCTCGCTCAGCTCGCTCGGCTCGCTCAAGAGCGAGCATGACTTATCTCACTCGCCGACAGACACACGTAAACACTGGGGCTTGGGGTAACTTGAATTGAGTGGGCAATTAGTGGGAAGAGGTTTGTAGTTTTTATTTTTTGACTAGCTCCATGGTGCATTCGGTGGTGACCTGTACGTCAAGAGTAGTGGGTTCGATCCTCTCCCATGAGAAACATTCGTGTAATGAATACTAGTGTTTGTTCTGTGTCTGGATAATAATATTTAATATTTATTTATGTATACATATATTTGTAACTAGCTGTGCCAGCGATGTCACCCGCGTTTATGGTTAATATTATAAAGACTATTTCCGTCATACATGATTTCTATGTAACTTTAACCATTAAGGCTGCACACGCGACGGAAGCTTAAAAAATGGAGTAACTTCTCCCGTTTTCCCAACATTTCCCTTCACTACTCTGCTCCTATTAATTTTAGCGTGAAGAAAAGTATACTATAACCTGCCCAGGAGTATGAAGAATAATTGTACCAAGTTTCGTTAAAATCCGTCGAGTAGTTTTTGTTTCTGTAAGAAACATACAGACAGACAGACAAAAATTTTACTGATTGCATTTTTGGCATCAGTATCGATCACTAATCACCCCCTGATAGTTATTTTAAAAATATATTTCATGTACAGAATTGACCTCTCTACAGATTTATTATAAGTATAGATAGTACTGTTGAATCTGATATCCGTAACACAAGTGGTTAGATGTATTAGATGATTTCGGGAATGCGTACTCTAGTCTGATCAAGTTAGGCTGAAATTTTGTAATTTTTTCTATGTGTTCAAGCCAATATTTTAATGTCATTACTTTTCACAATTTTCCACCTAACCCAACTAGAATTTATTTTTGGCTATATGTAATTAAAGGCTCTTTCATCTCCTTGGACAATACATACCCGTCGGGGATTACGGGCGTGATGTATGTATGTGATCTTCTTCTATTGAACAATAGGGATGTTGACTGGCAAGTCTATTGAGATACTTTTTAAAACCTGTCAAAACGAAACACGTCATAAAACTTGTACGGGCTTGTCAACTTATGACGACACTAGTTCGTATTTTCAACTGACATAATATTATTCAAAATTAATAAGGTTTTACAACATACTACGATACTTTTCTTGCTTCTTTTCTGAATTGATATTTCAAAATTAAATATAAAGGGTGTCAACTACCCTATTTTAAGTCTAAGATATATTTTAAGTCTAAGACCTATTCTCGTATTAAATTCTATTTCCTATTCCTTTGACTACCTACCCCTTCGGGGATTGCGTGCGTTCAGATTACTGGCCCGTTGGTCGAGTGGTCAGAGACCCTGGCCACAAAACCAAGAGTTACGAGTTCGAATCCCGCTAGGGGCAAATGTTTCGTGTGATGAACATGGACATTTGTGCTCGAGTCATGGATGTTTATAAACGTATTTAAGTATGTCTATCCGTTCACCTAGTATCCATAGCACAAGCTTACAAGCTTTGTTTGGGACTAGGGAATTGGTGTGTCAGTCTGAAGAATTTATTTATTTATTTATAGATTAATTCTACCAACAATAACAAAATACATTTTGTATCAATAAAATCGTTAATTAAATCATTTTATGTGAGTTGTATAAGGACAGTACCATATGGCGTTCGGTTCTCTGCCTATCCCGCTAGAGAAAGTGCCATGAAGTCTAGTTAGTTAATTTAGCGTATTTAAATACATCAACCACGTTTCAATAAACTACCCTTCACAGCATTTAACAACACAAAATCGATGACCATTTGTTGGAAGACAATTGACATGAGCAGCGATGACAGCCCCTAATAACTAGGTAAGGGGGATTGATTGCGATAAATTGCGTTTGTAGTCGGCCCCTTTTGATGTTTACGTGACAAGTGCATACCTACGCATTGTTGTCATACGTGACAAGGACCTACAATGTCCCATTATGATCAATGTAGCGTTATGTCCCGTTCCTAGCCACGGTATGTTTGAATACTGTTTGTTTAGTTACACTGGTTTATCTATCCTTTATTGTTAATCAATAAAAAAAGGTTAAATATATTATTAATTTTGAAAAAAACGATTAATAAAAAAAATATTTAATAAATAAAATAAAAAACATATAATTCTAATTTATTATAAACGGGAAAGTTTATGAGGATATACGGATGGTTACTCTTTAACGCAAATATTACTGAATGGATTTTAATGAAACTTGAGAATAATGTAGCTTAACCATAAACGCCGGTGAAACCGCAAACACAGTTGTACAATTAGAAAAAGCAACAGATATAACTTCATTAATTTAGGACTTCCAGAAGCACTTATTTTGACTGGCTCGATGGCGCATTCGGTAGTGACCCTGCCCTATGCGCCAAGAGTTGTGGGTTCGATCCCCACCCAGGACTAATATTCGTATGATGAATACTTGTGTTTGTCTGTGTAATATCCAATATTCAAGTATATATTTGTAATACCACTGTTGTTTCTGATATCCGTAACACAAGTGCTTAAGCTACTTACCTCGGAGTCAGTGTATGTGATGTAGTCGGATATTTATTTATTAAAAAATACATCATGATACAAACACGGACTAGTAAAAAAAGAAGGACTCCACGCTATCATACTATAGCGTGAAGCCACGTTTATGCATGTGTGAGTGAGATACTTATGGATACCAGATATCGGATATCTGTCAGTGGGAGCACTTATTATGTCAATGTGTGACGTAAGTTGCGTGTCAAGGTGGAGCACCTGAGGAGCTGCAATGTCTAGTTAGTGGCGCGGAGTCCTTCTTTTTTTACTAGTCCGTGGATATAAATCAGTGATTCTACCGCTAGGTTCAGAACGTTGATTCTACCAAGAAGAACAGGCAAGAAACTCGGTAGTTACTCTTTTAAATCGCCAAGTATACAATTGCAATTCTACTTAATATCTACTTATTTCTACAATTCAAATACAATTAATGTAATACCCATTGTCCCATGTTGGTTTGGCATTTAAAAAGGATATGCCAACCGTGTTCCTTGCCTAGCGTGTCGTAAGAGGCGACTAATGGTATATCGGGTTTTGGGTGTGTGATTGTGTAGGCGACGAGCTATCCATGATGATATGTATTAATGTATGAATGTGTAACCATGATTCAATTTGTCTGATTCTCCTAATAAAAGTAACAAAATTCAGATGGCAGTTGCATCCATGTAAGAGTCAGACCGTGGTCTGATCATGGTCCAAGCGGATCCCGACAAGGTACATTTTCAAAATATTTTGAGCGACACAGGTACTTACATTTATTTTTATGTCGGTTTAATTAATAGCAATAATAATTATCGAACCTGCTACCCTAGAGCACCGTAATAAAGCCCTTAATCTTCAAAATTACGGCAAATTCGATTACGCCTAAACAGGGAATGACTCAATTATCCGTGTGCCTGGACAAAGGGTAGGGCTGCCACTGTGCCATAGGGTGTTTTTTTTTAAATTAAAATAGAAAAAGTTTGGCATTGGAATATTAAATGTTGTGATTCTAATATAGTGAGCGCAGTGCTTAAGAGACCGCTTGTGGGGTGCGGGTACGATCTCGGCACATCTTGTAATAGATAGTTATAAAACAATCCTCGAAGGGGTAGGCAGAGTCAAAGGGGCAGTATGCTCCGCTAACCACACTCAGCCAAAAATAAAACTGGGCTGGGTTAGATGGAAAATTGTAAAAAAGTAGTGACAAGTGGCTAGCTCGTCGTCTACATAACCACAAATCCAAATACAACATTAGTCGTCTTTTGTGACATCCTATGCTACAGACCAGGAAAATATGGCTTTAAGAGCTCATTACTCAGACTCTGCCTACCTTCTTAGGAATAGAGATGATAACTGCATTAAAAAACTATAATTCTATTCAGTCCGGCAGTTAGATTATACGAAAATACTAGACACATATCTTTCTCTTTATCAAATTAACAAAAAATCACAAAGATAAAGAGCATCAAAGTTTTGGAGTGGGGGCTTGCGACGTCCCTATTAAGTAAAAATTGTACGAATGTGTGACGTCACGCGCTACTGGAATGCATTATATCTTCGTCAATGTTTGTTTGACGAATATATAAAAAAGTACGTGTTCAATATTTTTTTTATAATCTAACTGACGGTTTAACCAGAATTTTTTAGTCATCTTGCCTATGATGTGGCGTGATGTTTTGTATACAAGGAACACAGTTGGTATAATATTTTTAAGTCCCATCCCAACATGTGACTCTTAAATTGACTGGCTTGTTAGTCGAGTGGTTAGAGACCCTGGCCATGAAACATGGACATGGACATTTGTACTCGAGTCATGGACGTTTATAAACGTATACATAAGACGACGTTTATATAAGTATACTGGAAATAATATTGACGGGACTAAACGTTCCAACACGGCTGAAACGTCAAGCTGTAAGTACTCATGTACTACATAATGCATATCGCGTTTAGTCCCGTCAGTATTATTTCCAGTAATAATGCAACGCGAAAGTTTAAAATCACGTATTTAAGTATGTCTCCGTTCACCTAGTATCCATAGTACAAGCATAAGCTTAGTTTGGAACTAGGGAATTGGTGTCAATCTGGAGAATTTATCTATTTATTTAAAGTTAAAGTAAAGTTAAAATCTTTTGGACACCCCTATCAGTTTCTACGTACACTAAAACCGGTAAGACCCAATTGGGATCAAAGCGGGACATTCCTGCTTGTAATAACTACGAATTACATGTATACCACCGACAATCCTTGCCAGGCAACTTTCGACCTTAATACAAAAGCACAAAGCTTATTAGATTGTCTCTAGCCTCGGTATCTTTCGGGAGGGTAGCGAGGCGTGGTAAGGGATTTTGAGCCTTATTTCTTTATAATTAGAGTACAAGTTGTTTGTTGGGGTTTATATTGAATTTTGGCGCGTAGATACGACTCAACTCTTTTAATTTTCTGAACAGAAGCTATATTGTCGTGATTTTATTATATTAGGGACGGTGGTATGCAATGTGAGACAGTTTCTAAACAAGAAAGATAAAAATAAATATCCGACGACATCACATACATTGATCTAACTCCGAGGTAAGTAGCTTAAGCACTTGTGTTATATATACTTAAATATCAACAAGATGACTGCGACATATACAATCCGAAAGTGAACATATTAAAGTATAAATGATCATTTGCACAATAAGGATGTATAACCGACCTCCTTTTTAACTGACTTCCAACAAAAAGGTGGAGGTTTTCAATAAGACGGATTTTTTTTTTTTTTTTTTAATATTTATCATCATCATCTTCCTAGCGTTATGTCCCGTTCTTAGACGGGGTCCGCTTAGACCATGATCCAGGATTTAGCGAGTCTGGTAATTACATTGAAGCGACTGCCGATCTGACCTTCGTAACCCTAAGATAGGGGAACCAGACAATTTTTGGATCATGGTTACAAATCCAAAGTTGTTTGAATTTGCAGGTTTCATCACGATGTTTTCCGTCACCGTCGAGCTAGTGGTATGAATACGTACATAGATTTGAAAAATCCAGAGGTACGTGCCCGGGTTTGAACCCGCACTTCTCGGTTAAGAGGCGCGTGTCCTTACCATTGAGCTACCACCGCTAATTAAATATTTATCAACAATACGTCTCAAATTGCAGTGCCCTTGAAAGGTCTATAATGTTCTTATCTTTATGTACCACCTTATGTATCCATTAAAGAGCAATAAATTATTGATTACTAGCTTATGCCCGCGGCGTTGCTCGCGTGGTACATCGATGAAACATAGCTTATGTGTTATTCTAATGTATAAGCTATACTATTGTAAAGTTTCATTAAAACACATGCAGTACTTTTTCGTGAAAGAATAACAAACATCCACACATGGATAGATATACAAACTTTCGCGTTTATAATAATATTACGGCCCGGTACGTGCTTCGCTACGTGTAAAGTGATAAATGAAGAACTGCTCCACCGATTTTGTGCAAACTTCACATAAACCATCTACTAAACAGTCCGAACAAAGCCTAAACATTTGGTTTGGATAGGTGAGCCCGTTCTTGAGTTATAAAATTACAACGAAAAGTGGCATTGATTTTTATATATATTTATTAAGATTAAGATATTATATCCATTATATCCATCCATATAACTCTAGTATTACATACATATTTTTGTCACAATTTTCCTTCTTTTTTATCAAGAGGATAAAATCCTGCTGACTCCCTCTTGCACCCCTCCGCCCTCTCTGCGGGGCGCGATCGCTTTTTTGAGCATTTTGACAGGTGGATACCTTTTAGTGCGTTCAGCGGAGCCCTTATTGGATTATTGTTTTATCTTCAATCTGGAGGGCCATAGGGTTAGAACTGTGTACTTACGCTGTGATAATATTGATAGCAGTTGGCTTAATAGCTTAGATTAGCGAACGCAACGGTCGTGGGATCGTTGCTTGTGACAAATCATTTTATTGTTGACTAGCTGTGCCAGCGGTGTCACCCGCGTTTATGGTTAATATTATATAGACTATTTCCGTCATACATGATTTCTATGTAACTTTAACCATTAAGGTTGCACACGCGACGAAAGCTTAAAAATGGAGTAACTTCTCCCGTTTTCCCAACATTTCCCTTCATTACTCTGCTCCTATTGATTGTAGCGTGATGAAAAGTATACTATAACCTGCCCAGGAGTATGAAGAATAATTGTACCAAGTTTCGTTAAAATCCGTCGAGTAGTTTTTGTTTCCATAAGGAACATACAGACAGACAGACAGACAGACAGACAAAAATTTTACTGATTGCATTTTTGGCATCAGTATCGATCACTTATTTCATGTACAGAATTGACCTCTCAACAGATTTATTATAAGTATAGATGGGATTCTAAGTCGAAGTGCCAACTGTGTTACTTGCCTAGTGAATAGCCAGCACCGTCACAGGAAGTCAAGACTTAATGAAACACCGGACTTCTAGTAAACTACTTTAATGCACGCACTGTATTTATATTCTTAGGTCTAATTGATATTTTATGGACTTTTATGGTTAATTTGATCTCTAAATTGTTCTCTATGGCGTTGGGTATCTAAGTGCTTGGTAAAACGAAATGCCACCGCGTGGCAATCTACACCCAACGCCATCTGTTTGTAGAAAACGAGCACTACATCTTCAGTAGCATGTCGTAAAAGGCGACTAACGGTATATTGGGTTTTGGGTATGTGATTGTGTAAGCGACAAGCTGGCCACTTTTACACAATTTTCCATCTATCCCAGATTAATTTTATTTTGTTTTTGGCTGAATGTGGTTAAACGAGCTTGCTGTCCCTTTGACTCTGCCTACCCCTTCGGGGATTATGCGTAATGAGATGTATGTACAATTTCGAACCTTATTTTTAGTTGTTAAAGCGGTTCACTGATCCTCAGACTTTATCTACTCCTTCGGGAATTACGGGCTTAATAGTGTGTGTGTGTGTGTATTATAATAATTCCCATAACTTTCCTTCACAAAATTGCTATTGAAATAAAAATTGAATCAATTACACGAACAATATGAGAGATCAATTATTCGCATCGCACGCCTAAACTATTAATTTAAACGTTCTTCACAAAAATAAATAGATTATTGCCGATGATTGCAGAACACCCCAAGTTTGGGGGCAAACAATGCCGGAATTAGGGTGCATGCGTAGAGGGGCACAGTGTAAGAATGGTGACGCAAGTGTGTTAGCGATTGTGAATATTCTGTATGAATAGAAAACTGCGAAATAATGGTATATCGGGTTTTGGGTGTGTGATTGTGCAGGCGACAGGTTGGCCGGTTGTCACTGCTTTTTAAAAATTTTCCATCTAACCCAGCCCGGCTTTATTTTTGACTAAATGTGGTTGAAGGGGCATGTTGCCCCTTTGACTCTGCCTACCCCTTCGGGGATTATGGGTATGATGTTATGTATGTATGTAAAAAACTGGCTTTAAATATTTTGTATTAAAAAAAAACCTTCAAAAGGTTTCAAATGCTTTAGTTCGTAAGTGGTAATAAAAATGAAAACATATACAAATGCGCAGGTTTCATCATGATATTTTCCTCGCTGAGTTAGTAGTATTAATTTGTAAGATTTGAAAGATACAGCGATACGTGGCCTGGTTTGAACGAACTTTCCTCATATCGACGTTCGGCAGTGAAAACTTCTTGAATGCGTTTGACAAAATTTTACAAAAGCAAGCAAAATCTGCCTCCTGAAAATACAATTATAAATCGGAATAGTACTGTTTATTGTAATTTTTTAAAGAATGTTTGAAATCAATCTATACTTATAATAAATCTGTAGAGGTCAATTCTGTACATGAAATATATTTTCCAAATAACTATCAGGGGGTGATTAGTGATCGATACTGATGCCAAAAATGCAATCAGTAAAATTTTTGTCTGTCTGTATGTTCCTTATAGAAACAAAAACTACTCGACGGATTTTAACGAAACTTGGTACAATTATTTTTCATACTCCTGGGCAGGTTATAGTATACTTTTCATCACGCTACAATCAATTGGAGCAGAATAGTGAAGGGAAATGTTGGGAAAACGGGAGAAGTTACTCCATTTTTTAAGCTTCCGTCGCGTGTGCAGCCTTATTGGTTAAAGTTACATAGAAATCATGTATG
This sequence comes from Glyphodes perspectalis, assembly GCA_951394215.1. Taxonomy (NCBI): domain Eukaryota; kingdom Metazoa; phylum Arthropoda; class Insecta; order Lepidoptera; family Crambidae; genus Glyphodes; species Glyphodes perspectalis. The sequence continues at coordinate 5,345,193 of OX596230.1, read as the reverse complement.
ACGGAAATAGTCTTTATAATATTAACCATAAACGCGGGTGACACCGCTGGCACAGCTTACTGTACACCTCGAGTATACTGTGGCCTATAATGAGGTTATTGCGGACAGACGAACTCGGCGACAATTTTGTTAGTAGAGATCGCGATGTGCGAAGCGAAGGAGTATGTTATTAAGCTTTTATACGAGGAAAGATCAATATCTATTAATATTATCAATGTGAAATGATGGGTGGTAGTCCCATGTCGGCATGGGACTCAAAATAATATATAAACCACGGACTAGTAAAAAAAGAAGGACTCCGCGTCACTAGACATTGAAGCTCCTCAGGTGCTCCAACTTTTCCCCAAGTTGTGGCAAGTGGTGCCCGCCGTTTAGGGCATGCCGGTCGCTGGAGGAGCCGTGGCTGTAAAGGCTATGCCACTACCCATAGCTCCTCCGATCAGCGATGAGGGGTGTCGCGGAGTATTAGTGGGTATACCCCGGCCGCTACCATCTTGGCCGGAGCAGGGGACCCTTACTCAAGGTCCCCCGGGAGTCCCACACACCACCCTGCCCCCCCGGATAGGGTGACGTTGCGTAAAGCATTTCTTCGCGTTACAAAAAAAAAAGGTGCTCCAACTTGACACGCCACTTACGTCACACATTGACATAATAAGAGCTCCAACTGACAGATATCTGATATCTGGTATCCATGTAACTCCTATGGAGTCCTTCTTTTTTTACTAGTCCCTGGTATTAACGTACTATGTTCTAAAATGCGACCAGTCTTGTACTGGGTTCATGATTGTTAAAGGGCCAAGTTAGCTTGTCAGTAGCTTTTTCATAATTTCCCATTCAACCCAAATGTAGTGTTCAAACAAACAAACATAACATCACGCCCATAATCCCCGAAGGGGTAGGCAGAGTCAAAGGGGGAGCATGCCCATTCAACCACATCCAGCCAAAAATAAAGTCGGGCCGGGTTAGATGGAAAATTGTGAAAAAGCAGTGACAAGCGGCTAACCTGTCGCCTACACAATTACACACTCAAAATTCGATATACCATTAGTCGCCTTTTACGACATGCTAGGCAAGAACCACAGTTGGCATAGTGTTATTTATGGCAAAGTGTGGTCTGTAGCTTAGTGTGGTGATCTGTTGTCGAATGCAATGCGAAAGTGGAAGGATGTTTGACTGGCTCGATGGTCGAGTGGTCAGTCAGAGACCCTGGCCACAAAACCGAGGATCGTGGGTTCGAATCCCGCTAGGAGCAAATGTTTCGTGTGATGAACATGGGCATTTGTATTCGAGTCATGGATGTTTATACGTATTTAAGTATGTCTATCCGTTCACCTAGTATGCATAGAACAAGCATAAGCTTAGATTGGGACTAGAGGGTGTGTCAGTCTTGAGAATTTATTATTTATTTATTATATATAGGAGCCGCGGAAGGCCCAGGAACAGGCTCGCAATAATTTAATTTAATTTAATTGATAGACCAATTCCCTAGATTGGTGTGTCAATTAAATTAAATTAAATGATATATTTCTGCAAGTAGATTTGTAACAAATTCTTTTGCACGTCACACTTTTTTACCCTACCAGCACCTCGACGTGAATGGCCTGATGAGAAGAGGTGCCGCAAGAAGCTTAACAGATAGCCTTTTTTTAAAACATGTTTTACTTATCTCTTATATGTGGTACATTTAAATATCAATAAAAACTTCACTGTGCATGCGAGCAGATTATCTTGTCCAAACATTTTTATCATTTAAGCAATCGTCTATGATGTAGTAACCCTTTCTTATTAAACATGATTTAATTTAAGACCACGGACTAGTAAAAAAAGAAGGACTCCACGCTGTCATACTATAGCGTGAAGCCACGATTATGCGTGTGTGAGTGAGATACTTATGGATACCAGATGTCGGATATCTGTCAGTTGGAGCACTTATTTATGTCAATGTGTGACGTAAGTTGCGTGTCAAGGTGGAGCACCTGAGGAGCTGCAATGTCTAGTTAGTGGCGCGGAGTCCTTCTTTTTTTTCTAGTCCATGTTTAAGACTTAAATTTTTGGGTAGGTGGATTCAATTTTGAGGTAGTTTATTAAATATTTTTATGCTTAGACCTACAAATGAACCACTAATCCTATTAAGCCTGAGTTTTAGAACGGCGCGTTGTGTTTATTTCTTGTATTAAGTGATGACCATCAGATTATAAAATTTATCTAAGTTTTTATATAGTCTAGTTAATTTATTATAATTGTGTAATGCATGTAAGTATAGCGACTCTGGTTATTTTATTAAGGCGAGTGTCACCTGATCTTCGAAAGCTTACAAAAGCGGAAATTTAGGTATAGATCAATTCGATCACCGTTACCAACATCCATAGTTGTTTGAATTTTCAGGTTTCCCAACGATGTTTTCCTTATTGCCGGTCGGTATTAAATATTCTACACTTATATTCGAAAAAAATCAAAAGATAAGTCCAAGTTCGAACCTGCATCCTTCGCATATGCGACAAGGTCCTTATCATTGAGCTATAATTTCTTTAGTGAGTTAATAAAATTGAGAATAAAGAAAATTTCACAAAGACAAGATGGCGCTTAGCAACGCTATACATATTTTAATTTCATCCAGGCTAAGACATCAAATCCGTACAGTCTACAAATCCAGCAAGCGACAAACGAGCCAAAGTGACCCCAAATGTGCGCATTTGGTCTTTAATTGGCGGGTCCTGATTGGTCGGTTGGGGTGAGTGGCGTGCGGCCTGCGCTCTGATTGGTTGAGCGGGCGAGCTCCGCCCGGCCGGGAATTAAGGGTGGGTGAGGGGTAGATTTCGGATTTGCGGTTTAAATAATATTGATACTTGGGATTAACGTGTTTTTCTTATTATTTATTAATGTTAGTGTGAAAGTTAACCTGTTACGTAGTGTTTAAACAATTTAAGTAATTCAATTTGTCGCCACAAGTTTGAATCTTAAGAAAAAATAAGTTACTTTTTATCCTGGAATAATTCAGACTATATGTTGGCCTGGGACTTACAAAGAATGTGCTAACAACTTACTTACAAAGAATGTGTTCTTTTCAGTTCAGATAGACATACTTAAATACGTATTAAACATCCATGACTCGTGTACAAATGTCCATATTCATCACACGAAACATTTGCCCCTAGCGAGATTCAAACCGCGACCCTCGGTTTCGTGGCCAGGGTCTCTGACCACTTGACTAACAGGCCTGTCTAGTTACTTACTTACTCCTGTATATTATGCGATATTATGGGCATCTACTGTAGTCGATTGCTATATGGAGCTATCATGATAAATAAATAATATAAAATTTGTATAAATTGACAGATAATAATTTTGAAATGAACTTAAACATATACATACATACATAAATAACATCACGCAATCCCCAAAGGGTTAAGCAGAGTCAAATGGACGGCTAACCCTTTTAACCACATTCAGCCAAAAGAAAACTGGCTGGGATAGGTAGAAAATTGTGAAAAAGTAGTAATAAGTGGCTAGCTCGTCGCCTACACAATCACACACCCAAAACCCGATATAAAACTAGTCGCCTTTTACGAAATTTTTGAAACATGGTTTGTTAATGATGAAAGTGGAAAGTTCTATTTTGTGATCATTAATATTTATATATTATTAATTCTATAACTTTTAACTATAAACTTACTTCTTCCTGCGCCTTCGGTCGCGTCTGATTTGGACAATTACAGAAACATTATCCTCATATAATAAAAAGTAGCTCAAATTACATTAAAATACTGTTACTTTATAAAAACTAATAATTAAAAAAAAAAGAGCGTATCCAAAACAAACATGAATACACACAAACATCTTTTGAAATATTAGTGTACTAGTTGTGTTGTATGAAAAGGATTATGAATGTTGAAGAGGCGAGTGAGGTGTGTAAGGATCGAGCCATATGGCGTTCGGTTCTCTCTGCCTACCCTGCTAGGGAAGTGGCGTAAAGTTTAGTTAGTTAGCTGTGTTGTGTATTAGTATAGATATTGGATCTATTTCGTTGCAAGTATCAATACTATTAAGTCGCTGTATACAGTAGACGATAATCCGTCTTGTGATATCGAGACCGTGTGCTGATATGTGCTCACGAATGAACTGTATATAAAATAATAAATAAACGTTCATATTGAACAACTGGGATTATAGCTTAATGGTAGAGATACCTCTCATATGCGAGGATTGCTGGTTCAAACCCGGGCACGTAAATCTGGATATACTAATCTATGCATCTCTCTGTTGAGTGGGCGACACCTCTTCTCAGCAGGTCATTCACGTCGAGGTAGAGAATAACAAACGCAGAAAAGAATTTTGTATCAATCTGTTTGCAGATATAAATTATTTCATTTATATATAACTACTCATCATCATCTTCCTAGCGTTATGTCCCGTGCTTAGATGGGGTCCGCTTAGACTATGATCCAGGATTTAGCGAGTCTGGTAATTACATTGAAGCGACTGCCGGTCTAAGATAGGGGAACCAGAACCAAATCCTACTACTATTATAAAGGCGAAAGTTTGTAAGTATGGATGTATGGATGTTTGTTACTCTTTCACGTAAAAACTACTGAATGGATTTGAATGAAACTTTACCACAATATAGCTTATACATCAGAATAACATATAGGCTACAATTTTTGAGGTTTCTAATGTGAGGTCGTAAAAAAACACATTTTTTGCGCTTACATTGCAAACGCTGACTGAATCCTACAAGATAGATCAAAACAATGTACTACAGTATTGTACAACTTAAAAAGGTCTCCAAAAAAGTCCGTGATGGTATATGTTTATCTCTTAGGAATAACCCACAATAACCATTTTTTATCCTTTACTTTGTACGAGAAATAATGGCTTATTTACGAAGCGATTTTAAGCAATACAGTATTAATCCTTATCCAATTAAGTATCTTAAATACATTGTGCATTTAATAAAGATCAATATGGCTTTTTACAGCATGTAAATTAAATAAATATTTTCGAAGATATCACAGATTTAAAATGCAGAGTCATAGCAATTTCGGCGATAAATACCGTTTCGGTGATAAATACCGGCAGCGGTGCCAGGCGAACGGGGCGTGGGGGGAGCGGGGTAGGTGCGGTGGGGAAGAAGTGGCTCATCGCTGAGTGCGCGACCCGAACGCGGGCAGACGCGTGAGGGCAGACGTCGTTGACGGTTGTATCCGTTTTGCGAATTTTCAAGGCACTAGCGATTTGATAAAAACGTATGGTCGCCTACTTTAAGTAATATAGGCCTAAGGTTAGTTATTGCCAGGTTTCTTTTTGGTTAGGAGTTACACGTACAAAAAGATACTTCATTTTTACGAATTACTTCATTGATAATTCAATTACTATATAGATAGGTTACTTACAGTTAATTATAACAAATTATATAAATAGGTTAATTATAACGAATTACTTCATTGATAATTCAATTACTATATAGATAGGTTAATTAAATAGGCAAGGATTGCATTAAAGTACAATCATAACAATAACTACCGTACTGTATTTTTTGGAAGTATAGAAACAACACGTACTTAAGAATTATGCCGCGAAAGCGTAAGTCTAATCTTTCCCAAAGCTCTAATAAAGCTCGAACTATGAAAGTAGCTAGACTTAACGAGACGTTTCCACAAGCCGAACTGCGAAGGCTTAAACAAGCAGAGCGTGAGGCAGCTCAAAGAGCTGCTGAGACACCAGAGCAGTCCCAAGATAGACGTCGACAGCATGCTGAGTATCTAGCATCTCAACGGGCTGCAGAGACACCCGAACAGTCTCAAGCTCGACGTCAACAGAACGCTGAATATCTGGCATCTCAACGGGCTTCTGAGATACCCGAACAGTCCCAGGATCGACGTCAACAGTATGCTGAGTATCTAGCATCTCAACGGGCTGCGGAGACACCCGAACAGTCTCAAGCTCGACGTCAAACGAAAAAGATCGTTAAATGTAGTTTATAGGAGCATACTGCAGTAGCTACCTATAGACCTATGATTAGGGCTCTGCAGTGCTTAGTTACCGTATTTCTTACTTATTACTAGACTAGACGGGACGAACCTGAAGTCCACGCGAACGAAGTCGCGGGCAAAAGCTAGTGACATATAAAAAAAAATGTCAGATCAGTAAATTTTCCTTTTCTAGCCGGTAATGTGAAGTGTATGAAAATACATTTATAGAACTACTTTAAATTCGTATTTGTACTCTAGTTCTTGCACGAAAAAAAAATCTATGGTTTCAGCTATAGGTACCATGTATTTTTTATATTCATATAGCTTTACTAGTTTTTGAGATATTAACGTTTAAAGTAGGCAATGAACGCGCGCTCAGTTCGCGAAAAACCGTTAGCGGCGCTCATACATATATACATACGGAAGCAGGCACAAAATTTTCATACCAAGGGTTATCACGATGTTTTCCATCCTCACCCAGGACAAACATTCGTGTGATGAATATTTGTGTGTATAATGGGAGGAGGCGTCGGGGCCGGCCACCAACTCGATGGCGCAAAGAGTTAATTGAATTCCACACCACCTGGGAAGAGCTGACCCAGGACAGAAAGAAGTGGAAAGAATTGGGGGAGACCTTTGCCCAGCAGTGGGACACAAGAGGTTAAATAAAAAAAAAAAAAAAATAATAATGTAGAATAATACCACTGTTAAAATATGATATCCGTAACACAAGTGCTTATGCTACTTAGCTCGGATTCAGATCAATGTATGTGATGTAGTGCGTCAATTATTTATTTTTTAGATGTCAGTCGCTTCAATATTCATCTTCCTAGCGGTATGTCTCGCTTAGACTAAGAACCTGGGTTTATAAAGGCTACAGATTTTTTGCAATAAAGTGATGACTAATCCTAATCTTTAGGTGTTTTAAACTCCTTTTTTACACGGGGAATGCGTGTCGCACCTGCACCCTGCCCGGGGAGACAGAGCGGTGTGTGGGGCTCCCAGGGGCCTCTAAGTCGGAGGCCCCCCTATCCGGCCAAAGGAGTGGCTTTATAAATAAAATCTTATTAATAAAATATTTAACCGCCGATAAAACGAAAAGGCGAAATATATAGCCAATTCAATTTTAACTAAGGTTGAATATGGTTTAACGATTTTAACTGCTTCTTTGACTCTGCCTACCTCTTTGGAAATTACGGGTGTCATAATAATATTTGTACGTAGTATATTATTACTCTGTGATAATATGTATGTATGTGGTTAGTACATAATTTAAGTTAGAAGAAAAGCCTAATTATAAATAGTAGTTTACAAAACGAATATTCACTTTTCTATGCTTAAAACAAAGATAGTCGCCAATCTTTTTAAGATGCAACGGAATAATTCTCGCAAAGCCTAAACCAAACCTTCGCCCTGCTAAAACGTACCGATCTTTTAAAATCGATAAAAAACGCCGTATCAAAATCCGATACCAGACGCTACCTTACAAACCGACGACTTTAAAAACACACCCCACCCCTAGGGCGGGCTGATCCCGCCCCTTCAGCCCCACGCCACCCCAATAACGACAGTTTAGGTCCGTCTGCGGACCAAACGGGCAGATTGGTATAAACAAGCTGAAATAATCACATAATCGATTATAAACGGCTCGGTTGTGTTGACCGCTATTCGATTCGCGCGATTCCCGAAAGAGGTTGCGTTTTGTCTCTTTTTTTTTTAATTGACTATAGCGCGGTGTGAGTTTTTTGGGATTAATTGTTTTGTAAGTGTTTTTTGGGCAGTATGTGTTTTTTAAGTGTGATTAATAAAGAGTGAATACATTTGTTTGTGAAATAGAGGAACTACTAAAAATAATTGAAACTTATTTATTTTTATTAGTGTGTGAACGCTATTATTAAGATAAAAATTATTTCATAAGTTTATTAAAAACTCTATTGACAGTGATTTTAACTAAAAAGAGTGACAATAAAAAACAGTAATAATAAAAGAATTGATTTTAGTGTAATAAAAAGATTGGTGAATAAAAGCTTTGAACAAAATTGATTTTATGTTATGAAACATTTTAAATCAAAAATCTAGTATTAAAATCCTAAAAAAGCAAATGGCTGCCATTCCCAAAGCTTAGACAATTTTAAATAAAAAAATGGAACATCTAATACTAGCGAAGCGCACGTAAATTTTCAAAAATGGAACAAGAAACTCGCAGCGAATCACCGAGCGACACGAACCGCCAAGATCAGTCTTCTAAGACATCTTTTTTAATCGAAGACATCTTATACAGAGGACAAGGAAACAAAAGCCATAAAGGCCCGCTTGTCGATGCCAGAAGAAACTTCGATTATGAACGGCCAGATCCGAAGCCCTATTTCCCTGTGCCGAACGATTTGAGGCCCCATGTGCCCCGCGAGGGGTCCTACCTGCAGGTGGCTATGGGAGCCCTCGGCGCGTATTTGCATACGCCGAATACTTATAAGACTGTTGAAGCACCATATTTTTTATCACAAGGTTAGTATGAGTAATTATATAATAAAGTATTATTTATTTTAAACCATTCGATAATTTAAGATATTAACCTACTTAATGATAAGCGCTCACCATAGCCCATGCACATTTGCAATACCAGAGGTTTTTTTATTGCCGACCTTGCAAATGTGTTCGATAATATACTTAAACTAGCTGTGCCCGCGGTTTCACCCGCGTTTGTGCTTAATGTTATATAGCCTATAGCCTTCCTCGATAAATGGGTTATCTAACAATGAAAGATTTTTTCAAATCGGACCAGTAGTTCTTGAGATTAGCGCGTTCAAGCAAACAAACAAATTCTTTGCTTAATATTAATAGTATAGATATGAAAAATAATTTTTAAATTTAACGCATTCTTCTTTATTTTTATTCTTTATATTTACTATATATTAATGAAAAAATTATACTTACAGTGAAAACGAACCAAAGTGGATCGAAAGACGAACGATCGATTATGGTTTTAAAAAATACTCCACATACATACATAGATACATTCATAACATCACGGCCATAATCCCCGAAGGGGTAGGCAGAGTCAAACAGGCAGCTTGCCCCTTTAACCACATTCAGCCAAAAATAAAGCCGGGCTGGATTAGATGGAAAATTGTGAAAAAGCAGTGCGGCTAACCTGTCGCCTACACAATCACACACCCAAAATCCGATATACCATTAGTTGCATTTTACGACATGCTAGGCAAGAACCACAGTTGGCATATTCTTTTTAAGTCCCAGATCAACATGGGACAGTGGGCTGGGTTGGATGGAAAGCTGTGTAAAAGGAGTGACAAGTGGCTAGCTCGTCACCTACTCAGTCACATACCCAAAAGCCCGTAAACCATTAGTCGCTTTTTACGACATGCTAGGCAAGAACCACAGTTGGCACATTCTTTTTTTGTCCCAGATCAACATGAGCCAAGTCCCAGACCAACATGGGACAGATACTCCACATCTTTTACGAATACGAAAAAAAAACCTCTATATTTGTTTTTTGAATAAAATTCAATGCACACACTTTTCGTTGTAATTTTATAACTCAAGAACGGGCTCACCTATCCAAACTAAACGTTTAGGCTTTGTTCGGACTATTTAGTAGATAGTTTATGTGAAGTTTACACAAAATCGGTAGAGCGGTTCTTCATTTATCACATTTTTTGTAACAAATGAATTCAATAAATGACGGATCGTTTTGTTAATGTATTTTGCTGTCAAATTGAATTTTTTTTTTAATATTTCACTTTATACGTAGCGAAGCACGTACCGGGGCGCTAGTATTCGTATAAGATTTTGGAGTAATTTGACTTTTGAAACCCCAACACGGGATCCAGAGAAATTGGACCATATTTTTTAATGTGGTTTCATCACAATTATTTCCCTCACTGTCAAGTGCGTCGTAGCATACTTTCCAATTGTATATCTATGTGTTTTTATATTTTTAAATTGTATTGACTGGCTCGATGGCTCTTTCGGTAGTGACCCTGCCCCATCCGCCAAGAGTTGTGAGTTCGATCCCCACCTAAGACAAACATTCGTATGATGAATACTTGTGTTTGTTCTGTGTTTGGGTGTTAATATTGAATATTTAAGTATATATTTGTAGTACCACTGTTGTTTCTAATATCCGTAACACAAGTGCATAAGCTACTTACCTCGGAGTCAGGTCAATGTATGTGATGTAGTCTGATATTATTTATTTATTAAGTAAGTATTTAAACCACTAGCTAAGGAGTTAATGAGGAATCCTACACATCGAACTCAAATCCAAAATATATTTATTTACGTAGGCCTCAACTTGTAAATCGTCAAGTAATAGGTACAAAATATAACAATTTGAATCAACCACCGGTTCGGAATGTCACATCTACCGAGAAGAAACCTGCAAGTAACTCGGTAGTTACTCTTTTCAATGCTAGATTGAATATAAAAATTCAAGTTTACAGATTATATTCATATTTATACCAAGTCATACAGTTAATGTTCGTCAAAGATTCAGCCGAGTATTATCTATACTTATAATAAATCTGTAGAGGTCAATTCTGTACATGAAATATATTTTCAAAATAACTATCAGGGGGTGATCAGTGATCGATACTGATGCCAAAAATGCAATCAGTAAAATTTTTGTCTGTCTGTCTGTCAGTCTGTCTGTATGTTCTTTATAGAAACAAAAACTAAACTAACTAACTAACTAAACTTAAACAAAAACTACTCGACGGATTTTAACGAAACTTGGTACAATTATTCTTCATACTCCTAAGCAGGTTATAGTATACTTTTCATCACGCTACAATCAATAGGAGCAGAGTAGTGAAGGGAAATGTTGGGAAAACGGGAGAAGTTACTCCATTTTTTAAGCTTCCGTCGCGTGTGCAGCCTTAATGGATAGTCTTTATAATATTAACCATAAACGCGGGTGACACCGCTGGCACAGCTAGTTACAAGTAAAAGGTAAAACGGAGCAGACCAGCCTCTGAAGGTGGCACTTGTTCACAAGTATGACGTCTGACTCCGAGGTAAGTAGCTTAAGCACTTGTGTTACGAATATCAGAAACAACTGCGGTATTACAAATATATACTTAAATATTGGATATTTACACCCAGACACAGAACAAACACAAGTATTCATCACACGAATGTTTGTCCTGGGTGGGGATCGAACCCACAACTCTTGGCGCATGGGGCAGGGTCACTACCGAATGCGCCATCGAGCTTGTCAAAATATGAAAAATTCATTGGTACGTGCCCGAGTTCGAACCCGCACCCCTCGGGTATGAGGCGCGTGTCCTTAAAATCCAGCTACCACGGCTCCCTAAAATAAGTTTGTTTAATTAATATTCTTTTATTTTATGTACTAGTTAGTCTTTTCATTAGAAACCCTAAAACTAATCCTTATCGTCCTCTCTTCAGGGGTGCCGTACCACGCGCTCTTCACCCCATCAGAGCTGTCACTCTCTGCGCTGAAGCACTGCCGGCGGCGGAAGGCCAGGACTGTCTTCTCGGACCCTCAGCTCACTGGTGAGTGACTTCTTCATCATAGAACGAAAAATTGGCTACTATGTTGGTGAGCTTGAATGTGCCAACTGTGTTGTCTAGCCTGATTATAAATTCGCTGGTGAGTGGAAACTCCTTCAAGATAAATAAATAAATAAAAAAAAACAGACTACATCACATACATTGATCTGACTCCGTGGTAAGTAGCTTAAGCACTTGTGTTACAGATATCAGAAACAACAGTGGTATTACAAATTTAAACTTAAACACTGAATATTAACACCCAGACACAGAACAAACACAAGTATTTATCACACGAATATAATATATTCGTGTGATAAATACTTGTGTTTGTCTTGGCTGGGGATCGAGCCCACAACTCTTGGCGCATGGGGCAGGATCACTACCGAATGTGCCATCGAGCTAGTCATATAACTAAAATAACTGCCATGTTTACAATAACACAAGGACCTACAAGGTTCTTATGCGTATGCAATGCACAATTAAAAATTGTTTGATTAAAAAGGGCTACTACAAGATAGAACACTATTTAAATGATAAGAATATATGGTTAGACCCAGAATAGGCTGTTCGCCTGCACTGCTAAATTTACATTCACGTATAAATTATAATAATAGACTTGGCATTTTAAAAGAGTACCTATCGAGTTTCTTGCCGGTTTCTTCTCGGTAGAATCTACTTTTTGAACCGGTAGATATTGATCTTATTCTGACGATTTATAAGTGCTTTTTTTAAGCCTATGTAAATTAAGACAATTTCATTTCATTTTAATGTATACCAAAACCGCCGGCATATGTCGTTAACTTTGTGTCGGCGGCTATCCCAATTGTAGTTGGAGTGTCGCCGAGCGTTCGCATACGCAAGCCGCCGGCATGTCGCGGGCTCATGTTGCCGACATTTTAATTTTTTTTCATATAAGGCCGGCGGGTTGTACTTGTATCGGTGGACTGTGTCAACGGCTTTGGTGTGTATTGCTCCGCGCAACCGCCCGCGACATGTTAGCGGCATGCCGGCGGCTCGGCGACACTCGAGCTGCAATGAGTAAAGCCGCCAACTAGCTAGCCGACAAAAAGTTGCTAATAAGCCGGTGGGCCGGCGGCTTTGAAGTGTAATGCGCTTTAAAAAGAATTTGTCAACTATGTTCCTTGCCTCATTCTTTTCATGATTACCTTGTTGGACCAGTAGACCAACCTACTAACCGAAGACTAAAATTTGTCAAAATTGTGACATTGCAACGATCAACATAACTAACTAACTAACTTAACTTCACGCCACTTCCCTAGCGGGGTAGGCAGAGAGAACCGAACGCCATATGTCACGATCCTTACACAACGAACACCATTTATTCATCATTCATTCATTGTTTGGAATGTTGCCACTCTAAAAATGGGTCCCGCCAGATTACCAGCGCTCCTGCGGCGTTAGTTTGACGCCGCAGTAGCATAATGATGAGGCAGGGACCCAATTGGCGCCAATCTGCATTCTTTTTTCTTTTTTTTTTACTGGTTTTCCTTTTTTGTACTATTTTGTCCTGTGTCAAATTTCGTTTTCCTGTGTATGTATTAACAATTGTGCGTCCAATAAATGTTATTTCTTTCTTTCTTCTTTCTTTCTTTATTAAAAAATATCAGAGAAATAAAACAAATAATTTTCTTCCAACCCAGCCCACTGTCCCATGTTGGTCTGGGACTTAAAAAGAATATGCCAACTGTGGTTCTTGCCTAGCATGTCGTAAAAGACTTATGGTATATCGGGTTTTGGGTGTGTGCTTGTGTAGGCGACAGGTTAGCCGCTTGTCACTGCTTTTTCACAATTTTCCATCTAACCCAGACCGGCTTTATTTTTGCAGAATGTGGTTGAAGGGGCATGCTGCCCCTTTGACTCTGCCCACCCCTTCGGGGATTATGGGCGTGCTGTTATCTATGTATGTATTTTCTTTTATTTTCCATCTTACCACGCCCGAAATCCCAGTAGGGGTATGCGGAGACCAATTATCAATAACCTTTATAACATTTAATTTAATTTTTCTAAAAGAGATTCCCTTTCTCAGGTCTGGAGAAAAGGTTCGAATCCCAGCGGTACCTCTCGACTCCTGAGAGGGTGGAGCTGGCGGGGGCCCTCAACCTCTCCGAGACGCAAGTCAAGACCTGGTTCCAGAACCGACGTATGAAGCATAAGAAGCAGCTGCGGAAGCAGCAGCAGCAGAGAGGTGAGAAGCCACGTTTGAGGTTAAGTGGTTAATCTATCAGGGCTTCAATGAATAAATTCAAATTTTATGAGCGGTGGTGGCTCAGTGGTCACTTGCTTAGATGCAAGGGTTGTGGGTTCAAACCCGGGTACGTAATTTTGGGGTTTTTCAAATATAAGTACGTATTTATACCACGGTGTTAGGGAAAACATCGTGATGAAACCTAAACATCTAATCAACTACAGATCTGTAACCATGATGCAAAATTGTCTGGTTCCCTTATATAAGGATTACGGAGGTCAGATCGTCAGTCGCTGCCACGTTATCAGACTCGCTAAATCCTGGTTCATGGTCTAAGTGGAATCCGACTAAGCACGGAACATAACGCTAGAAATATATGAGTGAATGAGGAATTTAAACAGAACTTTTAAACCCAGCTCTTACATCGAGCTAGGGCAACCTTTCAGACTCAAAGCTTGGTCTCAAATTGGAATAAAATAAAGCGAAATTCACTTTATTTACATACGGTTAAAACACTTACATATATTCAAAACAAGAGTAAAATAACCATCAGTTCTGACGGTTGATTCTACATACATAACATCACCCCCATAATCCCCAAAGGGGTAGGCAGAGTCAAAGGGACAGCAGGCCCCTTTAACCACATTTAGCCAAAAACAGAACTGGGCTGGGTTAGATGTAAAAAGTGTGGAAAGTAGTGACAAGTGGCTTTTATCAGACTAGTAAAAAAGAAGGATCATACTATAGCGTGAAGCCACGTTTATGCACGTGTGAGTGAGATACTTATAAATACCAGATATCGGATATCTGTCATTTGGAGCGCTTCTTATGTCAATGTGTGACGTAAGTTGCGTGTCAAGTTAGAGCACCTGAGGAGGTTCATTCGTCTAATTAGTCCGTGTCCTGTAAGTGCGCTGCAGTCTGATAAAGTTTCGGAACCACTGCAGGCATAGTTTACGCCTAAGAAGATTCAAAACAGAGTGTAGAACACTAATTATGTACTTATTAATGATTCAAAATCTTAGAGCGGTTCGAATTTTAGAGCGGTGGTAGCTCAATGGTAAGGACACGCGTCTCTTAACCGAGGAATGCGGGTTCAAACCCGAGCATGTGCCTCTGGATTTTTCAATTCTATGTACGTTTTTATACCACTAGCTTGGCGGTGAGGGAAAGGAAAAAGAAGGATAGGAAGTTAGTAACGAACACTGCAGCTTTACTTTTTTTCTTAGTATAAAACAAATGGATAAATAAATAAATAAATAAAGTCGCCGCTTCTGTCTGTACGCTTAGATCTCTTTAACAACACAAGGGATGTTGATGCGGTTGTCACCAATAGATAGAGTGATTCAAGAGGAACGTTTATATGAATAGTTCCATATTGTTTTGTGATCGCCGTGCAAAGCCGGGGCGGGTCGCTCACCTGTCATAATTTTGAAAATTAATTAGTTATTTAGCGCACAGGATTCCGCTTTTATACGACTTACTAATAACTATAAAACTAACTAATAACTAAATTCCATTCCACATTCCATGTCAATTCACTAAAACAATATCATTCCACGTAATCACTTTAAAATATAAATCATTAGCTTTTTCCGCGGCTCCGTCCGCGTGCAATTTTGTCCGTCAGATACGTTTTTAATCTTCCCTCAAATAACAAATAAACTTTCATCCTTCTACCTTCAAAAATTATGAACTTTCCATACAATTTTTCATCCCCTATTTCAACCCCTTCAAGCTTTTTGTCGCGTCAAAAAGTAGCCTATGTCATTTGCAAAAGTCTACTCTACCTTTATACCAAATTTCATTAAAATCGGTTCAGTAGTTTCGGCGTGAAAGCGTAACAGACAGACAGAGTGACTCTAGTATTTTTCATATTAGTAGGGATTACTGTGAATGTTTTAATATCTCGCTTACGTCAATTTTGCGAGCTCATTACGCGCTAATTATGAATTAATTACTGATTAATCGAGGAGCGGTTGTGACGAGGACTCTGTGATACGGGGCGTTGTCGGTAGGTAATATTAATTACTAGCTGTGCCCGCAGTTTTACCCGCGTTTATGGTTGATGTTATATAGCCTATAGCCTTGCTCGATAAATTAATTATACATCACAAAAATATATTTTCAGTCCGGACCAGTAGTTTTTAAGATTAGCGCGTCCAAACAAACTCTTTAGCTTGATAGCTTGCTAGCTAAACTGGGCTGGGTTAAATGGAAAATTATGAAAAAGTAGTAACATGTGGCTAGCTCGTCGCCCACACAATCACATACCCAAAGCCCGATATACCATTAGATGAGACGACAGGTGGCTAGCTTGTCGTCTCATATAATGGTATATCAGGACTAGTAAAAAAAGAAGGACTCTGCGCCACTAACTAGACGTTGAAGCACCTCAGGTGCTCCAACTTGACACGCAACTTACGTCACACATTTACATAATAAGTGTTTCAAATGACAGATATCCGATAACTGGTATCCATAGGTATCTCACTCACACATGCATAAACGTGGCTTCACGCTACAGACCACAGTCGTGGTTCACGCTATAGTATGAAAGCGTCCGTGTAATTAACTAAATATTTTTTTGGCTGAATGTAAATTAATGAGCTGATAGCTCGGACTCTTTTGTATCTTGTTTAGTCTTCTAGTGATTTGTCTGTATCTCGTGAACCAAAGGGAAGATGTTCAGTCGGTTTCGTTGATGAATAACTAGTTTTTGCCACCTGCAAGCCAAAACTAGTTATTCATCAACGAAAGCGCTCAGGTAAATTTTGGTCTGTTTAAGAGACCTTATTGCTTGTCCAGTGTGGTTCATCATCATTTCCTCGATAAATGCTAGTATAGTAAAGTAGAAGTAGTCCCATGTTGGTCTGGGACTTAAAAAGAATGTGCCAACTGTGTTCCTTGCTTGGCATGTCGTAAAAGGCGACTAATGGTATATCGGGTTTTGGGTATGTGATTGATCAGGTGCCTTCCCCCTGAAAATCGTGTGCCAAGGTACTTACTGGTCTATATTTACTATAAATAAAAATAAAATAAATTCTCCAGACTGACACACCAAAACCCTAGTTCTAAACTAAGCATGCTTGTGCTATGGATACTAGGTGAACGGATAGACATACTTAAATACGTTTATAAACCTCCATGACTCGAGTACAAATGATGGTAATATGAAACATTTGCCCCTAGTGGGATTCGAATCCGCGACCCTTGGTTTCGTGGGTCTCTGACCACTGGACCAACGGGCCAGTCAATAAATAAAACAGATAGCAGTAAAGAGGGCGTCACGGCGTCCTTCTATACTTTCTATGGCGCACCAGAGCGCTTTATTGCTGGGAAAATCAAGACCAGCTACAGTTACTAACACCCCAGTTATGTACTAAAAGCCCTCCCCCCCGTTCCCCCCGCGCCAACTACATAACATCCTAATTGCCGACGTAACCTCAGAGAATGTCGAAATTAAATTCCCGCCGCTTCGAACCCACAACTCAAGACGTTGTCCTAACTAACTTAAGAAGCAAGATGGCCGTCTCGGTTGCCATGGCAACCGCGAACGTCTTATACACCTTCACTCCCAATTTGAACTCTAATATTAAGGCAGTAAGGTCGAATCGTTATCTGTGCAGTTTCAGACGACAATTCTCAACGTCTTGGCGTCCCGTTATACGACTTTCGACCTTAAATTCGGGTGTTGTGTTCTAAAATAGAATGGTGTGGCTGTATTTTTTCAAACAGAAGGGAGGCACTGCTGTTTCGGTGATTGAATTTGAACTTTATGGGTTTGTGTTAAGGTAGGGAATTGGGTGTTGGTAGTAATTTAATAATGTGTAGGTGAGTTTTAAAAGTTGCTTGAAATGGGATGCATATATCTGTATGAAGGTATAGCTAAGGCGTATGATGGTGGTGCTGTAAAGATGGGTTCTATAATAATAATAATATTTTTGTAAAACTAAATCCTTATTAATATTATAATCGCGTAGGTAAGCAACTCTGTCTGTCTGTTCCAATCATGCTAATTTTACTGATCCGACTGCGATCAAATTTGACGCGACTAAAGTTTAGCCTTAAACGACGTAACGGATAGACTTACTTAAACATATACAAAGTCAAAGTCAAAGTCAAAGTCAAAATATTCTTTATTTATATAGGTTTCAAAGAAACACTTATAAATCGTCAAAAACAGTTGAAAGAGATATGATTCTACCACCGGTTCGGAATGTTGCATCTACCGAGAAGAATCCGGCAAGAAACTCGGTAGTTACTTTTTTCAACAACAGTATTAACAAAGTTATAAGAATCATATTTAACTTTGAACTTTACATAACATAACATCACGCCCGTAATCCCCGGGAGTGCATCAAGACCCTTTAACCACATTCAACCAAAAATAATTGTGAAAAAGTGATATATGTGGCTAGCTCGTCGCCTACGTAATTACACATCCAAAACCCGATATACCATTAGTCGCCTTTTACGACATGCTCGGCAAGGAACACAGTTGGCGCATTCTTTTTAAGTCCCAGACCAACAAGGGACTAACACATGTTAAACATGTTTAGATTATCTAGGATAGGCGTACAAAAGTCTACGTTCTTTACATGAAACATTTGCTCCTTAAGAGGTTTAAACCTTCGGCAGGGTTTTCACCACTGTACCGATCCGCCATATTGTATTAATCACTCCCATTGTTCTCAGGAGCTACAGGCGTAGAGTTCACATCAAAACATCCTGCACAGCACGCCGAAAACAGAAAGGTGAGTTATAATGTTATGTCTGACATAACCCCACGTTGGGCGCCATTTTTAGACCCCATTATAGTAGGTATCGATATCTCTGTAAATAAATAATTAAACTAAGTAATTGTTAAAGGTTTGGCATCGGACATTTATATCATGAGAGTCGTATATATTAAAATGGTTATAGTTCAAAACAAAACGCCACGTTGGGTGCCACTATTAAAACTTGTAATTGGCAAGACTAGCCCGTTGTTAGAGGCGGTGGTTTTGTATTTATGTACATGTATGTATGTATTATTTATCATAATTTTCCATTTAACACATTTACTTTTCGCTAAATGTGACTTGAGGAATATATGATTCCTTGGATTCTACCAACCCCTATAATTCCCCGGGGGTTGCAAGCGTAATGATATGTATGAATATACTTATATACACAAAAAATCATCACGCCCGCAATAAAAAAAAAAGTATTTTTGAGCAAAAATATAAGTATGTTCATCCGCCATGTTTGTTTCAGACGGACGATTCCAGAATGTCAACGACACATACATCAGACTCGGAAACGGAGCATAGTGACAGTGACATCGATATCGTCGGCGAGCCGAGCTACTCCCAGCACTATCCTGCAGACACATAGACAACTAGACCACGATCAGACCATAGACTAGTGGTTCACGACTTTATTGTTCTATCATCCCCCTGTCTATGGTCAGGGACGGACAATGAATGTGGCGTTGGGCTAAGTCAACTTGAGGTTCGAAAATGTTTTTCTTTAATGTACCATGTTAAAGTAAATACTAAAGGTAGGTTCTAGTAAACTGAAACCCCTCGATCTATTCGATAGGTGCATATCAAAGGGCCTGTTATCCAAGTGGCTCTGGGGTGAAACCAAAAAATCCTGTAAAAAATCCGCCCGACGTCAGATAATTGGAATGTTTACACCATACTTAACCACCATATTTAATTTTGAAATATCAATTCTGAAAAAGAAGGTATTGTAGTATGTTGTTAAGCCTTATTGATTTTAAATTATATTGAGTGTAAGACTTTTAATTTTGCAAAAACTGCTTAATATTAAGTCAGTTGACTATACGAACTAGTGACGTCACATGTTGACAAGCCCATACAAATTCTATGAAGTGATGGCGTTTTGACAGCTCTTTAAAAGTATCTCAATTGACTTGCCAGTGAACATCCCCATTGAAAATCCTTTTAAGAACGCAACTAGGCTCCCTCGTAATTACCCCAAAATAATTATTATTTACCCCTATAGGGTATTTCCCTCTAGATTTGGAACCACTGCCTTAGACAATTTTATAGATCTTCTTGCATTGCGCGTTTTAAGCAGTTTAACTTTGATATATTTTTATATATTTTTGAAAGCCCACAACTTTTATGATAATCATCATCACTTCTCTATTATGTAGGTATTTGCAAGGTAGGTTTGTTATTCTATTACATAAAATATATATTTTTTATTTTAATTTATAAATTTGAATTAATATTTTTTTTACAGCTTACCCAACAAATTAATTTTTATACCACTAGCATTTCATTAACGTATTAATTTATACCACTAGCTCGGCGGTGAGGGAAAACATCGTGATGAAACCTGCACATCCAAATAACTATGGATATGTAACCATGATCCAAAAAATGATGTTTCCCCTAATTAAGGGTTACGAAGGTCAGATCGGCATTCGATTATCAGACTCGCTTAATCCTAGATCATGCTCTAAGCGGACCCCGACTAAGCACGGGACATAACGCGAGGATGATGATATAATCTAGAAATATTTTATTTACTGCCTTAGTTTTCTATCGGAGCACCACCTTGCGCACAAAACAATATTATTAATATAATATTGATTATACTCTGGTTCATCATCATCTTCCTAGCGTTATGTCCCGTGCTTAGACGGGGTCCGCTTAGACCATGATCCAGGATTTAGCGAGTCTGGTAATTACATTGAAGCGACTGCCGATCTGACCTTCGTAACCCTTACATAGGGGAACCAGACAATTTTTGGATCATGGTTACAAATTCAATGTTGTTTGAATTTGCAGGTTTCATCACGATGTTTTCCCTCACCGTCGAGCTAGTGGTATAAATATGTACATAGATTTTTTTAAATCTAGAGGTACATGCCCGGGTTTGAACCCGCACACCTCGGTTAAGAGGCGCGTGTCCTTACCATTGAGCTACCACCGCTCACTATATACTCTGGTTAAAAGTTCATAATTATGATAACAATAACTAGTCAAGATTGTTTGAAGTTTAATATAGTAAGTTTCAATGTAGTATAAGTAGATATACAAAGTTATTGTTAGTATAAGCGAAACTACTAACCTACTTATTTAAACTCATTATTCTAAGGAACTAATTTAAAGAATTCTAGAGATTGCGCAAAAAAATCGTTAACTTTTCATACAAAATAGCCATTTAGCTGATAAACTTTGACAAGCTCGATGGCGCATTCGGTAGTGACCCTGCCCCATGCGCCAAGAGTTGTGGGTTCGATCCCCACCCAGTACAAATATTCGTATGATGAATACTTGTGTTTGTTCTGTGTCTGGGTGTTAATATCCAATATTTAAGTATATGTTCGTAATACCACTGTTGATTCTGATATCCGTAATACAAGCGCTTAAGCTACTTATCTCGGAGTCAGATCAATGTATGTGATGTAGTCTAATATTTATTTATTATATATAAACTTTTGCATGGAAAATAAAAAATAATATTGCACATTTTCGATAATCATTTAAATTAATTCCTTAGAATAATTAGTTAAATAAGTTGGTAATGGTTTTGCATAAACTAAAAATAATTTTTAATATACACTATTATATAAAATTTAACATAATAAGTGCAATAATAGCATATTTTGTACAAACAATGGAAATATTGAGTGTTTCTAGTCTTTTAGTGTTTAATATATCTTGGTAATTAGTCTATATTCACAGGCGCCTAATAATTTATATGTAATTAAAATGTATTTATTAATGAAGTAAATGTATTGAATATGTGATTGTGTAGACGACGAGTTAGCCACTTGTTACTACTTTTTCTCAATTTTCCATCTAACCCAGCCTTTTAATCTTGGTTGAATGTGGTTAAAGGGACTCTGTCTGCACCTTCAGTGATTACAGGCATGTTATGTATGTATGTATATTTATTTGGTTTAAGAACGCTAACTTACTAACTAATTAACTCAGAAAATACAGGTCAGATTTGAAAAATTGTTTTGTATTAAACAGCTCATTCATTCAAATATTGGTAATAAATATTATTTACCAAACCACTAATAGCATGATGTACAATATATTCTATGAGAGTGAAGGAACAGAGAGTGCACTTGTGTTAGCGCACACACTTGTGCACTTTAATATCTCCTGCGTTGGCTAATCCTCGTTGAGATTGGCCGCTGTGACCGGAATTGGTTAAAACATTATTTAAATTGCTATTTAAATTGGTTCATACATTATTTAAATAAAAAAAATAACAAATACTTATTATCTTAGTTATTTTTTTATTTAAATAATGTATGATCGAAAGTAGAAGAAGAATGTATGAATCGCTTGACCATAGACACACTAGTTAGAACAAATAAATACTCACTATTGTTTTTAATGATTATTAATGCAATTATTTGTTTAAGGTGCCATTGTGAATATATAAGGAATAGTTTTGCTCAATTCTCATGTAAAGATGGGTGTAGTCAGCTTTTTTATTTATAAAGACGAGAGGGGGTAGTGGGGTTAATAAAAAAGCGGAGTTTTTTGAATAGATCTTCTAGCGATCCAAATAAGCATTTCTGCTATATCTAATACTAGCTTCTGCCCGCGGCTTCGCTCGCGCGGTACATCGATTAAACATAGCCTTTAAGTTATTCGAGTGTACGAGCTATATTATTCTAAAGTTTCATTAAAATCCATTCAGTAATTTTTTTTGTGAAAGAGTAACAAACATCCATCCATCCATACATACAAACTTTCGCATTTATAATATTAGTAGGTTATAAAATTCTCGTGTCGCGGTGTTTGTTACCAAACTCCTCCGAAACGGCTTGACCGATTTTTATGAAATTTTATATGTATATTTGGTAGGTCTGTGAATCGGTCGTAATCTGTTTTTCATACCCCTAAGTGATAAGGCTGGTCCATCCCAAAGCTGTAACTTGAGAACGGCTTTACCGATTTCGCTAATTCTTTTTTAGTTTTGTTTGTATATTATCAGATGAAGGTTCTTATGAAAGAAAAAATAAAAAAGTTGTGCGGTAAATAAAAAAAATGGGTATTGAAAATCCGAGAACGGGGCGTTACGAAGTGCGCCGGGTCAATATTTATTTGACTACATATGTATTTAATAGGCAACTATTTCTTATCCAGGACAAACATTCGTGTGCAGTGGCGTAGCTGCCCAGGGGCAAGCAAGACCTGATTAGCAAACTTCTGTTTTATTGTCCCCTGGATCTAAAGCTGTATAGGTACACCCATGGGCCCCAGTTTCTGTTTTGCCCCAAGGACCTATGTTACCTAGCTACGCCACTGTTCGTGTGATGAATTCTTGCGTGAGTTATGTGTTGGGTAGTAGTTCAAACTCAAACTCAAAATATCTTACTATTTACGGCTCAAAAAAGCACTTGAAAATCGTCAAGTAATAAAAATATAACAATTTGAATTTACCACCGGTTCGGAATGTCGCATCTACCGAGAAGAAACCGGCAAGAAACTCGGTAGTTACTAATTTACAGGTTTTAAAATGTAGGTATTGGTTTTAATAATGGTTTTAACAATATGTATACATATTATTAAAACCTGTAAATTTAAATTGTATATTCAATCTGGCATTAAAATAGTAACTACCGAGTTTCTTGCCGGTTTCTTCTCGGTAGATGCGACATTCCGAACCGGTGGTAAATTCAATTGATTTTCGATACACATTTTTTTTATTTACCGCACAACTTTTTTATTTTTTCCTTCATAAGAACTATACCAAGTCACACAGTAAATGTTCGTCGAAGATTTAATATTTGAGTATATGTATATATTGTGATAGAGGAGGCAAGCAGTGCAGGACCGGTCGTTTTGGCGATATTTGGG
Organism: Glyphodes perspectalis; assembly: GCA_951394215.1. Lineage (NCBI taxonomy): Eukaryota > Metazoa > Arthropoda > Insecta > Lepidoptera > Crambidae > Glyphodes > Glyphodes perspectalis. The sequence goes on along the minus strand of OX596230.1, from coordinate 5,321,635 downwards.
GGAGGCCTATGTCCAGCAGCACCAGATGATGATGATCATATTGTGTTAAGTACCACTGTTGATTCTGATATCCGTAACGCAAGTGCTTAAGCTACTTACCTCGTAGTCAGATTAATGTATGTGATGTGAGATATTTAAATAAATGAATAACGATATTTTTTTAAAAATCTCATAATTTTATTGATTCTTAACGGAATTTATATATATTTTATGCATTTTTTATTCCCTATTTTTTTATTCGTTAATTTTTATTTTATTTTTTAAATGTACTCAACCTCCCTTCTTCGAGCCTGGCTACACCCTCTATGTGAAATAAATGCACACTTATAGAAAATATAACGGATGATCTCTTAATTTAATTTAATTAATATATAAGAACATTAATTTATTATATACCTACTGAACGGACATTGTGAATTAGATTTAAGTTTATTAAATAAAAGTTAAACGATGATTTGTTACTTTATTTAAACGATCTATCATCTCTAATTAAGACGGTAGTAGCTCAATGGCCACGCGCCTCATAACGGAAGGGTGCGGGTTCAAACCCGAGCATGTACCTCTGGATTCTCTAAATCTATGTAAGTACGTATCTACACCACTAGCTCGACGGTGAGGGAAAAACATCTTGATGAAACCTGCAAATTCAAACAACTTTGGATTTGTAACCATGATCCAAAAATTGTCTGGTTCCCCTATCTTAGGGTTACGAAGGTCAGCCCGGGCAGTCGCTTCATTGTTCAACCAGACTCGCTAAATTCTGGATCATGGTCTAAGCGGACCCTGTCTAAGCACGGGACATAACGCTAGCAAGATGATGATTATCTCTGATTATGAATTTTATTTTTTACTGGCCCGATGGTCGAGTGGTCAAGATCCTGGCCACGAACCAAGAGACGCGGGTTCGAATCCCGCTAGGTGCAAATGTTTCGTGTGATGAACATGGACATTTGTACTCGAGTCATATTATTATATTCTACATATGTTGGACTGCCTTGTTGGTCTAGTGGTAGCATGCGCCGCCTAAGGACCAAGAGGTCCTGGGTTCAAAACCCGGGCTGGGCCAAAATTTGTGGCTGGGTATTTCACTATTGAAATTGCTCAGTAACAGCCCGGAGTCAGGAAGTTGGCGGTTTGATCACCCCCGTGCGTCGGAAAGCACGTTAAGCCGTTGGTCCTGCGCCTGACCTCTCTCCGATCATGTCGGTGCCGTCTCACCGGACTATGAGAGTGAAGGAACAGAGAGTGCACCTGTGTTTGCGCACACACTTGTGCACTATAATATCTCCTGCGCAGTCGGCTAATCCTCGTTGAGATTGGTCGTCGTGACCGATATCGGTTAGGAGGACATTATGTTCGTCTGAACATTTAATTTAATAAACCAACTGTGTTCCTTCCTTAGCATGTCGTAAAATGCGACTAATGGTGTATTCGGCATTGGGTTTTCGATTAATGCGATGAGCTTGCCACTTGTCACAAATTTGTCCCATTTTTCCATCTAACCCAACTGAATTTAAATTATGAGAAAAAAATTTTGAAAAAAAAAAACTACCCATGCTTACCCCTTCGTTTGTGGGGGGCATACCGGCCGGGGGCAACCCGGAATGGGGGCATAACGGCATGACCCGTATTACGGACGTATGTATGTAATTGTCATTCATACTAACGTTATAAATGCCCAAAAAAGGGGGTTTATTTGACATAGATTGTCAATTGACTGGCTTGATGGCTCTTTAGGTAGTGACCCTGCCCCATCCGCCAAGAGTTGTAGGTTCAATCCCCACCCAGGACAAATATTCGTATGATGAATACTTGTGTTTGTTCTGTGTTTGGGTGTTAATATTGAATATATAAGTATTTATTTGTAATACCACTGTTGTTTCTGATATCCGTAACACAAGTGCTTAAGCTACTTACCTCGGAGTCAGATCAATGAATGTGATGTAGTCTGATATTAAAAAAAATAATAATAATAATACCGAGGGGACCAAACATGATGTGCATTGTATATAGGTACACAGTTATATGAATGTGCAGGTTTGTCCACAATATTTTCCTTCACCGCCAAGCTATTTGGTAAAATTGATATCGATTTCAATAATCCGTCCGCATTTAAAGCATTTTACATCAGGCTGTCGCCCTTAATAAAATAAATAAATTATGTGAAAATAAATTGGATTTTAGAAAAACTTGAATATTTCAATTAGCCCTATTTCCTCTCGTTAAGACGCTGTCAACATTATAAAGACACCACTAAAAAAACTCTCTTTAAACAATCACTTAAATACGACCTTATTACAAAGGAACAAGGTTTCATTTATTGTTTAAGACCGTCTCACTTAACTTAAACAAGAAAAAATAACTTTAAACCTCTTTAAATAGAGTTCAAAATTATGAAAAAGTCTAAATTGAAAAACAATCCTAACAGACCAGCTTCAACTATATAGGTGAAGTAAAAAAAAAAACACTATTTCCATTGCAATAGAGCTTATATTGCATTGAAAAAGCGTTCGCCTTTAAAGAAAGTCGAGTACCTATCATCCCATAAACAATTAGTTTCCTTTTTAAAACAAGACGAGGATGCAGATGTGATAATTAAAAAAATAAAATTCGTGAGGACTTTTTCTTTAAAAAATAACATATTTTGTTAATGAGAGACATTGTAAACGTAAACATTGTTTGTTTTTGACTGGCCCGTTGGTCGAGTGGTCAGAGACCCTGGCCACGAAACCAAGGGTCGCGGGTTCGAATCCCGTTAGGGGCAAATGTTTCGTGTGATGTACATTTGTACTCGAGTCATGGATGTTTATAAACGTATTTCTATTCGTTCACCTAGTATCAGTACAAGCATAAGCTTAGTTTGGAAATAGGGAATTGGTGTGTCAGTCTGGAGAATTTAATTTAATTCTATTCAAAACCTTACGTAGTAGAGATGTCTGGCTGTCTTTCATTAGATTTCAAATATGAGATTAGACCTAAGGTAATTCAATTATTTGTAAAAATAACGTAGCGTTTTCCAAAGTCTTCGGAATGTGATTGTTCTCAGACCATCGACAATTGAAGACAACTGTTTCGAATTCGATATTTAATCGCACTTATTGTATTTATTGCCTCTTAATCATTTTATTATTTACGAGTCTGAATGTGAAAACGTCGTAAACCAAAAACCTTAACTTATTATCGTCGATAAAGTGACAATACATTCTAACTGTACGAGTAGATAGTTGTACGTAGTATATTATTACTCTGTGGTAGATAGTCTCTTCAACGACAGTATGTCAATCGTATTTATCAAATCAAACCATTTTATTGCTTCCATAATTTGGGTACAGTAATTACATTCAATTATTACTTAAACTATCACCGTCCCATCCAAAAAATATACCTTAACCTCAAATTCATTGTAATAAAATATTTTCCCCGCCATTTCTCCCCAAAGAAAATGGCGGTAGTTAGAACAATTTCCCGCGTTTTGTCATCAAAGCGTGCTTTACGTCAATTACCAAGTGATAATCCTACTCGCCGCTAGATGGCGCTCTCGGATTACTGTCCGCTGGGAGCTAGGATTATTTAGCGAGCAGTATGTTTAGATATTTCTTCGTAAGGGGTTTCACATACGAAATATAGCCTAATGTCCTATAGTTACAGTCGATTTTTGAACAAAGAATAATTCGATGATAATGTCTTATACTGTGTTTAAGTAGCTATTTTTTTCAAATGAGGGGATTTTGTGTAATGTTTCACCTATTATTGTTTTTCTTGAAAACGCATTTACAACTGATTTTAATTATTCTTTTAGAATATGTTAATTATTTTTGGATGTAAATCAATTTGCGTAGTTACATTAAACATATATCTGTATTAATTAATAACTGTTGTTGTTAAGTACCAGAATGTTCCTTGCCTAACATGTCGTAAAAGGCGACTAAGGAGGTTATTGCACCAGAAATATGCGAGGATAAATTCACGAAGTGATTCTTTTGGTTCTTAATAAAAACATCCCTTTTAAGCATTCTCGTACAGATCTGGTAGAAACGTAGCTTTATATAGGGTGATCGGTATATAGGGTGTGTGATTGTGTAGGCGACGAGCTAGCCACTTGTCACTACTTTTTTACAATTTTCCATCTAACCCAACCCAGTTTCATTCTTTGACTGAATTTGGTTCCTTATATAGGGTGAACGGTATATAGGGTGTTGGCTGTGTAGGCGACGAGCTAGCCACTTGTCACTACTTTTTCACAATTTTCCATCTAACCCAACCCAATTTCATTCTTTGACTGAATGTGGTTCCTTATATAGGGTGAACGGTATATAGGGTGTTGGCTGTGTAGGCGACAAGCTAGAAACTTGTCACTACTTTTTCATAATTTTCCATCTAACCCAACCCAGTTTTATTCTTTGGCTGAATGTGGTTAAGGGGTCTAGCTGCCCCTTTGACCTGCCTACCCCCTTGGAGATTACGGGCGATACTAATACCAACTGTTGTCCTAATCACACCAATCTCAATACATGGTTAAAATATATATGTATATATCACATATCTGCCCGCGGCTTCGCTCGCGTGGTACATCGATGAAACATAGCCTATTTGTTATTCGAGTGTATGAGCTATATTGTTCTAAAGTTTCGTTAAAATCCATTCAGTAGTTTTAGCTTGAAAGAGTAACAAAAATCCATCCATCCATACAAACTTTCGCATTTATAATATTAGTAGGATAGGATGTACGTAAATCAATTTAATTTTTGGCGAAATGGCTTTCATCTTCTGTACCTTGGAGTCTGCCTACCCCTTAGGGGATGGTATGTTATGTATAACCAAAGTATAATTTCCGTGACAAATAGACTAAATTCCGTTTGATTTCATTCGGATCACATGAAATTCGTTCGAAATCGGATATAATCTCCAATCGAAAATGACGAATACATTGATAGAATCTTGTTTCTTTGTACAATGTACTATAGATGTAGTTATGTCAGTAAACTTCTATGGAAGACATTAAATATAACAGCGAAACAATATCTATGATTAATACATTTCTGATAAAAACATACTTTGTCTAAATGTAGAATGTTGTATTTGCATTTTTTGGTTATCAAACATATTTCGAATTACATTTTAATTCGAAATATGATATCTTAATTATATAATATAATTTATGATTTTTTTTAAATATATCTAATAAACAAGAAATAAAATGGTAATAAACATTTAATTCGAAATATGAAAATTCATAGCGCTTGATTCTGTCTGCCTATCCAACTAATACATTTGCGAGAAGATTTGAATATGAAATTTTCCGTGTCTTTATAATTTTTAGTTAGCTAGTGAAAATAAAAATACTTGTGCAATACATACATACATACATAATGTCACGCCTTTTTCCCATGGGGGTAGGCAGAGATCACGTACTTCCATTTGCTACGATCCTGACATACACCTTTCGCTTCTTCTGCATTATTATTCGCTTCATACTTGTGCAATATTTTTTTATTAATTTAACTGACGGAGTAAATAACATTTTTAGCTAAACACTTAGCTTGATGACGGCTGACCGGGACGTATGGAAGAAGAAGACATGCTCCGCCGACCCCAGATGAACTGGAAGAAGGGCAAGAGAATGATGACTTAGCTTTATGGCGCAGCAAAATAATGCGCAGAGAAGTGAGTCGTGTCGAGTTAAATGAAATAAAACAGAGGTGTGTCAATATAGTTATTTGTTAACATGGAAGGCGCATTGATACAAATTAATACTTTGTCAAAATTTCAACAATGGTAATGTACACGCGTGGCCTTGTCTATTATGTAGCTTCCAGTCGGCTCAATGGTAAGGACATGCGCCAAAATGCGAGCGATTTTGCTTCAAGCTCGGGCCTCTTTAAAACTAACTATATATATAATCTAGTTAGTTTTGTCTATACTATACTTACTTATATTATAAAGCTAAGGAGTTGTTTGTTTGCTTGAACGCGCTAATCTCAGCAACTACTGGTCCGATTTGAAAAAAATATTTCTTTGTTAGATAGCCTATTTATCGAGGAAGGTTATAGGCATAAGATTACCCATAAACTCGGGTGAAACGGCGGTTACAGCTAGTTTCAAAAGAAATTCTATTCAGTGTCAAAAAATCTGTCACTTGTGACACTCAAACACAAGACAATTACGCCGTTTCACATTTTATCTGTCACAAAGATAGCAATGTAGACCAGATTAGATAAGAGTACAGTACAGACACCATTTTGTATCGCCTTCCAGTACTAAGTTTAGTCTTAAAACGAATTATTGTGTTCGATGTGATTGTGTTTTGTGGTTTTGTGTCTTTTTGGTAAGTATTTTCAAAGTTATCGACGTATTTGTGTCCATTGTCGAGTTCGCGGATTTGATTTTCCGTCAGGGACTTTTAAAATCACGAAAAGAGAAAAAATCTAAATGAAATATTAAATGGAAGCTATCGAGTGGGTGATAACGAATGTAATGTTAAGATTGAGGTGTGTCTGATTATTCGACGTGTTTTTTTAAGCAGATATTCGTAAAATGGTTCTTTTTACCGCTATGGTCGATGTAAATGGAAAAGTTCTGTGATTCTAGGAAATATGATTGAAAGTTTATGATTTGGGAATGACTCCCTTTCTTACTAAGTTCCTAATCACACCTTAAAAGCAATGATCTATGTAATACCAAATAAATATATCCTGGTATAATTGTGAAAACATTGTAATGGCTCCCGCCAGAATACCAGCGCTCCTGAGGCATTAGCACGCCGCAGGAGCATCATGAAACAACTGGCGCCAATCTGTAGCTCTTTGTTTGTTGATTTTCCATTTTTTGTACAATTTTCGTCCAAATGTTGTTATATATTTGTTTTCCTGTGTATGTTTTTAAAATTGTACGTACAATAAACGTTCCTTTCTTTCTTTCCAATTCTTTTTTAATATTTTTTACGTGTTGCAACACCAACACATCAAACTAAATGAAATTGTGCAAGAAGGCTTGGACACGGAAATATAAATTGACCATTTCCAATCTCTAATTAAATTCTTGCCCTAGTTAGCGTTTTTAAACATTAAATTGTTGCGTAACGAACAAAACTTGAGAAAAACATGAGAACGACTTAAGTATTCGATCGGATAAGAAGATCCGTCAAATTCTTGATTTAATTTGGTGTCTTGTCTTTTTTAAATTTTTTATTTAGCTATTTAAATCCCACTGCTGGGCAAAAGCCTTTTAAATGACATAAAAAGTCACTTCATTGCAATAATCTGGCTGGCTACATCCAGAATCAATATCCAATCGGACCCTGACTAGGGACGGGATGTGACACAAATAATGTACCTACATTGTGACAGATCATATGCAGACAGAGATAACTGTTCTTTTTCGCAAAAGTTTAATGCCCAGCCTAATGCTGAGATAACATTGTGTTAGGTACACATTTATTTGTGTTTCTGATATCAATCAGTAACGCAGATACTAGTATAATATTGTGATATTTATTTCTGTGTGTATATAACTCTGTATCTATTTATTCATTTATACATACACATTCCCGTATGATTCTGTAGGCGACGAGCTAGTCACTTGTCACTACTTTTCAAAATTTCCCATCCAACCCAGCCCAGTTTGATTTGGCTGAAAGTGGTTAAAAGTGTTGTTCCTGCCTACCCCTTCGGGGATGGCGGGCGTAGTGATATTGTATGTAGGTACATACTCCAGTACGTCTATACTATACTAATATTATAGAGCTGAAGAGTTTGTTTGTTTGCATGAACGCGCTAATCTCCAGAACTAATGGTCCGATTTGAAAAATATTTATATGTACTTAAATCTTTGTATTGACAAAATATCTCAAGATGAACGTAGGTACACAGGTTTTCAGAAGAGGTACGTAAAAGTACATAGAAGGTACCAAATATAGGCAATATGTTTAGGCTAATCAGAGAAGTACACCCGCCATTCTGACGCTCACCATTTATCGAGGAAGTCTAAAGGTTATATAACATTAGCCATAAACGAGGGTAAAACCACGGGCACAGCTAGTTACATATATTATCAATGTTAGTCTGGGACTCAAAAATAATGTACCAACTCTGTGCCTTGCCCAGAATGCCCAGCATATCGTGAAAGACGAATAATAGTATCAGGTGTTGGGTTTGTAATTATATAGGCGACAATCTATCCACCTTTTTTACTTTTTTCCATTCTATTAACGGTATTCAGCCATTCCTTAAATGGTTGAATTTGGACTAGGTTCCAATTTGGATCAGTAGTTCCTGAGTTTAGCGCGTTCATCCAACCAAACAAACAAACAATATCGCGGACGCGCTGGTCGACAGTTTCCCGGCTATATTGAGCAAAAAAAAGAACAGTCGAATTGAGAACCTCCTCCTTTTTTTTGAAGTCCGTTAAAAAGGCAGGATTACTGCTTCGACGAGTACGCGGCAGCCGTAATATCGTGAGCATCATTGCTGATCGTGGGGACTTTCCACTGATTAGAAATCTGATAAAAATTACCAAATCAACTTTATTTATAAATTACTAATATGCATAAAATGTAAGTCCTCATTTTGTATTGACTAACACGTTATGGATCTTGTTGTCTAATTAATAAATATTTTAAGTTTTATTTTTTAATTTATTTTATAGAATAAGTACTCTATAGTTACAAACGGTCATAGGCCAGTGACGTAACTATTGGGTGGCAGGATTGGCCAAGTGTCACGGCTTCCGCTCAAAAGCCCGAGGCCTGTAAGGAAGACCTTCCCTTCTCTAGACTCTACTATTGAAATTGAATAGTTTTACTGGGCGGCCCCATTAAAGATTAATTTGCTACGGGCCTCAAGCAATATAAATACGCAACTAATATAAATTAGATACGTTGTATTGGACTGGCCCGTTGGTCGAGTGGTGAGACACCCTGGCCACGAAACCAAGGGTCGCTGGTTTGAATCCCGCTAGGGGTAAATGTTTCGTGTGATGGACATTTGTACTCGAGTCATGGATGTTTATAAACGTATTTAAGTATGTCTATCCGTTCACCTAGTTTCCAAAGCACAAGCTTATAAGCTTAGTTTGGAACTAGGGAATTGGTGTGTCAGTCTGGAAAATGTATTTATTTATTATTCCGAAAACAAAAATATAGATCCCAAAAGACGCACAATTTAAAGCTCAAAATTTTGGGATCTTTGCCCAAAATTACAGTTTAGAGATTTATGCTTTTTAATCCATATTATTCCAAGATAAGCCAGTGACTTAATATTCCATAAATATATTCGAAGACTGCACAAAGAATAGATAAGAACAGATAACCCACAAAACTTGTTATCGAATAATAAAATATGATTTCTGTTCAACTTGTCATGAATCATTTCATTATTGTTTCAGGAAAATGGCCGGACGAGTCATATCCTGTTTTGTGCTGGCCATTTTTGCGATTGAAGGAGTTTTGTCGCAAGATGGTAAGTGAAAAGATACTTATACTCAGTCATCATTATCCGTCCGCTTAGACCATGATCCAGGATTTAGCGAGTCTGATATTGTGTACGCTATCTATAGATTACCGTCTAGTCATTTAAGTTATGTTACGTACTTATATGGAAATGTATATTGACTGTAATCTGTTGACGATGTTTTTCGTTACCGCCGAGCTAGTAGTATAAATACGTACGTAGATTTGAAAAATTCAGAGGTACGTGTCCTGGTTTGAACCTGCACGCCTCGGTTATGAGGCGCGTGTCCTTACCATTAAGCTGCTCATCCTACGCAAACTTACACTACGTTGTATACAAACGCATTTTAGATTTAACACTTAGTTGCTAGCTTTAGCAAAATCAATTAATAAAGTTTAAAAAGTAAGACCTAGCATGTCGTAAAAGGCGACTAATGGTATATCGGGTTTTGTGTGTGTGATTGTGTAGGCGACAGGTTAGCCGCTTGTCACTGCTTTTTCACAATTTTCCTTCTAACCCAGCTTAGCCCGGCTTTATTTTTGGCTGAATGTGGTTAAAGGGGCATGCTGCCCCTTTGACTCTGCCTACCCCTTCGGGGATTATGGGCGTGATGTTATGTATGTATGTATGTAAAAAGTAAGACAAAACCCACAGTAGGTATACTCATACTGTGGTTTTTGTCTCATACTTACCGAATAAAATACATTCTCGGTTTTTAATTGTTATGCTTATATTATTAAAAAAGATAAATGACAATTAAATTAATAAATTATAATAATAATAAAATTATTAATAGACCGACAGACCATAGACTTTTGAAAACTAAAACTGTTATCTACAAAATAATCCACTAAGTTTATGAAATAAATAATGTTGGAGAATCATTACTACTAAATAGTACACAAAAGAATATATTTTTTGTTTTTAATTCTACACCGCTTGATTTTTCGAATACGTTCATGTTACTACTAACGCCATCTATTATCCAGTAGCGAAACTAATTTGCTTCTGATATCAGACACGCCGGCCACCACTGCGAAGGAGATTATTATGCAGACGGGGATATGCAAGAAGTGCATGTGCAAGGACAACAAGGTGGACTGCACTGACATGGCATTGATAAAGTTCTTCCCCCAGACAGAGTGGGAAGGTGAGTTATATTAAACTATCTGTACTAAGAATAATATAAAGAGGAAATAATTGATTGTTTGTTTGTTTGCATTAAATAGGCGCCGAAACTACTGGACCGATTTGCAAAATTATTTCACCAATGGAAAGCTACTTTATCAGCGAGTAGCATAGACTATATTTTTTCCTTGAGTTCCCACGGGAACGGGAACTACGCGGGTAAAACCTCGGGGCACTGCTAGTACTTCATAGTAACCTACGACTTTGATACATTAAATAAAACCGACTAAATTAAATAAACTTGTCCCATGTTGGAACTTAAAAAATAATGTGCCAACTGTGTTCCTTGCCTAGCATGTCGTGAAACGCGACTATTGGTGGATGGGTGAGATTGTGTAGGCGACGAGCTAGCCACTTGTCACTACTTTCATCACTATTTTTTCATCTAACCAAAACCAGTTTTATTTTATGGCCGAATGTGGTTAAGGGGGCTGCCCCTTTGACTCCTGCCTTCCCCTTCAGGGATTCCAGGCGTCTTGATGTACGCATGTATGTATGTTATGAAAATAAAATAAATTTAAATACATATTTATACTTACCTAATAAATATATTAACTAAATATTATATGTATACATATAAATATATTTTTGTTTCTATAAGGAACATACAGACAGACAGACAGACAGACAAAAAATTTACTGATTGCATTTTTAGCATCAGTACCGATCACTAATCACCCCCTGATAGTTATTTTGAAAATATATTTCATGTACAGAATTGACCTCTCTACAGATTTAATATAAGTATAGAGAAATATTTTGAGGCCATATCATTTGTTGCACCGGCACCTTCAATACAGATTCATTTTAGTGTTGGTGCCACAGGAGTACCACTGGCATAGTTCTCTCAACACAGTAATCAAACTATCTTGTATTTGTATTTTATATTTAAACTCCCGATTCCAGCTCTAGAAAGCTTCGCGCCCACTGTCATAGACATGAGCGACAACGCGTTCGAGAATGTCACGTCGCTCGGGAACGTCTCCTCCGTCCAGCAGCTCAACTTGTCCCGTTGTGGGATTGAGTTTATCGAGAAGGCGTCTTTTAAAGACCTGCAGGCGATGAGAGTACTCGACCTCAGTCATAACAAGCTGACTGCTAAACTCAGTCCGCATGCATTTTTGGTATGTAAACCTTATTTTTGTTTTTAAGAAACCTTAAAACTGTTTATAGAATTTGTCCGATGTTATAGTCCATTTTTTTTAGCATTAGAAAGAACGAAATTTAAGTATTTTATGGTACACATTAATTTCACAAACAAAACGTAACATCGTGAAAAGTTTACACTAAAAAATACCTTAAGAAGCAGAAGTTGCAAACTTGTGGAACGAAACGTTGTCAGTTTGACACGACAAAATTAAAAAGTACATGCCGATATTGTAATACGTACCATATTAAGTGATTTTTAAAATGGTCGCTTAATATGACCACCATATGCAACAATACCGGCAAAATGTCAACGTCACTGGGAATCATCCGATTCTTCATCTTCCGATGATGATTAAATATTTATATAGAATCTATTTTGTTTTATTACTATGATCCATAATTTCAATTTTATCACAGTAGGACGATGACTGTACAGTCAGCGTCACGTCGAGTTACACATTACCTTTGCAAAATCACCCGTACTTTCATGACCATACGGTCACAGGGGGAGTAACTGTACTTGTTCGTGGTTCCACCGTGTAAGTCCTCCCTAGGGTCTCTACTTACTATGAGGAAATTTTGACCAAGGAGGAGAAAATTGGCTCATCCTACCCCATGAGGGACTAAAACTGTGGGACGACGGGCTAGTACCGCTTTGATCATTTGAACATCAAGACGGAGCGTCCTGATATTCGAATGTCTTTCGAGCTTTGTAGGAGTAGGTAATGTAGTTTACGCAACTTTATATTCTATTCGCCATCTAAGAAATCAAAATGACCTCATTTACTTAATCAGCAACCCCAAATTAAAATAACGGAAATGTCGAACATTGGGCTTTCACCCTGCAAATTTTACCTATGTAGGTAAGTATTGGTACAAGAGGTAGATTTAATATTTTTATGCTAGCCAAAAAAAGTTTGGCCACCACTGCTTCTTTGTTTACATAATTTCTAATTCTAAAAAAAACGTACTATAGTCTGGGACTTAAAAAATAATGTAGGTACTGGCTGTGTTTTTTGCCAAGCCTGTTGTAAAAGGCGACTAATGGTGGATTGGTGAGATTCTGTGTCCTTACCATTGAGCTACCACCGCTATCTTAAATACCCCAGTATTGACTTAATTGCAACAATATTCTCTAAAATAGGACTTGCGAAACATTGCTGTCCCTGTACTGCTGACACGTGACAAATGTATTACTTATGTAAACATTTTCAAAATTTGGCAAATCAAAAACTGGTCTAAAATAATCAATTTATAATCTATTTGTCCGATGTTGGTCTGTGACTTAAAAAATAATGTGCCAACTGTGTTTCTTGTCTAGCATGTTGTAAAAGGCGACTAATGGTATATCGGGTTTTGGGTGTGTGATTGTGTAGGCGACGAGCTAGCCACTTGTCATTACTTTTTCACAATTTCCCATCTAACCCAGCCCAGTTTTGTTTTTGGCTGAATGTGGTTAAAGTAGCCTGCTGCCCTTTCGACTCTGCCTACCCCTTCGGGGATTATGGGCAGACTAAATTGGCACGTGCTAATTCATCATGCTTCTTACAGGGCCACTTCTCCCCCGAGAAGTACCAGCCTCTGGATTCTATGCGGATCCTGAACCTGGCGTACAATGACCTCCACTCTCTCCACCAAGACCTGTTTGAGCATATGCCTGAGCTAACTGAGCTGGATCTTAGTGGAAACCCTTTGACGACGATAGATTATCCTACCCTTGTCGCCATTTCTAGCTTACCCATGTTAAAGGTAAGAATGTATGTATATAAAGTTATATATGCGAAGTTATTAAATATAAAAATAAATGTGTATATGAAAGGTTTGCTGATACACGCACATGTAATTGCTTACTACGTACTTATGTTCTGTTTTATTTCTGTGTGTCTAGTATATTGGAATCAAAAATTTGCCATATTATTGATTTTTAAATTGGATTTTGATAAATGTACACATCCTTCAGGACACACGGTAGCGTCCATGTAACTGACCGCATTGTTTGCGGGCAGAACAGGGGCGAGGAGTAATCATGTTTATGGTTGCTTGTAAAGATTGCTGTAAAAAATCGGCGCAGTGGCAGAATTTTGGTATCTAAAGCCCTTGTCAGCAAATAATACGTCTATACGTGTGTGTGTGTGTGTGTGTGTGTGTGTGTGTGTGTGTGTGTGTATGTATGGTTCTTACGTAATACATTAACGGCCTCCTTCATCATTGCATTCTTCAGGTCCTCCGCATGCGATCCTGCTCTCTCCCGGAAGTCCCAGACAAGTTTCTCCACACGCCCCGCTACCTGGAGCGCCTGGACCTGAGCGATAACCTCCTCAGCGCGGTCCCGCAGGAGCTAGGAGAGACAAAGAACCTGGTATTCCTCAACCTCAACCAGAATCCTATTAGGCAACTGGACACCGACTCGGAGGATTATCCGTAAGTTAATAATCCGTTCTCTTCGCCTCTAGGAAATAGTTTGATAATTGTTACTAAGATTTAATCTTCACATAGTATTCTATATAACACAGTCTATCTGTTCGCTTAAATCTTTTCAACTACGCAAGGGATGTTCACAGTTTACACTGCGGACAAAGCGACTAGCTAGCTCGTCGCCTACACAATCATGAGCCCAAGCTATTTGTCTTAACATCCAGACCAACATAGGATTAAATGTCCCATGGTCTGGGAAAGAATGTGCCAACTGTGTTCCTTGTCTAGCATGTCGTAAATGGTTAATTGGGTTTGTGTTTTGTGATAAGTTAGTCATTTGTCACAATTTTTTCAAAATTTGCAAACTAATCCAACTCGACATTATTTTGGCTAAATGTGGTTTATGGGGCTTGCTGCTCCTTGGGGTCTAATTCGTAACATAACGGTCTCTGGACTTAAAAATAATGTGCCAACTGTGCCTATGTTCTTGCCTAGCATGTCTTAAAAGGCGACTAATGGTATATCGGGTTTTGGGTATGTGATTGTGTAGGCGACAAGCTATCCACTTGTCACTACTTTTTCACAATTTTCCATCTAACCAAAGTTTTGTTTCTGGCTGAATGTGGTTAAAGGGGCCTGCTGCCCTTTCGACTCAGCCTACCCCTTCGGGGATTATGGGCGTGATGTTATGTATGTATTATGTTTGTATGTTTTCCCTCACCACTGAGATAATGGTATAAATACGTACCTACATGGATTTGAATATCATGATATTGTGTATGTTTAACGTATTATTTATTCATAATTATATATTATTTGTTATTACAGCGGTTTCCCCCGTCTCCGTAAGCTGAAGGAATTGCATATGTGCAACATGCATCAACTCACGCGCATCGGCCCCAACGCTATGGGCGGTCTGGAGAATCTGGAAAAACTGCACATGAGTTTCAACCCTCAGTTGACGGAGATCAGCCCAAGAGCCCTGGCTAGAGATGATGACTTGGGAGAATCGGCAGCTTGGCCTCTGGTGAAAGAGGTAAGGAAATTAAAAGCTCCACTTTTACTCTGAATAATTAAAAAAAAAATTTTAATGCACACATTATTATTCTTATTTTTTACTTACTAATTAACTAAGCATCACGCCACTTTCCTAGCGGGGTAGGCAAAGAGAACCGAACGCCATATGGCACGATCCTTACACACCTCACTCGCCTCTTCAACATTCATGATCCTTTTCATACAAGCTCTACGGTTTTTATGACTCCTAACATCACCTTCTGGTAATACACAAAATTATGTGGTCGTAGTAGGTGAGCCTGGGCCTTCCGCGGCTCCTTCCACTTTCGCATTGTATATCTATTTAGTCAATCTATCGTCATCCATTATATACGCTGTCTTTCAGACCGACTCTCTTTCTTACATCATCATTACGAACGCAGTCTGTGAGCGATACACCGCAGATTTTACGCAGCGCATTTTTTTTTTTTACACAATTTTATTGTTGGCTGAATGTGGTTAAAGATGATGTCCCTTTAACTCTGCCTGTCTCTTCGGGGATTATGGGCGTGATGTTATGTATGTATATATATGTAAAAAGCACACTAAAAATACATTCACGAACACTTTCAGCCAAAAAACATTTTAGGCGCTAAAATCTTGCTTCAAACTCCAAAGTTACTGTACTTATTGTGACTCTACTGTGATTATACTGCGAAACTACTGTGACTCTATTATAAAAAATAATAATAATAAATATCTGACTACATTCGGTTCTCTCTGCCTACCCCGCTAGGGAAGTGGCGTAAAGTTTAGTTAGACTACATCACATACATTGATCTGACTTCGAGGTAAGTAGCTTAAGCACTTGTGTTACGCATATCAGAATCAACAGTACAATTATAAATATGTATATACTTAAATATTGGATATTAACACCCAGACACAGAACAAACACACGAATCGAACTTACAACTCTTGACGCAGGGCAGGGTTACTAACTAATGCGCCATCGAGCCAGTCATACTATGAATTTACTGTTAATCCTAAGTTACTGTTAATCCACTGTGACCGTACTGTAAGTCTACTATTACTGATTCCAGCTGTACCTTCAATCGAACGGCCTCACCGAGATCGACTCCCGACTGCTGTCCCGCTGGGACCTTCTGCAAGTGGTCGACGTGTCCGATAACCCATTCCTCTGTGACTGTTCGACCCAGTGGATGGTAGACATGCTGGTGCCGTTGGTTGAGGTGAAGAAGGTCAACGCCTCCGCCAAAATGATGTAAGTGATTGAAACATTAAGCGGTACTGCCAAATTTAAAAAAAAAATCTAAATAAATCAAATCAACCATTTATTTGCTCACTTAATGTACATAAAAGGAACTTACAACTTAGTTACCATTGAGGTATTACAAATTTGAGGACAGGTGTACCACAACCAGTATAGACATAGATGTAACAATTATTATTTATGGGGTATTTATTTATATAGGCTCCAAGAAAGCACTTATAAATAGTCAATATACAAAAACAAAAAATAACAGATAATACTACCACCGGTTCGGTAGATTCTATCGAGAAGAAACCGGCAAGAAACTCGATAGTTACTCTTTTAAATGCCAATTATACAATTTTGTAAACTTAATTTATCTACACTAAGACTAGATATCACTGCAGGTGAACACTTCATTATAAAGTTAACTATAAATCCTTGTCATTGACGTAATCCTCAATCGTGTAATGGCCCTTACTCTCTCCTTACTTGAACTTATGTAGCCGCTGTACTAGGTAATTGAAAGGAGCGGTGGTAGCTCAATGGTAAGGACACGCGCCTCTTAACCTAGGAGTGCGGGTTCAAACCCGGGCACGTACCTCTGGATTCTTCAAATCTAAGTAAGTATATACGTATTTATACCACTAGCTCGGCGGTGAGGGAAAACATCGTGATGAAACCTGCAAATTCAAACTACTTTGCGTTTGTAACCATGATCCAAAAATTGTCTGGTTCCCCTAGGGTTACGAAGGTCAGATCGGCAGTCGCTTCAATGTAATTACCAGACTCGCTAAATCCAGGATCACGGTCTAAGCGGACCTCGTCTAAACACGGAACATAACGCTAGGAAGATGACGCTAGGTAATTAAAAAGTCAAGCGACGCTGCCGCGGTTAAAAGCTGGGTGGGTGATCGGTAGAAAAGCTGAATCGATATTCTGGTGCCTCTGGTCGAAGGCGAAGAAGGTTAAGGTCTCCGCTCCGTCCGGTGGGGTACCCGGGTCTTTCAACACAGCGCTGATTGCCGGCTACCATGGGGTTTGGTCCGTGCAAGCCGGACATATCCTGCTCTGCTCCTCCCGAGGCAGACAAGAATCCGGAGTGATTTCCCTTATTGACTAACTAACTAAACTTCACGTCACTTCCCTAGCGGGGTAGGCAGCGAGAACCGAACGCCATATGGCACGATCCTTACACACCTCACTCGCCTCTTCAACATTCATAATCCTTTTCATACAAGCTCTACGGTTTTTATGACTCCTAACAATTGTTATTCCCTTATTGTCCTGCATTATTCATACATTTGTGAACCCAAAGGAAATACGTGCCCACCATTTTGTACAACGTGCCACTTATGGCACACGTGCTTATAGCTCGCCATCCCCGCCCTAAAATAACTAAGCTTTGTGGATAAGCTTGTTCTTCATTGATATGCTCTCCTCAGCTGTGACGAGCCATCAGAAATGCGCGGCTTCACGATGCAGCATCTGAACAAGATCCACCGGCGCATGCGCTGCGTTGACAAGTACGGCCATCGCCCCGAGAAGGACGGAGCTATACTGCTGGGTACACTTATCGGTAAGTCCTCTTCACTTACCTTGATAAAGATATCGCTAAATAAGGAGACGATCACTTTGTATACTGTGTTACTGAACTGTTGCAGTAATTGTACTGCACTGCTACTGTAATGTTATTGTTCAGTTACTGTACTGTCACTTTACTGTTACTGTACTCTGACTGTACTGGTACTGTAATGTTACTGTAGTGTCACTTTATAGTTACTGTACTGTGACTGTACTGGTACCGTAATGTTACTGTACTGTGACTGTACTGGTACTGTAATGTTACTGTACTGTCACTTTATAGTTACTGTACTGTGACTGTACTGGTACCGTAATGTTACTGTACTGTGACTGTACTGGTACTGTAATGTTACTGTACTGTCACTTTATAGTAACTGTACTGTGACTGTACTGGTACCGTAATGTTACTGTACTGTGACTGTACTGGTACTGTAATGTGACTGTACTGGTACCGTAATGTTACTGTACTGTGACTGTACTGGTACTGTAATGTTACTGTACTGGTACTGTAATGTTACTGTACTGTCACTTTATAGTTACTGTACTGTGACTGTACTGGTACCGTAATGTTACTGTACTGTGACTGTACTGGTACCGTAATGTTACTGTACTGTGACTGTACTGGTACTGTAATGTGACTGTACTGTCACTTTATAGTAACTGTACTGTGACTGTACTGGTACCGTAATGTTACTGTACTGTGACTGTACTGGTACTGTAATGTGACTGTACTGGTACCGTAATGTTACTGTACTGTGACTGTACTGGTACTGTAATGTTACTGTACTGGTACTGTAATGTTACTGTACTGTCACTTTATAGTTACTGTACTGTGACTGTACTGGTACCGTAATGTTACTGTACTGTGACTGTACTGGTACCGTAATGTTACTGTACTGTGACTGTACTGGTACTGTAATGTGACTGTACTGGTACCGTAATGTTACTATACTGTGACTGTACTGGTACTGTAATGTTACTGTACTGGTACTGTAATGTTACTGTACTGTCACTTTATAGTTACTGTACTGTGACTGTACTGGTACCGTAATGTTACTGTACTGTGACTGTACTGGTACCGTAATGTTACTGTACTGTGACTGTACTGGTACTGTAATGTGACTGTACTGGTACCGTAATGTTACTGTACTGTGACTGTACTGGTACTGTAATGTTACTGTGCTGTCACTTTGTTGTTACTTTACTGTTACTGTAATGTTATAGAACTTTCACTTTGCTGTTATTCTACTATTAATTTATTGCTACTGTACTCCACACCAGCATAAAGGTGGCATTTGTTCCCAAATTCACGTATGTGTCACTCAATTAGAAACAGTTTTTATATTTCTATTAATCTCAAAAGGTTAAAATAAAATTAATATCAATAAAATTAAAATCAAACCAGTTACTCTTTATTCAGAGATTCTATGTACGTAAGCAATTATTATAATTTTTTTTAGAAATTACACAATTATTGTTTCAATAATAGTTCCAGTTTTCCAGGGATACTTACATAGAGGTTAATATATGTATATATTTTTTTGTGTTTTCAGGTGTCCTCCTAGCAGTACCGATCATGCTCACCCTCATGCTGGTCTGGAGGCGAGGGTACCTGTCCTGCATCGGCCTGAGGGGTCCCACGGGAAGCTCCAGAGCGTTCTACAAGAGAGCACCTGATAATGACAGTTTCATGTAAACTCCTGTTCAATCAAGGAATAGGTAGACTAGAGATGAGATTATATGTATCTTTTGCATTCGTATCTATTTTGTACCCACGGAAACTGTACTTTTCCGGGATTAGTAGGGCAAATGGATTCGCCTGTGGGATTCGGTTTAATATAGAAACAGTTTATCGTAAGTCCTGCAGGCAGTGGCGGACTAACCGGGGGCGGAAGGGGCCGCCCGGGCCTCTGGTCCTGGGGCCTCATATTATCTTCGAGTTCCTGTAATCATCCTACATCAGCCAACACTGCTCGTACCCCTACTAGGTACCTCGTACAGCTCTGCCGCCCCGGGCCTAAAACAGACTTAGTCCGCCACTGCCCGCAGGATTTATCAATTATCCCGGAATGATAAGTAGTCTATGTCCTTTTTGAAGGAGCAAACTATAAGCTTGTTAAATTACACCACAATCGGTCAAATATTTTAGATGTAATTACATTTCCAAATTTGCATTTTCAAAATATGCGTTTCTACTTATCGTAACAGAGTGTTAGGGCATTCTATGTTGCATATAATTCAATCTCTAGCGAAGATACTTCAAGAACGATCATAGTTTGTATTTGTAAGACTTATAAATACTAATATAGAGTGTATTTTGTAGAATTAGAGCACCTTTTTGTATTAACAATTAGTATTATAATGACATTAGTATTTCAAATAATGTACAAAATTTTGATGACAAGATTAATAAACGTAGGTACTTTATACCGAGTTTTGTAAGAGATTTTCACAAAAAGATTCAGTATTTAATTTTTATTTTTTAGATATAAATTTTTTTTTTTTCAAACAAATGTCTATGTCACCTTTTTTTATTTTTAATGTACACGATGTTTTGTTTTTGTTTTTGATTTATAATAAAATCTTATTATGGTTAATTTGTTTTTCATTCTATTTACGCTCTGAGAAAAGTGAGTCACACTCACAAAAAAATGCGTAGGACTTTATTATGAATACCTAACCCGACTCTCGCACGTCGCTGACCCTTTAAAGGTTTCATTTGGTTAGCGGCATAAGTAATACCTTTTTATTATAAGGGCACACGAGGCCCGTGCCCAGGGCCCCCGTCCTTAAAGGGCCCAGATGAACTGACGATTTGTCAGTTTTCCAAACGTTGCAGTTGCTACAAGAATATTCCTTTGCATGTTGGTTACTTATAGGAGAGAGCGGTAATTTTAACTGCTTCTTTACATATTAAAAACAACCGCCTGGTTAAGGTTGCAACCCGGTGTGTGTACTTGTAATAGGCTAGTTGACTAAAATATTTTTTTTAGTCCGCTAGTCAGATTATCAAAAAATATTGAGTTCGTATTTTTTGCTTTATCAAATGCTCGGAAAATAACAAAGATACAGCGCTTCAAAGATCTGGAGTGGGGCGCTTTTACATCACTTGTTACTAAAATCTTCGTCATTTTTGGTTTGCTAAACAAAAGAAAAAATACGTAAGCAATATTTTTTTGTAATCTATATAATGGACTAATTATTTTTTTTTAAGTCAACTTGCCTATTATAAGTAACCCAAAAATATGCACACACGGCTTAATTGGATAGTTCAAATAACTTTTTTTTGCGAAGACGTCAGTAGTTGGCTGAAGGCGGCCTTTACTACCTACCGGGCTGGCGGGGGAGCGGGAAACTCTCACCCCTAAAGTCCTATTAATAAAAAACACCTTAGATTATATGGGTCCGAAGAAACATTTCGCGTGCGCGATCTAAAATACATCCAGCGCCATCTATTGACATTGTTGCGGAAATAAATTTACTATGGAGCTGTTCACTTAGATCTTTTAAACTACACAAGGGATGTTGATGCAGTTTTCACCAATAGATAGAGTGATTCAAGAGGAGGGTTTATGTATAGTTTTAAATTGTTTTGTACTGACCGTGCGAAGCCGGGGCGGGTTGCTAGTAGAGAATAAAAATACATACATACATAACATCACGCTCATAATCCCCGAAGGGGTAGGCAGAGTCAAAGGGGCAGCAGGCCGCTTTAAACACATTCAGCCAAAAACAAAACTGGGCTGGGTTAGATGGAAAATTTTGTAAAAGTTGAAAGTAGAGAATTAAAAAAGGATTTGCGAATAACTATGCTCTCCATAAGGGCCCAAATTCTTGTGTGCCCAAGGGCCCCAGCATAGTTTAAGGCGGCTTTGGGCATATAAGACAATATTGCTACAAGCACCCTAGATCCTCCGTCATCAGCACTGCGAATCCTTCAAGTTTGGGCCTTCGGTACTCTCGTCACCGAAGAAAAAAGCTTCAGAGTCACTCGGCGCTAATTTCCTCTGAGGGGATGGTCGTACTCTTGTCAAGCAGACCCAGTAATGCTAAAGGTAAGACTTTAGCTCTACCCAGGGAGATCATTATCTTCCTAGCGCTATGTCTCGTGCTTAGACGGGGTCCGCTTAGACCATGATCCAGGATTTAGCAAGTCTGGTTGAACATTGAAGCGACCGATCTGACTTTCGTTACCCTTAGATAGGGGAACCAGATAATTTGGATTCATAGTTATTTGAATGTGTTAATGAGTGTGAATGTGTTAGTGTTAAGGTCCGAGAGGTCTCGGGTTCAAATCCCGGGTCGGGCCTAAAATTTGTGACTCAATATTGAAATTAATGAGTAACAGTCCGGAGTAAGGAAGTTGGCGGTTTAATCACCCCCGTGCCTCGGAAAGCACGTTAAGCCGTTGGTCCTGCACCTGCCCTCTTTCCGGTAAAGTCGAATTGTCGTGCGCCTGTGTTTGCGCACACACTTGTGCACTATAATAGGTAACTCCTGCGCAGATGGCTAGGCCTCGTTCAGATTGGCCGCCGTAACCGATATTGGTTAAGAGGACATTATTATTATTTGAAAGTGCAGGTTTCGTAACGATGTTTTTCGTCATCGCCTGCAAGTAGTATAAAGACGTACATAGATTTGCAAAATTCAGTGATACCGGGTTTGAACCCACACTATTACAAACTGAGGCGCGTGTCCTTTTACCATTGAGCTACCCAGGTCTACCCAGTGACGTTTGTAAATCAGACACATAATGACGTATACGGTATACCCATACATTACATCAAATATATGTATTATCATCTATGGCTTGGAGTAACCTTGATAACAGTGGGATAATCTTCGCCGTTAATTTTATATCTTGTTATCAATCGATTTTGGACTGTAAAGTTGTAATGTTAAGCTACTTTTTCGTATAAGAATTTCTTATCAACCCACGGACCTACTTGGGTAAAAAATCTTAATCTTTGATTGTACATCATAGAGAGATAAATTCAGAAGGGTCTTTACTAAATAACTGTGTCTGTGACTGTAAAAATTATACTATATGCGACTGTATTATTACTTTATGCGACCCCATTTTTGAACTCATTGGGGACTGGTCTGCTCTGGTCTGGTCAATTTATGCTGTGATTTAGTAAACATCGTTATTTTATACTAGCTGTGCCAGCGGTGTCACCCGCGTTTATGGTTAATATTATAAAGACTATTTCCGTCATACATGATTTCTATGTAACTTTAACCATTAAGGCTGCACACGCGACGGAAGCTTAAAAAATGGAGTAACTTCTCCCATTTTCCCAACATTTCCCTTCACTACTCTGCTCCTATTGATTGTAGCGTGATGAAAAGTATACTATAACCTGCCCAGGAGTATGAAGAATAATTGTACCAAGTTTCGTTAAAATCCGTCGAGTAGTTTTTGTTTCTATAAGGAACAGACAGACAGACAGACAAAAATTTTACTGATTGCATTTTTGGCATCAGTATCGATCACTAATCACCCCCTGATAGTTATTTGGAAAATATATTTCATGTACAGAATTGACCTCTCTACAGATTTATTATAAGTATAGATTTTGGCGTTTGACAAGCCGGCTTCATGACATGGTTCAGAGGCAAATAGGACCTATACACCTTTGTAAAAGATGTTCCAATCCCCCGGTGCGATCACCCCTTATTATAACCTACAATAACGTCCTCCAAACCGATATCGGTTACTGCGGCCAATCACAACGAGGATTTGCCAAATCCGCAGGAGTTATTATAGTGCACAAGTGTGTGCGCAAACACAGGTGCACTCTCTGTTCCATCACTCCCATAGTCCGGTGAGACGGCACCGACATGACCGAAGAGAGGTCAGGCTCAGGACCAACGGCTTAACGTGCTTTTCGAGGCACGGGGGTAATTAAACCGCCAGCTTCCTGACTCAAGGCTGTAACTAAGTCATTTCTATATTGAAAAACCCAGCCACAAATTTCGGCCCGACCCGGGATTTGCACCCGGGACCTCTTGGTCCTTAGGCGGCGCATGCTACCACTAGACTGACGAAACAGTCTTCTTCGGGCAGTCTTCTTTGAGAGTCTGGTTCAGGGGTTACGAACGTGACGATATGGAATGTAATGCAAAAAAAACCCTATCTGTTTTAGTATTAAAAGCTTCTTCTAAGCCTATTTCACTACATATCATAAAACAAAATAGAAATAGATTTATCTTTATTCATGCAGGCTCCACAAAAGCACTTATGAATAGTCATAATAAAACAAAAAAAAATATTCTACCGCCAGGTTCGGAACGTTGATTCTACCGAGAAGAACCGGCAAGAAACTCGGTAGTTACTCTTTTAAATCGCCATGTATACAATAACAATGCTACTTTATATCTACTTTTACAAATTTATATAATTCAAATATAATGAATGTAATACATTACAATCGTAGAGTAGACCATGCAAGAATTAGAGCGCAGACTGAAGATTCCTGTCATTTAAAAAAATTTTCAATTCTATAATAGCCCTTTTTCATGAGAAATGTTTTCATTATGTGATTTAAATTTATGAACGGGCATTTGAATTATTTTATCTGGTAACTTATTAAATAACTTAATGCTAAGCACCACAAAAGAATTACTGCTTTTATAAAGTCTAAAATGTGGAACGACAAGCTTGTGTTTGTTCCTGGTATTCAAACTATGATGGTCAGATTTTTTGGAAAAGAAATTAAAGTTCTCCACCTTGTCTGTCTGTCTGTCTATACGAGATAAACTCAAAAACTACTGCACGGATTTTCATGCCGTTTTAGGTTTAAGTATATATACATACCCCGGGCACAGCCGCGGTGGATCGCTAGTGGTCTGCTCTGGTTAATCTTACACTTTTATTGTAAGTAATCATATTATGTCATCTCCCGCAGTCATTGATTGTATGATTTGGTTTAGAACATTAAAAAAAAAGTGTATATTACTCATGTATATTTTGACGCTGAAAAGAGTAACTACCGAGTTTCTTGCCGCTTTCTTCTCGGTAGAATCAGCATTCCGAACCGGTGGTAGATTCACATTGCTCTAAAGATTTTGTAAACTTGACGATTTATAAGTGTTTTTTTTAAGGCCTACATGTAGATATAAAGAAATTTTGAATTGAATTTGAATTGAATTGAAAATTAAAGCAAAGAAAATGTTAACGTTAAGTAGGTATGTCATCTGGAGTAGGTACCTAATCTGTGATCGGCGATTGATATTTTTGAATCTTTATCTGAACGTTAAGTTGTATGTCAGTATTGGTCTGCTTGTAGCGATTCCTACTCAAAATGTACTATACTGTGATAATAATTGTGTTTTTCACTATTTGTGGATCATTTGGGCAAGGTTAGTAACGGTATTTTATAATTATCACACTTCCTTTCTCCTTCCTAGTGTCATCTCCAGTCTGGATATACTCAGATCAACAAGCCGTTAGCCTGATGGTAAATGGTCACCGTAGCCTATAGGCGCTTGCGGTGCGCAGGGCAATACTCGCAAGTTGACGATCCTATGAAGGTTCTGTGGAGGAGTCTCCGCGCACCACGCTGAGGGAAGAGACCTAGACCAGCATAATTGATCCTCTGTCGTTTACTCTGTGAATCCTCAAAGCTTAGGCTTCCAGGACTCTTAGATTTGGCGTCTGTAGTAATTATATAAAAGCGATTGCCGTCTCATCATCTTCCTAGCGTTATGTCCGGTGCTTAGACGGGGTCCGCTTAGACCATGATCCAGGATTTAGCGAGTCTGGTAATTACATTGAAGCGACTATTAAAGCGATTGCCGTCTGATTTATAAATTATTATTAAACTATAATAACCCACTTTATTAATAAGCCTGCTTCTGAAAAATAAAATAAATACAACGATGATGTTCTAATAGTCATTGAAGTGGTATTTCGTTATCCTTAAACTGATAATATTACATTATTTGTTAGACAACCAATCTCATTAGTAAGTAATAACTCTTTGGTAATAGAAACTCATTAGTGCACAAAGGAATAAATATAAATAAATAATTATCAGCCAACATCACATACATTGATCTGACACCGAGGTACGTAGGTAAATCACTTGTCTTACAAATATCAGAAACAACAGTGGTATTACAAATATATACATACTTAAATATTAATATTAACACCCAGACACAGAACAAACACAAGTATTTTTCACACGAATGTTTGTTCTGGGTGGGAATCAAACCCACAACTCTTAGCGCATAGGGTAGGGTCACTACCAAATGCGCCATCAAGCCAGTCAAAAATATATGTAATCAAAATTCAATTTAATATTATAGAACAGTAGAATACGCTCACGGAGCTGTTAATGCTCCGTGGTGAGCCCAATAATGTCAGTTATTCCTCAAGCAGTATTTCATTTAGACCAATCAGTTCAACAATTTAACCCCTAAATGTTCTTACCATCAAATGTTTTATGTAGAATATCATTAAATGAGCCATCATAAATTGGATGTTGGTCTGGGACTTATGAATGCCAAGGTACTTCATCTTCGTAGCGTCATATTTTTCTTCTGATAATCTTCTTGAACCATTATCCTGAACTTATGTATTTAGTCTGCATATTTTAGCATCGAACCATCTAATCTTTATCATCCTTAGGGCAAGGAAATGAAACAAATTGGTCCACGGTACTCCACGGTACTCATTCATAAATTTGATGTTTTACTTTCAATGCCAAACTCAAACTCAAAATAGGTATCTTTATTTACGTAGGCCTCAAAAAAGCACTTGTAAATCGTCAAGTAATAGGTGCAAAATAGAACAATTTGAATCTACCACCGGTTCGGAGTGTCGCATCTACCGAGAAGAAACCGGCAAGAAACTCGGTAGTTACTCTTTTTAATGCCAGATTGAATATACAAATTTAAATTTACAGATTACATTAATATATAAACTAAGTCATATAGTTGATCTGCTAAACTAGAGGAATATTCGTAAATTTGTAGTTTTTTTGGATTTTAAATCTAGATTTAAGGTACAAAATGAGTTTTAACTAAATTTTGAAAGGTTTTTTTTAGACTTGAATTTCAAGTTAGTAACCTGCATGGTCGGAAACACACTTGTACCTCTAGTACTGCAAATGTCGTGTGCGTCAGAATGGCGGGTGTAAAAGAGAGGTAAAAGAGATTTTTTTTTTCTATTTTCTCAGAAAGTATTTATTTTGTTTATTGTTTGTTTCTGCAGGTACACAAGAGGTACCAAATCTACTTAAACAGTTAATTATTTACATGTATGAGTTTACAGTACACCCGCGGTTCTGACGTCGGGATGGCGGGTGTACCTAATATTTAAAATATCTTTGTATTGACGAAGGTACCTACACAAATTTTCAGGAGAGGTACGTAAAAGTACACAGAAGGAACTAAATATCGGCAATATGTTTAGGCTAATCTGAGAAGTGCACCCGCCATTCTGACGCACACCAAATGTCCGTAGGCTACTACCGCTTACCATCAGTCAGGCCTTAAGCTAGCAAACGCACCCTACAATGGTACAAGAAGGTAAACAAGTGGTATAAACTACTTTAAATTTTCTCCACTTCTTTGAGCTACCTAACATATCCATTGTTCAGAGCCCCCTGGTGGAACGGAAAGGTATTATGATGAAGTGCCTCAGTTTGGTGGCCGAAGACCAGGTGGACAAAGAGACCAGATGTACCAAAGACCAGGGCCAGAGAGGCCTCAGCCAGAATCTGGTCCTTATCAAGGACCAAGTCCGCAGCAAACTAGGCACCCTTTCCAAAGAGAGCCTGAGAGACCTCTCTTTTATGAAGATGAAGATGATGTAACTCAGTTCGGAAGACCAGAAATGAGCACCAGGAAGAAGTTTGATATGAAAAATAGCCCCGATGAGCCTCCAAAATTCGGTGGAGTCCAGCCAGAACTCAACAAGCCCAATCCAGAAGCCACAGAATTTCCGCCAGAAGGCACCGAAGCTGAGCCAAAAGCCACTGAACCGCAAACAGAACCTACTGAAACTCTGCCAGAATTAAGTGAACCTGAGACACAACCGGAGACCCAGCCAGAGTCCACTGATGCTCAAACAGAAAAGTCTACAGCTCAACCATTATCCATCGAACTACAGACAGAATCTCCTGAGGCGCAGCCAGAAACCGTCGAACGAAATCTAGAAACTGCTAAGAGTCAAGCCCCAGGTAGGTATACTTTAAAAAGCTACTCAGCATGCCAGCATGAGGTGGTTGATAAATATATGGAGGGGTAGATTTTCGGAAATGTCAATCTGTTTTCTTATGTCTAATTACTATGTAACGGCCAGTCCGTTATTGAGTCAAATCGGTGTCTATTTATGTTCTATAGTGCTGTGAAGTTAAGGAGATTCTAAATTATTGAAATACTTCGTTTCTGGGACGCGCATCGTGTGTCAAGCTCGCGAAAATAACTTGCGTTAGACCTGATGGCTATAGGAAATTTAGACTTCACGGGATCCATAGACGAATGATGATGCACTACCTAAACATGTGGCTTTTTGCTAACTAATCAAAAAATAAACTAAATAAATTAGTTATTTTGTCCCATGTTGATCTGGGACTTAATATGAATGCGCCAACTGTGATCCTTGCCTAGCATGCCCTAAAAGACGACTAATCGATTATCGGATTGGGTATGTGATTGTTTAGGCGACAAACTAGCCACTTGTCACCACTTTTTGACAATTTTCTATTTACCCAGCCCAGTTTAATTTGGCTGCTGCTTTGAATCTGTCTACCTCTTCGGGGATTACGGGCGTGATGATATATCTATATAAATAAAACAAAGTCGTGTTTGTTACACCACTTATAACGACAAATCAATGTCGAATTTCTTTTATACTGGCGATACGAAATTCGCCGGGACAGCTAGTGTTGAATAAATAGAAATACAATTCGACATTAAAGTGATATGTGTACGCATGACTGCATGAATTTCAATAATAAATTATTATTTTGTTTATAATCGTTTGTATGGAAGAAGATGTTCGAATATTCGGCTTTTGGAATAATATGGTTTACTGAATTCTATACTATTGTAATAATGGATTTGTGATTGTGTAAGTGACTTTTTACTATTCTATTCTATTCTACAAATTTTCCATTTAACACATTTCAACTTCGTCTTTGGTTAAAAGGGTTACGATTTTTCCTCTCCTCGAACTTGACCTACCTCTTCGGAGATTAAAGGCATGATGATACGATTGTATTCTTTGACGTTCGTATCATGTTTATCATTAATAAGAACTGTTAGTCCAACCCAGCCCGGTTTTGGTTTTGACTGAATGTGGTTGACTTTGACTCTGCCTTCCCCTTCGGGAATTATGAGCGTGATGTTATGCATGTATGTAGAACTGTTAGGTCGACTAGTCCCATATGTGCCATCATCTTCCTAGCGTTATGTCCGCTTAGACCAGGATCTAGGAATAAGCGAGCCTGGTGATTACATCGAAGCGACTGTTTTGCCGTTCTTCCAAATTGGACCATGATAACAGTTTCATATTTAAATGAGTTTTCATTATCTTTTACCGCCAGGAATATAAAAAAAAAATGTTTATTTCAGACCATAATTTAATCTATAGAGTTGTTAGTAGCAGAAACTTATTATTATTAGTACCTAATCTATTACAGTACCTATGTATAAATCCATAGATATGGATTTGTCTAGAAAGTTTGGAAGTCCAGAGGTAAGTGCCCGGGTTTGAACCCGTATCTGTTGCATGAGAGGTGCATGTTTTTACCATTGATTGACTACCACTAATCATGTTTTATTATAGATAGGAGCGCCCCGCGGTTTCACCCGCATAGTTCCCGTTCCTGTAGGAATATGGGGATAAAATATAGCCTATGTTACTTGCGGATAATGTAGTTTTCCAATGGTGAAAAAAATTTTGAAATCGGCTCAGTAGTTTTTGAGTTTATTCATTACAACATATTCATTACACACAAAAATACAAATCTTTCCTCTTTATAATATTAGTTTATGTATAGACTAGCTGTGCCAGCGGTGTCACCCGCGTTTATGGTTAATATTATAAAAACTATTTCCGTCATACATGATTTCTATGTAACTTTAACCATTAAAGCTGCACACGCGACGGAAGCTTAAAAATGGAGTAACTTCTCCCGTTTTCCCAAAATTTCCCTTCACTACTCTGCTCCTATTGATTGTAGCGTGATGAAAAGTATACTATAACCTGCCCAGGAGTATGAAGAATAATTGTACCAAGTTTCGTTAAAATCCGTCGAGTAGTTTTTGTTTCTATAAGGAACATACAGACAGACAGACAGACAAAAATTTTACTGATTGCATTTTTGGCATCAGTATCGATCACTAATCACCCCCTGATAGTTATTTTGAAAATATATTTCATGCACAGAATTGACCTCTCTACAGATTTATTATAAGTATACCTAGATATGTCCTAAGCTTGCAATTCAACCGGCTAAATGTTTTGATCCCAACGACACATTTGACAACATCGACAAACGATTAAAAAAGGATAGCGTGATTTAAGCAGAACAATAAGAAGTTAGCTTTTATCACAACGTGCAACAAAACAAATATCAAAAAAACACACCAATTGGTACGTTTTTACATCGCGCGCTAATGACATTATCTGCCTCTTAGATAAATGTTAAACCATTAGCTACCACTAACTACGTCTTAATTTGTCGTTTACATCATCTTCCTAGCGTTATGTCCCGTGCTTAGACGGGGTCCGCTTAGACCATGATCCGGGATTTAGCGAGTCTGGTAATTACATTGAAGCGACTGCCGATCTGACCTTCGTAACCCTAAGATAAGGGAACCAGACAATTTTTGGATCATGGTTACAAAACCAAAGTTGTTTGAATTTGCAGGTTTCATCACGATGTTTTCCTTCACCGTCGAGCTAGTGGTATAAATACGTATATAGACTTGAAAAATCCAGAGGTATGTGCCCGGGTTTGAACCCGCACTCCTCGGTTACGAGGCGCGTATCCTTACCATGGAGCTACCACCGTTTCCATAATTTGTCGTTTATAAAGACAGCAAATCTATATAAATAAAACAAAGTCGTGTTTGTTACACCACTTGTAAGTCGAGAACGGCTGAACCGATTTACGTTGCTTTTCTTTTTGTTGTCTTCGTCCAGAATAACAGAATAACTATTAAAAACATTGAAAAATTGACGATAAAACAAAATAAAAGCAAAAGTATTTTCTCATATAAAACGGTGGGATTCGTATCTGTCAATGTTAAATGTCAATCGACAAATCAATGTCGATTTTCATTTACTGGGCGATATGAAGTTCGCCGGGACAGCCAGTTTTATATATATATGGAACACGTTGTCTCAATAACTGTGGGATTAGAAGGATGAAAATTACTTTACGACCTATTTTTTTACCGACGAACACACACACACAAAATCATTAAAATCGCTTGAGCCGTTTCTGAGGAGTTGGACCACAAACACAGTGTCACGAGATTTTTATTATTTTTTTTATTTAGATGCAGCAGACACTGAGGTGACGACCGAAGCTGAGGAACTCTCAACGGTCATCTGCGAGACCTGCTCCTGCGCAGACGGCGTGGTGGACTGCAACCAAAAAGGATTGCGAACTTCTTTCAGTAAGGATGATTGGAACGGTAAGTTTACTATTCTACTACTGGAAGAGTGGGATATGATGAGTGACATAGGGATAACGGATTGAGAGATAAGAGATGTCTTATGTTGGTCTGGGACTCAAATAGAATGTACCAACGTGTTTCTTGCCTAGCATGTCGTAAAAGGCGACTAATGGTGTATCAGGTTTTGGGTGTGTGATTGTGTAGGCGACGAGCTAGCCACTTGTCACTACTTTTTCTTAATCTTCCATCTAACCCAGCCCATTGTTTTTTTCTGAATATGGTCGAAGGGTCTCTCTTTCCCTTTGACTCTGCCTACCCCTTCGGGGATTGTGGACGTGATTTTATGTATGTATATATGTATGTATGTATGTATGTATATTCAATAATATTTTTTTTTTAGGACTGAAGAATTTAGCAATAGCGGAAGTCTACATGAATAAGAACAATATTCACAGTCTGACCTTATTTCCGAAACTGTCAATTAAGGTCCTGAGTGTATCTGAGAGCAAAATAGAAGAAGTTGACGATGCCTGCTTCATAAATCTGTTAGAATTGGAAGATCTAGATTTAAGTAGAAACAATATTGGGACTCTGCAAAGAAAGGCTTTGTGGGTAAGAATTAAATTTATTTTAGTTAATATATTATGTTTTTTATTGTATGTAGTCAGCGGTGGTAGCTCAATAGTAAGGACACGCACCTCTTAGCCGAGGAGTGCGGGTTCAAACCCGGGCACGTACCTCTGGATTTTACAAGTCTATGTACGTATTTATACCACTAGCTTGACGGTGAAGGAAAACATCGTGATGAAACCTGCAAATTCAAACAATTTTCGATTTGTGACCATGATCCAAAAATTGTCTAGTTCCCCTATCTTAGGGTTACGAAGGTCAGATCGGCAGTCGCTTCAATGTAATTACCAGACTCGTTAAATCCTGGATCATGGTCTAAGCGGACCCCGTCTTAGCACGGGACATAACGCTAAGAAGATGATGATGTATTCAGTTAATTTATAAGGGCTATTACAAGGCTGAGGACCTCTATGACAAGGATTTATGGATAACTTCATAATGAAGTGTTCACCTACAGTGATATCTAGTCTAAGTAGGTTATTTAAATATACAAAATTGTATACTTAGCATTTATAAGAGTAACTAGCGAGTTTGCCGGTTTCTTCTCGATAGAATCTACTTTCCGAACCGGTGGTAGTATTGTTTTATTTTTGTATATTGTTTATACATAAGTGCTTTCTTAAAGCCTATATGAATTTGAATGTTTCATATGGATTTGGACTAGGGCTTATATATAATGTGCCAACTATGTTCCTGCTTATCATGTCATCAAAGATAGTGACTGCCTCGTTGGTCTAGTGGTAGCATGCGCCGACTAAGGACCAAGAGATCCCTGGTTCAAATCCCGGGTCAGACCAAAAATTTGTGGCTGGGTATTTCAATATCCAAATTACTCAGTAACAGCCCGGAGTCAGGAAGTTGGCGGTTTAATCACCCCCGTGCCTCGGAAAGCACGTTAAGCCGTTAGTTCTGCGCCTAACCTCTCTCCGGTCATGTCGAATTGCCGTCTCACCGGACTATGAGAGTGAAGGAATAGGGAGTGCACCTGTGTTTGCGCACACACGCAGATGGCTAATCCTCGTTGAGATTGACCGCCGTGACCGATATCGGTTAGGAGGACATTATTATTTTTTTATTATCAAAGATAGTTATAATATTGTCCAGTATGCGAACCAACCTAAAGGGGTAAGAAAAGTTCTTGGAGAATCAAACTTCTTCAACCACTTTAAGCCAAAAATAAAATTGAGACGGGTTAGATGGCCAACTGTGAAAAATGTTACAAGAGGCTAACTCGTCGCTTACGTACAAACATATTCAGAACTCCATACACCTTCAGTCGCGTTTTACGACATGCTAGGCAAGAAACACAGTGGGCACATTCTTTTTAAGTTCCAGACCAACATGGGACATTAGATTTGACGGGGAGATTAATGATTTAATCTAAATTTATTTTTAGTTAAATCTACTAATACCTTTTGAATAATTATTCAATGGTGTTTAAGTGAAATCAATGAATCACTTATCAAATTCTTGATACGACATTATGTGTGCTATTCGTTTTAGAAAACTATTTTATCATATGTATACATGCGTGTTGCGTAATATAAAAATAGATTGTGGCGTACTTAACATAATCTATCAGAATTCGATTCGTTTCCGAGAAATGAGTAATCTTTGTTAACATGTTTTTTTCAAGTTTTTTTGAAGAGAAAAATAACTTATTAGCCATGTTGATAAGTGATAGGCATACAAGAATAAGAAAAAACAATAAATGGCAAAATAAATATGTCCCATGTTGGTCTGGGAGTAAAAGTAATGAGCCATAAGGGAACTTTCCCCTTTCAAAAAGTAATTTTTAATAAGTCCGGCAGTTAAATAATCAAAAAATATTGAGAACTATTTTTCAAAACAACCATTAATTTCACGCCACTTCCCTACCGGGGTAGGCAGAGAACCGAACGCCACATGGCACGATCCTTACACAATCCTTATTAATTTCTGTTCCAGGGCCCCATAATGGCAGACCACAATTTTGTAACGTTCGCCAAGATGAAACGCCTTAACTTAGCTTACAATGAGCTTCACACACTTCCCAAAGATGCCTTCGCGTTTATGCAGAGTCTGGTCTTCTTGGATCTCAGTGGGAATCCACTAAGGGTAATAGACCAGCTGGTGATGGGATGCCTTACCGACTTGACGTATTTAAAGGTATGTAATACTTTGTCTCATGTTGGTCTGGGACTTAAAAATAATGTGCTGATAACGCCCCAGAATTTTAGCGTAGCTTGCTGGAGACAGCGGCCTTCCCTGGGCGGCACTTGTTAGGGGTGACAAATCTGAAATAACGAACTACTTAACTAACTTAACTCACGCCACTTCACTAGCGGGGTAGGCAGAGAGAACCGAACGCCATATGGCACGATCCTTACACACCTCACTCGCCTCTTCAACATTTATAATCCTTTTCATACAAGCTCTACGGTTTTTATGACTTCTAACATCACCTTCTGTTAATACACGACCAATCTGGTCATGGTAGGTGAGCGTGGGCCTTCCGCGGCTCCTACATCCTTCCACTTTCACATTGTATATCTGTTTAGTCAATCTTTCGTCATCCATTCATTCTATAAATCCATTAAAACACCGGAGCATGCCCCTTCTTACTTTGACTCGGATCTCGAATAACTTAAGCTTTTTTTTTTCATTCATTCTTTCCACATGTCCGAACCACCGGAGCATGCCTCTTCTTACCTTGACTCACTTCAACTTTTAAAGATTTATTTAGTAAATCGGCCCTGGGTGACAATGCTGTGGAGCGGCGGAAATCTGAGTAAGAACCACTCCCCCAACGAAAAAAGCCCCGAGACTAGCCCAGGATGACAGGAACCCATTCTACGCCACTGTACCTTATAAGCTTAGTGTTGTAATAGAAAATTTATGTTGCTGGCAACATTGTCAGATTTTGTTTAAGCCACCAGATGGCGCTAGTAATTGTTTCCCTCCCTTTTTGGCTCTTGTCTTCTTGCCTGTATGTGCAACGTTAATAAACGAATATTAACAAGAATACATCGTTTTCTCTGTAGAAAAACCCATATTCCAACACTTAGTTTAGTACAGAAATGTTAAATCTGAAGCCACTTTTGTATTTACAGGAGTTGAAACTCAGTGGATGTGAACTTGAAACGTTACCTGATGGTTTACTCAGAAGACAGAACAGGTTAACGCGTCTGGACATTAGTTACAACAAGTTCAAAGTGGTCCCAGATGCCCTCGCGGAAGCTGTCAGACTGGTCTACCTGAACTTTGATGGAAACCCGATCATGCTTTTGAGTGAGGAAACGTGGGTATTATCATAACACACACTCATATACCATCGCGCCTGCAATCCTAGAATCTAAGGAGCATAGGGGTTTGCACAACAGACATTCGCACGGCTTAAAAAAATTATGTCTTATGTTGGTCTTGGACTTAAAAAGAATGTGCCAACTGTGTTCCTTGCCTAGCATGTCGTAAAGGCGACTAATGGTATATCGGGTTTTGGGTGTGTGATTGTGTAAGCAACGAGCTAGCCACTTGTCACAACTTTTTCACAATTTTCCATCGAACCCAGCCTAGTTTTGTTTTTGGCTGAATATTGTTAGGGGCCTGCTGCCCCTTTGACTCTGCCTACCCCTTTGGGGATAATGGGCGTGATGTTATATGTGTGTATGTGTGTGCTAAATGAGCAAACCGTAGAGCTTTTATGAAAAGGATCATGAATGTTGAAGAGGCGAGTGAGGTATGTAAGGATCGTGCCATATGGCGTTAGGTTCTCTCTGCCTTGGCGTGAAGTTTGGTTAGTGTAGTATAATATTGTCCATACTATTTGTTGTGTCTTTAATATTTGTTTTAGATTAAGTTTATTATATGCACCAAATAAATAAGATTTCTTTCTTTCTTAATAAGATATTTCAGTCTAAAATAGAAGAAGGTTGTATGGAAAATAGTTGTAATCATGAAGGCAAAGAGCACTTGCCATCAAAATTTTCAATACACCATTAGTCGCCTATTACCACATGCTAGGCAAGCAACACAGTTGGCACATTTTTTGAGTTCCATACTAACACGGGACAACATTTTACATTTATATAGTACTATACTTCCAGGTCCATCTCAAGGCTTTCTAAGCTTAAAGAGCTGTCTCTATGTGGCCACAGCAGACTCCAGAAAATAGGAGCTAATGCTCTAGGTGGTCTAGAAAGCCTGTCTGTCCTGAGGGTGTGCAACAATCCGAGGCTGAGTTACCTAGATGATGATTTTTTGACCTGGTATGACGATGGGGACGTTGAGATGCGGCCTTTGTTGAAAGAGGTTAGTTTTCTACACATATAAATAAAATGGAAGTGTCTGCCACGAATTGGTAGAAAAAGAAGGACTCCACGCCACTAACTAGACGTTGAAGCTGTACTATGGATACTAGGTGAACGGATAGACATATGTACTTAAATACGTTTATAAACATCCACGACTCGAGTACAAATGTTCATGTTCATCACACGAAACATTTGCCGCTAGTGGGATTTGTGCGCGCGACCTTAGTTTCATGGCCAGGGCCTCTAACCACTCCACCAACGGGCCTGTCAAAGTAGATTCAATATGTCTGCCGCACATTACTTTGTTATAATACACGCAATTCCCTATTCCAGATGTATCTCAACAATAACAATCTTACTGAAATCGACTCGGACTTCCTGTTCCGCTGGGACCAGCTCCAGCAGATGGACTTCAGCGACAACCCTTTCGTCTGTGACTGCAATAATCAGTGGATGGTGGATGTCCTTGTTCCATTCATCTACTCCAACAATGGCACTGCTGTGGATATGATGTACGTGTGGTAGCCTAGGTAGAGCGGTGGTAGCTCAATTTTTCATATCCGAGAAGTGAACGTGTTGGTCTTCGTGGCAACGCCTTACAAAGAAGAAATCCTGGGCTCAAATGTGAGGTCAGGGATTTAATAGTGCTTGGTCTGAAATGGTTTGCTACTGGAATTATTTATAACCAGTCCTGAGGCCAGAAGTTGGCAGTTGGGATACAAGGTAAGCCTGACCTCTTTCCGGTCATGGTCGGTGCCTCACTGGACAATCAAAGAAATTTATTACATTTGGAAATCACAACACAGCAGTCGATACAAATACGTATGTGTTGTATCGAATATGTATTGTATATGTAAAATACGACATAGACTTATTTGCTTGTAGTTTCGGACGACTGTGCAATCAATTTAAAAAATATTAAATAACATGTCATTTACTTGTGATAATTTTGTTTTACATTTTTATATATTTTAATTAATTGACATATGTAATTTTATTTCATTTATCTAATTTAATTCAACAAAGGACCGACTATTTGTAATGTGACTCTTGATGTTCAACGTTCTAGGTGATTTTGTATTGTATTATAATAATTCATTAATTCGACAAGGAATCTGTTCTGATATTAATTTCTAACAATATTATTGTTTTGTATTCCATAATCTAATCTTTTTTGCGTTTGGAACAAATATCTGTTAGCACTAAGATGTTTGTTAAATAGATAAATAAATAAAAAAGAAACAACTGTTTACGACAAATTAGAGCAAGCCATGGCGCTGGTTTTCAATGCGCCCTGTCGAGTGATGCCGACAGACGAGTGCCCTGTTTTAATATAAATAACAAAATTTAAGAACTTCTAATTTGATTTCTTTTGTTTGATGTCGTAGATTAAAGTATACAAACATGATAAAATAATATATAAGTCAGGCCTAATTTAAGAGTCCATAGTAAAGTAATTATCAACAAGCCTATAGCATCCTGCCATCGCCATCAAAAATGAACAAACCATTACATTTTATACTTTTGCCTGGCTCGATGGCGCATTTGGTAGTGACCCTGCCCTATGTGCTAAGAGTTGTGGGTTCGATCCTCACCCAGGACAAACATTCGTGTAATGAATACTTGTGGTTGTTCTGTGTCTGGGTGTTACATCAATATTTAGGTATATATTTGTAATTCCACTGTTGATTCTGATATCAGTAACACATGTGCTTAAGCTACTTAGCTCGGAGTCAGATCAATGTCTGTGATGTTGAAGGATATTTATTTATTATTTATATATTTATTATTACGCCGATAAAACACAACGTCCCAGTAAATCCACCTGGTGGCTATTGAATTCAAAACACTATCTTTCTCCCTAAATTTCAGCTGCAACAAGCCTCAAGAACTACGTGGCGTCTCCTTCGCCCAGCTGCGGCAGGACTCAAAGACCCTGACCTGCCCCGCGCAGGACCTGACCGACCAGGCGGTGCCGGACACTGCCATCGTGCTAGGAGTAGTCATTGGTGAGACCAGACCTTAAATGTGATTTTGGACGAGCTAGCCACTTGTCACTAGTTTTCCACAATTTTCCATCTAACTCCTATGGCTGAATATGATTAAAGGGGCCTGCTACCCCTGTGACTCTACCTACCCCTTATAGTAGGAGAGCTGGCACCAATTTTTGGGTAGGTATTTGAGGCAAGCTGAAAACTTGTCCCATACCTCTCCTATTATACCCCAACCTGAAACTGCAGACCTGGCTGGTGAGTAGCGGGGTTAAATCAAGATAGATAGATTGTTAGATCACCTGCCAAGGTAGAAAGCCCCACCAAAATAATCTGTCTTTTTTAGAATCCTATTTTTTAGTTATAAATAATACCCTATTAACATTTCAAGTTGCCTCAAATACTTTTTTTATATGTTTTTGCAAAATATATTACTTTAGCACGCGTTTGGAAATGTTGAAACCACGACTAAATCGTCTGGCTTATTTTGTTTTTAATGCTTTGAACATACACTACGCCATATAAAAATTGTAAAATTGCATATATCAAACATATTTGTCCAAAAAAAAATATAAAAAAAAAAAAAAAAAAACTCCCGCTACTCACCAGCCAGGTCTGCAGTTTCGTGTTGGGGTATAAATAGGAGAGGTATGTGACACGTTTTCAGCTTGCGTCAAATACCTACCCAAAAATTGGTGCCAGCTCTCGGACCATTAGAGATTATGGCGTAGTAGCAAGAAAAATTCGCCAGCGCGTTGTAGAATGCACGCTGCGAAGTTGACAGTTTATCAACGCCATCTGTTGCGACGGTTAATAATTTTGACTACCTTGCGGCGTGCGGCACTACAGGTGACTTATAGATGTCGCCACATCCAATATAAGTAGTAATTGTGTTTGATTATTTTTATTTCAGGTTTCTTCGTAACATTTCCACTCGTCTTGATCCTTGTGTTGCTGTGGAAGAGAGGCTTCTTCGCTAAATGCAGAGAGAGCGCTGACAGCGACTCTGAAGACGAGGCAGGGAAATTGTGATCTTAACCAGCAATGATAAGGTCTAAATTGAGAATTAGCTATCAGTGTGATTTGATCCCCTTTTTAAGTTGGAAAGTGGACCTTAATATAAGACAGAGGTCAAAGTTTTGAGAGCGCGTAAATTGTACATTTCTAATTTACAGGAGAACGAATTTATTGTGTATATTAATTTAAATAGATTATGAAAGTATTTAATCATACGCAATTACCTAGTTGACACAAATATTTTTTTAGTACGTATGTTAAAGACGTATTTTTTGCTTATCTAATACTTGAAAATTACAAAGATACAGCACTTCGAAGATCAAAATAAGTAGTAAAATTTTACGGACCAAGTGACATCACGCGGTACTTTAACGCGCTGTAAAAATGCAAGACACAAATATAAAAAAAAAAAGGACTCCACGCTATCATACTATGGCGTAAAGCCACGTTTATGCATGTGTGAGTGAGATACTTATGGATAGAAGGTATCGGATATCTGTCATTTGGAGCACTTATTATGTCAATGTGTGACGTAAGTTGCGTGTCAAGGTGGAGCACCTGAGGAGCTCAATGTCTAGTTAGTGGCTCGGGGTCCTTCTTTTTTTACTAGTCCGTGACTAAACATATTTTTTTAGTCGCCTAACCTATTTCATTAGATGTAGTGTTAGCTCAATGACAGTTTAATGTTAGGACCTGTGTGAACAAGCTATTTTGCCAACATTGCCACCACACAGTTACGCTATTGCTCAGAATGTCGTTTTAACATCTAAGCCGCATTTACTTCGTGTACATCCTGAAGCATTAGCTGATGTTTACATCATCATACTATTATTATAGAGAGAAAATATTTGTATTTATGTAAAGAATAAACTTAAAAACTAGGTACTGGACCGATTTCAAAAAATCTTTCACCATTACAATATTACATTATCCTTAATTAACATAGGCTATAGAATATATTTAAAAAAAGTTAGGTTAGGTTAGAAAACTGTCCACCCGTGCGAAGCCGGGGCTGGCTGATAGATGTCTAAATTAAAAACATAAAGTTATAAACTGGGGTTTTGTGCCAAGGCCTATTTACTATAAGAACCTAC
Organism: Glyphodes perspectalis; assembly: GCA_951394215.1. Lineage (NCBI taxonomy): Eukaryota > Metazoa > Arthropoda > Insecta > Lepidoptera > Crambidae > Glyphodes > Glyphodes perspectalis. Next base: position 5,280,916 of record OX596230.1, on the reverse strand, counting down.
TAATAGTATTGTATTGCCCCCCTCCCTCTGGCCAAAAAATATTGTAATAATGCACTAAGGGGTCATCCATAAAGTACGTCACACGAATTTCATGATTTTTTGACTCCCCCCCCCGTCCTTGTCACAGCTGGTCACATTTGTGGGACTCCCCCCTACCTAGTGTGACATCACATGTTTTGCAATTTTACATTCAGAAATTGCAAATTATTATGATATATTAGATTTTGAAACGTGAGTGCGGTGGTAGCTCAATGGTAAGGACACGCGCCTCTTAACCGAGGAGTGCGGGTTCAAACCCGGGCGTGTACCTCTAGATTTAAAAAAAATCTATGTACATATTTATACCACTAGCTCGACGGTGAGGGAAAACATCGTGATGAAACCTGCAAATTCAAACAACTTTGAATTTGTAACCATGATCCAAAAATTGTCTAGTTCCCCTATCTTAGGGTTACGAAGGTCAGATCGGCAGTCGCTTCAATGTAATTATCAGACTCACTAAATCCTGGATCATGGTCTAAGCGGACCCCGTCTAAGCACGGGACATAACGCTAGGAAGATGATGATGATTAGATTTTGAAACGTGATGTCACGAAACTTAGGACCCCTCCCACCCCTTGTCACGCCATGTCACACATCGTAGACCCCCTCCGTCCCCCTTTACGTGTGACGTACTTTATGGATGGCCCCTAATACAATTAATATTACTTTTCCCGGGCCATTAAGCTATAAATAACATTTAACATTAATTAAGCTAAGCTTTTGTACAAAAATAGGAACTTTAAATTAATGAAAATACTCTAAGAAATACTATTCATAATATTTATGAATAAAACGCCTTTTATTAAAAAGTGTTTTTATTTCGTCTACGGAGTGTGGCACATTTTTTTTTAATTTGACTTGGCATTGCGCAGTGTTTCTTGTCGCACGTCACTTCCGCAAGCTTGGGACATCACGATGGCTGGACATTTTTTATCTGTGGATAAAAACTTTAGATGAAATACACTTAAATAAATTTTTTCTGTGATGAATTAATAAAAAATGCAGGAAATGGACGTGACAACAAAGATATCTAACTAAAGGTACGAAATGTGCTTACATTTTCAACCGAATAAAAATGTTCGAACTCAGTTACACGTTTGACAAGATTGACAAATAATTTTTTTTTTTTTTTTTGCGAATGATTATAACGGAAAAAACTGCTGGCATCAGCACATCATAAATAAAATTAAACAAATGTCAAACATATCAATGAGACCTTTTAGAGTCTTTTAATCGCGCGCACTTATGACAAATCTGTCTAATAAATCCTACTAATATTATAAATGCGAAAGTTTGTATGTATGGATGGATGTTTGTTACTCTTAAAAAAAAACTGCTGAATGGATTTTTCATTTTAATGAAACTTTACACTAATATAGCTCATACACCCGAATAACATATAGGCTATGTTTCATCGATGTACCACGCGAGCGAAGCTAGTATGTTATATCTTTGAACATGGCAAATAGCTGTTTTCTGAAGAGGATCTTAGAATTTGAAAAGATGTGTTCTCGTGTCTACCTGCATGGGAAAATTTTAAGTATACTATATCTATATTAATAGCAAATAAATACTCACTAAAACCAATAACCTTTTTAACGAATTTCGGGGCGAAAATCCTTTTAACTCTATTTCTAAAACCGGCCAATCTAAAACAATAAAAAAATATATGAATTGTCATGTTACCACATTTTATTACACAATTACAAATACATAATTTCACAGCATTTCAACGCCATTTCGATAGGCTCGATGGCGTATTCGGTAGTGACCCAGCCCCCTGAGTTGTGGGTTCAATCCCCACCCAGGACAAACATTCGTATGATGAATACTTACTTGTATTTGTTCTGTGTCTGGATGTTAATATCCAATATTTAAGTCACGGACTAGAAAAAAAAAAGAAGGACTCCACGCTGTCATACTATAGCGTGAAGCCACGTTGATGCATGTGTGAGTGAGATACTTATGGATACCAGCTGGCGCGTAGTCCTTCTTTTTTAGTAGTCCGTGATTTAAGCGTATATTTGTAATACCATTGTTGATTCTGATATCTGGGGTCAGATCAATGTATGTGATGTAGTGGGATTTTTATTATTTATTTTTAATTACTTTTGCTCAAACGGCTAACCTGTCGCCTACACAATCACACACCTAAAACCCGATATACCATTAGTCGCCTTTTACGACATGCTAGGCTAGAAACACAGTGGGCACATTTGGGGGCATATTTTTTTTTTTACCCGGAGAAATGCGTTACGCATACCATACTCCGCCTCGGGGGAGCATAGCGGTTTGTTGCAGAGGGCCCCTGGGAGTCCCACATAAATGTGGGACTCCCAGGGGCCCTCTGCAACAGGAGACCCCCTCTCCGGCCAAGATGGTAGTGGCCGGGATATACCCACTAAAACTCCGAGATGCATCCTCTACGCCGACTGAGGCTTCGCGGGTGCCCCTATGGAATCATAAACCTAAATCATAAATACTAACTCGCTCTTAGTCGGCCCAGCTAGCTTCATCACTTGGGCCCTCATACACCGATAGCTATGAGATCTCTTGAAGTGTTTACATCTAGAATAGAATACAAGAAAACATTTAATTCACTCCAGGGATAAACTAAAATAGAACGTATGTTGTACGCCCGTAATACCCGAAGGGGTGAGCAGTAGTTCTGCCGCTCGATAGTATAGTCAAAGAAAATCGATAGTATCGATAGTCTATCGATACTGAAAACTATCGGTAAACAGCAATACTTTAGATACTATCGATACTATCGATAATATTGCTCTTTAATATCGTATAGACTATCGATAGTTCATTGGTTGGCAGCGATACTATTAATAGTATTGCTGTTTACCGATAGTATTGCACTATCACAGACATCGATACTATCGATTGCAAAACTATCGATTTTTCGGCAACACTAGTAAGCAGAGTCAAAAGGGCAGCTAACATCTTAACAACATTGGGCCAAAAAATAAAACTGGACTGAATTAGATAGAAAATTGTGAAAAAGTAGTGACAAGTGGCTAGCTCGTCGCCTTCACAATCACATGCCCACAACCCGATATACCATTAGTCGCCTTTTACGACATGCTAGGCAAGCATCACAGTTGGTGCATCTTTTTAAGTCCTAGACCAACACGGGACACGTATGTTATTTAAAGAGTAGGTAAAAATGTATTTATATACAGGTACCTTTTAGGATGTTCAATCTTCTCCCTAATTGTAAGTTCTGGTCTGTAATTGTTACAAGGAATATCAATTAATAGAATTATAAAGAAGGCAAGGCTAATATTATTGCAAATGATTACAAAGCATATTAGAAAGCAAGATGACCAAAAAATTCTGTTTAGTCCGTCAGTTAGATTATAAAAAAATATTGAACAAGTATTTTTTTATTTATTTGTCAAACAAACATTGACGAAGATAGGTACAATGCAATCAAGTTGCATGTGACATCACACTTTTGTACCATTTTTACAAAATAGTGAGACGTTGCAAGCTATAAAAATGAAATGCTCTTTATCTTTGTGATTTTTGCTAATTTGATAAAGCATAACATATAAATTGTGTCTTATATTTTTGTAAAATCTAACTGACGGGCTAAATAGAATTAAGTACCTATAGTTTTTATCGCAGTCATCATCCCTATTCAAAACAATACTAAGTAATTATATTATTGGTAGTTAGATTTTAATTACTTAGAATTTATTCCATGTGAGTATTGCATATCTTTGTATACTGTTGGCTTTTAAGAGTCGTTGTTTAATTACAAGGATTAAACTGAATATCAATTATGACAACCATTTATAACTTATGGCATAGGTAAGTATTATAAAATCGGCCAAGTGCGAGTCGGACTCGCGCTCGAAGGGTTCCGTCCCATTGTCTTTATAACATTAGACACTAAACAACTAAATATTCTGTGAATATTTCAAGTGCCCTGTCGCCGTTAATAATATCAAACAAAGAATTGGCACTAAAATCACGTTTGTTGTATGAGAGCCTCCCTTGTATTTATTTTATTCTGTTTTGTTATATCGGCAATAGCAATACATCATTTGTAAAAAAATCAACTGTCTAGCTGTCATGGTTCATGAGATACAAGTCTGATGACAGACAGACGGACGGACAGCGGAGTCTTAGTAATAGGGTCCCGGTTTTACCCTTGGGAAATACGGAATTCTAAAAAGTAGCAAAGCTTTTTAATATAAATACAAATAATATTTACCTCAATACAACAGACATTTTGGACATCAGATTTAACCTGAAAATTTTAGTATCCTTGAAAATATAATCCCCGAAGCAGTGGCGTAGCTAGGTAACAAAGGTCCCTGGGGCAAAACCGAAACTGGGGCCCGTGGGTGTATGCAGCTTTAGATCCAGGGGACAATTATTTTTTTCCTAGGGGTGGGGAAGGCTGGTTTTAGGGCCCCCCGAGCTTGGGGGCCCCGGGGCATTCCCCACCCCTGGGTAGCTACGCCACTGCCCCGAAGGTATTCCAAGGCGCTGCTAGCTCCTTAAACCACATTTCAAACACTAAATACATAATTACATACATAACATCACGCCCATAATCTCCGAAGAGGTAGGCAGAGTCGAAAGGGCAGCAAGCCCCTTCAACCACATTCAGTCAAAAATAAAGCCGGGCTGGGTTAGATGGAAAATTGTAAAAAAGCAGTGACAAGCAGCTAACCTGTCGCCTACACAATCACACACCCAAAACCCGATATACCATTTGTCGCCTTTTACGACATGCTAGGCAAGAACCACAGTTAGTATATTCTTTTTAAGTCCCAGACCAACTAGGGAAAGTGGGCTGGGTTGGATGGAAAGCTGTGAAAAAGGAGTGACAAGTGGCTAGCTCGTCGCCTACTCAGTCACATACCCAAAAGCCCGTAAACCATTAGTCGCCTCTTACGACATGCTAGGCAAGAACCACAGTTGGCACATTCTTTATATTTTGTCCCAGATCAACATGGGCCTTGGCCCCAGTCCCAGACCAACATGGGACTAAATATTAACATGGGACTTTTATAATATTAGTATAGATAATACTAACGAACATTGGTAAACTATAAACTATATTTTGTAACCTTTTATTGTTAAATTGTATATTTTATATATGTCAATGATACATACCATCCTAGTTTGTACGGGGTTTTCCTTCGGTTGATCGTAGAGTATAATCTTTTTATTCCTCGATCTATGCCAAATATAATAAAATTGTTTTTAATTAAATATAGCAATGGAGGCACGGACGTACGCAGTTTTTAGTCCAGGGGGCGGACGGCAATACAATATTTTTGATAGTTTCTTAAAATAGATAGACTAGCAGGTACTTTGGCACACGATGGGAGTATGAGGATGAATGGAGGAACTAAGTGTTTAATATGTAAGAGAATAAGGATGTTACGAGTATTTCTCACAGTTGAGCTAGTGATAAAGTTACTCACGTTGATGTTCCACAATTTCTTCGTGAAATAACATTTTCAATCGTTTTACGATGAAGCTGAAAAAAGGTAAAATTTATCAGTAAGTATTTTAAATTAACAACATTTTAAAGATTAAGTCTTGTTCACAACAGTATGTCTATTCTTTGCAATTTTATTACACAGCGACTTCAAAAAACCAATATATAATAAAGAATATGTTCTTTAACACCACGTCCATAATCCCCGAAAGAGTAGGCAGAGTCAAAGGGGCAGCTGCCTCCTTTAACTGGGTTAGATGGAATGGATGGATGATTGTGTAGGCGACAGGTTAGCCACTTGTCACTGCTTTTTCACAATTTTCCATCTAACCCAGCCCGGCTTTATTTTTGGCTGAATGTGGTTGAAGGGGCTTGCTGTCCCTTCGACTCTGCCTACCCCTTCGGGGATTATGGGCGTGATGTTATGTTTGTATGTATGTATAAAAATAAGGATATGTCCAATGGTTCATACTTTTAGCGTGTCTAATTTCATCACAACATAATGAGTAGTTTAAGCGAGATAATGTACCTAATAAACTGACAAAAGACTTTCGCATTTATAATAGTTACAAGTGAAGACTACTTACTGACTGCTGTTTTCGTTGCTCATCAATACAGTAATTAATGAACTCCGGTCCAAAACGTTTCTTTTAACTGAAATCATAAGCATCATTGAAGTAGGATTCTTAAAATATATTTTAAACTATCAAAGACCAATCCGGTATATTGTAATCAGTCACAGTTTATTATACTAGTGATCGTGATAATTATTAGTTTGTTTGTGCTGCTACTGTGCCAGATCTGATAATGTCCTCCTAACCGATATTGGTTACGGCGGCCAATCTCAACGAGGATTAGCCAACTGCGCAGGAGATATTATAGTGCACAAGTGTGTGCGCAAACACAGGTGCACTCTCTATTTCTTCACTCTCATAGTCCGGTGAGACGGCACCAACATGACCGGAGAGAGGTCAGGCGCAGGACCGACGGCTTAACGCGCTTTCCGAGGCACGGGGGTGATTAAACCGCCAACTTCCTGACTCCGGGCTGTTACTGAGTAATTTGGGTATTGAAATACCCGGCCACAAATTTTTGGCCCGACCCGGGATTTGAACCCGGGACCTCTTGGCGGCGCATGCTACCACTAGACCAACGAGGCAGTCATGCCAGTTCTGATACTCTTTCATCCGCATAATTTTCATAAAAAGGGGTACAAAGTTATTGCTTCACTTATTAATATATAGATTACGGCAGTTTATAATCTCACGGGATAGATTATGAACTAACCGTGTTACTGATCAAACAGTGACCTTATACATAAAACAGTGAGACGGTCAGTCGAGCTAGGTGCCCGAGCAAACAACACATAGAACGGCGAAAGTACTTTCAGTACTCTGGAAACCGATTTATTATTCCCGCTAGGGGCAAATGTTTCGTGTGATGAACATGGACATTTGTACTCCAGTCATGGATGTTTATTAAACGTATTTAAGTATGTCTATCCGTTCGCCTAGTATCCATAGCACAAGCATAGGTAAGCTTAGTTTGGAACTAGGGAATTGGTGTGTCAGTCTGGAGAATTTATTTATTTTATTTATTATTTATTAATGTTCAGATAAAAAAAAAACCGACTGATAAAGTATAATGTCACCAATTTGCGGATGTCACACGGTATTTTACTTAGGTAACGGGCAATGACATTTTACAATCATCCGGATTGTGATTTATTCGATTGCTATCTTTATCTGACTGTTGAATAATCAACCCTAGAAGAATGTGTATCTTTGTTAATCAAAATGTACCTAATTAACTTACAGAATTTGTATGGCATTTTCAAAATACTTCCAATTCTTCTATCTAACCAACGGCTGTAAAGATTGAAGAAATTTAATTAATATTGTATGCATGTAAAGTGATTTTTTACGAAATTTAGGAATTCTGCTATGCATTTCCTACAAATGACGTCATCGCATGCAACATCTCTTTTTACTATAGTAGGGGTCTACTACCTAACTAACTAACTAAACTTCACGCCACTTCCCTAGCGGGGTAGGCAGAGATAACCGAACGCCATATGGCACAATATTTACACACCTAACGCTTTACTAGGAATCTACCGAAATCAAATAATAACGAAAATCATGCCAACTATTATGGCATGGGTTTCGTCAACGAAACCACACTATTTCAAAAGTTTGAGAGACTCACTTTCCGTCAATCTTTTTTGAAGAATATGTAGACTCCAGCCATTCCTCATTTTCGTCACCAGAAACATCTGGAATCAGCGTTTTTTATAGAACTAAAATATCATAACTTAGCAATTGCAATGCTGGATCTAGCAATCCAGCTGGCCCAGCACAATTTCAGCTGTGCTGGAACCAGCGTCATGTGCTGGTCTCAGCAAAATATGCCGCCGGATTGCAATCCCTAATCATAACTAAAATTACCCTATTTATTTTTATAAACATACCTGCAAAAGTTACTTTTGTTAACAAAATATACGTACCTGATTCTTGATTTTCTTCAGATAAACTTAAAGATGTCATTCCCTTTACGCCAGATCTAAAAATGAAAATGAAGAGTGAATCTAGATCTAGAGAATCTAGTCCCATACAAGTTGACTTGATGGCGCATTCGGTAGTGACCTTCGGAACACCCAGACACAGAAAAAACCAAAGTATTCATCATACGAGTATTTGTCCTGGTTGGGGATCGAACTCAACTCTTGGCGCATGGGGCAGGGTCATTCCGAATGCGTCATCGAGCTTGTCAACTTTGAATTGAAGCGACTATATGACCTTCAAAGCCGTTGGACTGAGGAACCAGTCAAGTTGGATAACGGTTGCACATATATAGCTATTATATCCAAACATACATAATAACACACCCGCTATAACCGAAGGAAGGCGGAGGCAAAGCAATTAACCCAGTACACCATTAATCCTTCCAATCTCCAATATTTTAAGTATAACTATATTTGTAATACCACTGTTGTTTCTGATATCCGTAACACAAGTGCTTAGGCTACTTAGCTCGGAGTCAGATCAATGTATGTAATGTTTTCGGATGTTTATAGTATTATTTAACATCCCTTACTCAGATTTTATGATAACAGGTAGCTCCGATTGTTTCCTCAGAGCCATATGAGCGATTTCCGTTGATGCCCCTAGCTCTGAAATAAAAAACACTAACCAATATTAAATAATTAACTAACTAAATTTCACGCAACTTCCCTAGCGGGGTAGGCAGAGAGAACCGAGCGCCATATGGCACGATCCTTACACACCTTACTGGTCTCTTCAACATTCATAATCCTCCATAATAAATCAACCAAAAATTTCATATTCCATGTTAGTCTGGGAGTTAAAAAGAATGTGCCAACTTCCTTGCCTTGCTCGGTGAGATTAAAAATTGTGAAAAGTTGTAGCAAGTTTCTAGCTCATCGCCTACATATATAATCACACAATTTGATAAATATATGAAATTTTTTATACAAAATTCATAACTCACGCCCATAAATCCCGAAGGGGTAGGCAGAGTCAAAGGGGCAGCTTTAACCACACTTAGCCAAAAATAAAACTGCTCAGCCGGAAAATTTAAAAAAAGTAGTGACAAGTGGCTAACTTGTCGCCTACACAATCACACACCCAAAACCCCATATACCATTAGTCGCCTTTTACGACATGCTTAGCAAGAAACACAGTTGGCACATTCTTTTTAAGTCCCAGACCAACATGGGACAAGGTACAGACTTAAAGAACTCAGTCTCTTTCATCACTTCTTTGTTATAATCTAGTTTACTTTAAATACGAGGATAGCTTTTGAACAATAATTATTATGGCATGTTTACATGATAATATCCAGCAAACATTAAGATCAAACTCTCAAAAGGCCCCTACATGTTGGACCCATGTCCCCATGCAAGCCTTAAAGGCCCGGGCTTGTCCCGTGATTGTGCCGAGAGACAAAATAATAATAAATTAGTTTATAATTTACACTAAACAAGTTAACAATTAATTTAGTTAAACAACATACCAGCTATTCTGAGATCGCTGCAAATTATTGTTTTATTCTGGAAAAGAAGAATAGGTATGAAGACTGCATTAAAAACTATAATTCTATTTTGTCCGTCAGTTAAATTATACAAAAATACTAGACACATATTTTTCGCTATATCAAATTAACAAAAATCACGAAGATAAAGAGCATCACGTTTTGGAGTGGGGGCTTGCGACGTCATTATTTAGTAAACATTGTACGGAAGTGTGACGTCACGCGCAACTTGAATGCATTGTATCTTCGTCAATGTTTGTTTGACAAATAAATAAAAAAATTCGTGTTCAATATTTTTTTATAATCTAACTGTTTTTTTTTGTCATCTAGCCTATTGTTAAAAGCTTTTAAAAAGAAATAAAAAAGTACGTTTAAATATAAAACCTGTTCATTATACTGGCAGCCTCACTGATAGCAGCCGCCGCCTGTTCGAATCCCGGGCCAAAAATAAGAAGCTGGGCATTTCAATATTCAAATAACTCAGTACCAGCTTGGAGTTAAGAAGTTGGCGGTTTTATCATCTCTTTAACGTGCCATAAGTAAGGCACGTCAAGCCGTTGGTACCGTCTCACCGGACTATGAGAGTAAAGGAACAGAGAGTGCGCCTGTGTTTGCGCACACACTTGTTGCGCATCTCCTGCGCAGTTGGCTTACCCTCGTTGAGATTGGCCGCCATGACCGAAATCGGTTAGGTGAATACTACTTATTAAACTTATTTCTCGAAAAATCTCAAACTATACCTAGTCTCCTGAAAAATCTTATCTCCTTCTGGTATAATAACGTCATACATACGTAACGGCTATCTCCCTTCTCCTTGGGTGCAGTCAGGGTAGGCGAGGCTGGTTTAGATCTGAAAGAAGAATGTCCACTTATTAATTTTAGTCCACAACTTAGGGATGTCAAAATGGTAGTGTGCTGCATTGCCGCACGTAGTAAAATACAGCACGTACCGCAAGTAGGAGACATAACATGATTAAGCATACAGTTACAGATTGAGAGTTATATAAACTGTGATATGACGGTAATTAAATCAGAGATCCACCAACTTTCGTCTCATTCCACACCATCCCATTCGCGGTTATATTTAGTGACCCCGACGTGATGGGGTAGTTGAGACTCATACCAACTGTTGTCTCAATTACCCCAATCCCATTCGCGATTATAGGTTAGTAATACCACAGAGTAATAATATACTCGCGCAAGAACAGCGACAGTGGTGAGTCATTGGAACTATCAGCTAAGTTTAATCTGTTTGTCAGGAATAATAATACAAGATGCCGCTACAAGCACAGGTTAGTTGTTTTTTTTAGTAATAATACGCCATCCGTGTAAAATTCATGGTTTTAAAACAAAGATTATTTTGTTTTACTTCTGAAGAAAATATTTTATATTCATGTTTTTCACCTAAATTTAATAAATTATCTAAGAAATTACGTAAATAACTTATTTTATGAAAAAAGCATTTTTTTAAAGTAAAATAATAACGTTTATATTCGGTTTTATCTCTCAATCAGTCTAAATGATGCCTGTAGCGACATCTGTCTGTGTCAAGTCTATACGAAATCTAAAATGTATGTGACTGACCAGACATGGTAATACTTATTACAAGTGTGGGTACACTTATAATGCACATGAGCCACACGCCACAGCAACAAACGCCGCCACGAGAAGCTATAAGCGGCTACAAAGGCAGCTGAAGCGCGCAACAGCCACTTGTGGCCGGTGGTGACACTTGCGTTTGGTGGCTGCTACTTCTTTTTACGTGCGTGTGTTGCCTCCGAATTGAACAGGTTTACTGCGGTAAGGGAGAGAGGGGCCACAAGAAGCGAGCAGCGACGATTTGTAGCGTGGCCACCGGCGTCCACCATGTGCGGCGACTCCATTTAAAATGTATGATGACTACAGGAAGTATGCATCTGGCGTCTTTTTGTGGTTGTGGCCGGTGGCCCGTGTGCCCTTAAGCATAATTGTTTTATCTTGTTATATTATAATCAGTAGTACCTAATAGTTCCATAGTAAGAAGATCCGCCTCTTATGCAATTTGTAAGAAGTGTCGGTCTAAGATTTTCACTCTACATTTTTCAAATACGTATTTATACCACAAGCCCAGCAGTGAAAGAAAACATCCAAAGAAAACCTGCACTTTTAAATAACTATGGATGTATTACCACGATCCAACTAATCTGGTCCGTCGTAGAATCACTAAAATCAGTCATTAGCTTCCCTATTATTATTACTAGACTGGCTGAATCTACAATGGTCTAAGCTGACCCCGACTAGGCACGGTACATGACGCTAGGAAGATGATGGGAGGGATGCACTCACCCCTTCTTTCGATCGCTAATGACAGGGCAGTTCATCTGACGAAGCAACTCCTGGGTGACTTCTGTTGTCATTCCCATTTCTGGAAACATTATTATCATGTAGAAAAACAATTGAAGAACGTAAGAAAGAAAGAATATTTTTTTTTAGTTCAATGATAATTTAACCTCTGTTGAGCGGTGGTAGCTCAATGGTAAGGACACGCGCCTCTTGACCGAGGAGTGCGGGTTCAAACCCGGGCATGTACCTCTAGATTTTTCAAATCTATGTACATATTTATACCACTAGCTCGACGGTGAGGGAAAACATCGTGATGAAACCTGCAAATTCAAACAACTTTGGATTTGTAACCATGATCCAAAAAAATTGTCTGGTTCCCCTATCTTAGGGTTACGAAGGTCAGATCGACAGTCGCTTCAATGTAATTACCAGACTCGCTAAATCCTGGATCATGATCTAAGCGGACCCCGTCTAAGCACGGGACATAACGCTAGGAAGATGATGATAATTTAACCGCTGTAAGATTTATAGGATTATCTGTTCCTGGTTTTCCTGACGTAGGGTAAGATGGGGGAATGGCGGTCACTTACGCAGTAATCCATTTTATATTTTATTTATGGGACTTACGGTATAGGTAACTGACTTTTTACATAGCTTATATAGTGGGCTATAGATATATATGAGGCAAATTATCAATCTATTACGGGTTTCTTATTTTTTAATTATCTTGTAAAAGCCTCCGTCGACCGGCATTACCCGCAGGTGCGGGTAATGCCGGTCTAATGTTGGGGTATGACGGGTCACTAAAAAATAACACACGGTTACTTTTAAAATGTAAACAAAACATAATAAAACAACATTTTTTCATATTATTAAAATTTTTAATATTTTAACTTAAATGAACCCAAACATTTTTATATTTTAACCAAAAATAACATCACATAAAAACAAAATTATTACTATTCTTTGCACAATTGAGGTGACATTCTTTGCCGTGGGTAAATAAACATTGGAGGTATGTAAGATCCTGAAGCCGACATGGCGCAAATTACAGTTATGTTTTTTCCCCTTTCATAGCTGGAAATTGACCCGACTCTCTTCTGTCCCTTTTCGGCAATGATTGTACCAGGATCTTGCACGGTGGTCACACCAGTCTCATCCATATTGTACACTTTAGATCCAGTAAACTTGTGTTTTTCCATAACGTCTATCAAGTTTTGAAAGAACAAGTTAACTTCATCTTTGTTAAATTCTGTCACACGATTCATGCTGGTTGCCTCTGGTTGGCGAATAGTTATTGAAGGATTTCTCTTTAAAAAACCATAGAGCCAATCTTTTCCTGCTAGCTTCCTCTCCCTGTTGAAGTTGTGCTTTATGTTATGTTTCTCGGCATAAATGACAGCTGCATTACGAACTTGCAATGGACTTAGGCCGTAAAAAAGTTTGGCTAGAAGTTTTATATTCTCAGCCATACTCTTTTCTACTTCTGGCGAAAAAGTAGAATGTCCTTCTCTAGGACCTGTAACTGGAACATTCTTCTTGATGCGCTCTTGTAGCGTACTGAAGGGGATGCTGAACTTTTTGGCAGTTGACCTTAAAGAATTTCCTGCACTAACGGCTTCAAGAGCCTTTGCTAACTCTTCTTTTGTCCATTTTCCTGTTTAAGTATAAAAATAAGACATTAAATTAACAAACAAACAAATAATAAATTGTCTTATAATTCGATACGGGGTAATACCAGTCACTGACCGGTATTGCCCGCTAAGAATGATTGCCATAACCCCAAAATACAACAACGGTGTTTTTGGTTGATTACGAAAAACGTAAGTAGCTTTCATAAAATTCAACAAGCACATTCGACACACTAGCAAATGTATAGTAATTAACTTTAAGAAGGATATTGATTGGTATAAATCACTTAAAGCTTACCTTTAGCCAAATTTTAAATTTTGTTACAACAAAACACGTCCAAACATTTACACAGCTGTCACACTCACTGCGCGCGAAAGAAAATGGCGCCGCTTGGTCAATAAGTTTACTCGGTCGCATACTAGATGGCGACACTAGTACCGATGGCAAAAAGTTTTTGCAAGTGTCAAATTTTGACGTGACTGGCATTGCCCGCTGACCGCCATTCCCCCATCTTACCCTACGTCTAGACTTAATAGTAACATAATAAATAAGAAATTTGCACTAATCCAATATGAAGCCCAGATGTTTAAAATAAACACTTCTTATTAATAGGTCAGATCTCTTGTATTACTACCTTTGATCTACTTTAATTTTAGCTTAAACAAAGTCAAAGTCAATATATTCTTTATTTATATATGTTTCAAGGAAACACTTATAAATCGTCAAATACAGGTAAAGCCACAGCTATATGTTTCCAACACCGGTTCAGAATGTTGTATCTACCGAGAAGAATCCGGCAAAAGCCTCATGTCAGTCTGGGACTTAGAAAATTATGTGCCAACTGTGTTCCTTGCCTAGCATGTCGTAAAAGGCGACTAATGGTGTATTCGGGGGTGTCTGATTGTGTAGGCGACGAGCTAAGTTGCTTCTACTGTTTCGCAATGTTCCATGTAACCCAGCTTAATTTAATTTTGGCTAGATGTGGTTTTGCTGCGGTTGCGCTTGTAATGGAATTAAGCTAATTTAATAAGTTATACCTACAAATTAATAGCAGCGTCTCGACGTTTTACCGGCGTACTTCCCGTTCCCGTAGGAATACGGGGATAATATAAAGCCAAAGTTACTCGCTGATTTCGATTGACGATTCGACGAGCTTTCCATTGGTGAAATATTTTTTTTAATCGGTACATTCGTTTCGGAGCCTATTCAATTCTAACAAACAAACAATCACATCTTTCCTCTTTGTAATATTAGTTTTAATAACTCACCATTGCTGTTCTTTTTGAGGTCTTTTGAATGCTGTAAAATAAAAATTATCTGTAGATAGTAGGGTTGTTGGAAATTCAATCTGTAAATTAAACGTGTGTGTGGACTTACATCGTCATAAACTTCTTTACCGATCTGCAAAGCTAATTCAGTCGACAGCGCCAAAGTTTTGCTGTAACATAACGCTTACTTTGACAAAAAACACTACACACATATATATATATATATATATATATATATATATATATATATATATATATATATATATATATATATATATATATACTTAAATGTCTCTGTCTGTATATATAAATATATATATACACCGAGACATTTAAGTGGTGTTACGCGCCTCTTAACCGAGGAGTGCGGGTTCAAACCCGGGCACATACCTGTGGATTTTTTAAATCTATGTACGTATTTATACCACTGCTGCTCCCTAGCTCAACCTTCAGGTAGAGGAAAATAAGCTATCAAAAATAGAGGGGTAGGGCCGTGCAATAAAAGTTTTAAAACATACTATTTCGATAATAAAAAATAGTTTTAGATTTACAGTTGTACTTATATTTTTTACAAAATGCATTTTTGGAACAAATTGGATTTTCTTATCCGCGCACAAATGTAATATATTTTTTTAAAGTACGTACTTTCGTTCCCCTTTCATTCTTATCTAACCTACCTAACCAATCCCTTAGTCAACAGCAGAAAAAAAGATCATACCTCAGCCTGGAGTGGTTCTTCTCTTTATAGTTGCTGCTGTCGGACTCCGTGGAGGCGGTGAGGCGAGCTAGCTCCAATACCCCCTTAGTGGGGTGGGTCCTGGCGCTTTCCGACTTCCTCTTCTGTGAAAAGTCAACCAAAACTTGAACTGTACTACAAGATGAATTCAGATGAGAGACTGTATGGTTGGAGTGTATCTGTTGAGAGTGCTGTGAGCGATAGTTTTAATAAAATAGGGATGATGACTGCATTACAAAACTATAATTCTATTTAGTCCGTCAGTTAGATTATACAAAAATACTAGACACATATTTTTCGCTTTACCAAATTAACAAAAAATCACAAAGATTAAGAGCATCGAAGTTTTGGAGTGGGGGCTTGCAACGTCACTATTTCGCAAAAATTTTACGGTAGTGTAAAGTCACGCGCAACTTAAATGCATTGTATCATCGTCAATGTTTGTTTGACAAATAAATAAAAAAATACGTGTTCAATATTTTTTTATAATCTAATTGACAGACTAAACAGATTTTTTTTGTCACCTAGCCTATTGTATCGTGAATCGAAGGCGCTAATGCAGTTGCAAGATGGAAAGACAAATAAACTGATACACAAATAGTCTGAGAGTCAGGCAGGTCAGGTAATAAGTCAATTAGGCGGTTAGTGATTTAGCCAGCAAGACGTGGATATATCAGACAGTTTGTTAGTTTGACACAGAGACAAATAGATTAACCACCAACAACCAGACATTGCATGAACGTCGAAACGAAACGAAAAAAATGCCGTCTTGTGTTTAAACATTGTAAAAATTGTTCCAAAAATTAAAACGAGAAAACGGAGTACCGTTGCATAGTTAAGTAATAATTATCTAAATATTTTAATATTATATTTCCGTGGTATTTGTTACTAATTACTTGGAACACAAAACTTCAATGAAATTTGGGTAGTGTTGCTAGGTTACATTGAAATATTTTCCTTGAAGTAAGGTAATATGCAAATACTCGTAATCTACACTTATAAAAGATGAAAGATTATTTGTATGTATGTAACGAATAAACTACTAGGTGTATATTTTATCTCCTTATTCCCACGAACGGGAACTACAAGGGTGAAACCGCGGGGTGTTGCTAGTATGAGTCTCATGTATAGACGCCAAAAGGCAATATTTCAAGAAATTGGTGCAAAATAAAGGCTGCTAAGATTGCATGTTTTATATGTCAATTATAATTACAAAGTTTTATATTTCAAAAATTTAATTTTAGATGTTTATTTAAATGTAAAATATAAATAATTAAATACATGTTTCAATACCAACCAATATTGTACTATATTAACACCCAGACACAGAACAAATACAAGTATTATTTACCATACGAATGTTTGTCCTGGGTGGGAATCGAACCCACAACTCTTGGCGCATGGGGCAGGGTCACTACCGAATGAGCCATCAAGTCAGTCGCAAGTTATAGAAAGAGAGTCCATTAAAGAGTCAGATAGAGAGTTAAATAGAGAGATTTGATTGACTGCCTCGTTGGTCTAGTGGTAGTATGCGCCGCTTAAAGACCAAGAGGTCCCGGGTTAAAATCCTGGGTCGGGCCAAAAATTTGTGGCTGGGTATTTCAATATTGAAATTACTCAGTAACAGCCTGGAGTCAGGAAGTTGGTGGTTTAATCACCCCCCGTGCCTCGGAAAGCACGTTAAGCCGTTGGTCCTGCGCCTGACCTCTCTCCGGTCATGTCGAATTGCCGTCTCACCGGACTATGAGAGTGAAGGAATAGAGAGTGCACTTACGTTTGCGCATACACTTGTGCACTATAATATCTCCTGCGCAGTTGGCTAATCTTGTTGAGATTGGCCGCCGTGACCGATATCGGTTAGGAGGACATTATTATTTTATTTATTATTATTTTTTAAATAGAGAGAGTCTGATAGGCGAGTCATAGTATTTGTCAGTTAAATTCGTCCAGACCTGCGAGCGCCCCCGCTCGCGGCGCTTGCCGCGGTGGCGCGCGCGCGTCTCGCCCCTGGCGCCCTTCGCCCTCCTGGCGGTGGAGCAGGCTTGGAAGATGCGCTGCGAGCAGTTGCAGCAGAAGATCACGCCCTTGAACACTTCTGCATTGTGGAGGTCTGTTTCGCTGCATACATCTGTAGGGGTGAGGAGGAGGGCTAATAAATACATCTGAGGGGTGTTAACGATTTAAAAAAATTGCTGTCGTCTAGAGCCCAAAAAAATCTAGAGCCCAAAAAAATCTAGAGCCCAAAAAAAGCGAGTTGGAAATATGTCTAGTAAGAGCTCCACTTAAATGTGTCATATAGAGCGATTTTGAAGCATGTCTCTAACCCAAGTAGCAAAAGCTTCTATAACCAAGGCGTTTTATCACCAAACAATAATCTATACTTATAATAAATCTGTAGAGAGGTCAATTCTGTACATGAAATATATTTTCAAAATAACTATCAGGGGGTGATTAGTAATAGATACTGATGCCAAAAATGCAATCAGTAAAATTTTTGTCTGTCTGTCTGTATGTCTGTCTGTCTGTATGTTCCTTATAGAAACAAAAACTACTCGACGGATTTTAACGAAACTTGGTACAATTATTCTTCATACTCCTGGGCAGGTTATAGTATACTTTTCATAACGCTACAATCAATAGGAGCAGAGTAGTGAAGGGAAATGTTGGGAAAACGGGAGAAGTTACTCCATTTTTTAAGCTTCCGTCGCGTGTGCAGCCTTAATGGTTAAAGTTACATAGAAATCATGTATGACGGAAATAGTCTTTATAATATTAACCATAAACGCGGGTGACACCGCTGGCACAGCTAGTATAGTATAAAATAATATAAAAGTAACCATTGTGACAGACAACAGAGCGGTTTGGTTCTATAAGATAAAAGAGCATTTAAGTCCTGTGCATATATATACCTAACACGCACGAACAAAATGGCAAACAAGTGTGATAAAAAAGATTTTAACATTTCAACTACAGAGCTGATTTATTACCGTGACAGCTTTTATGTAATGTTTATAGAATAAATCAGTGATAAAACTAGGGCCTATTCGGGGTTTTGTAAACATTAACAACACTAATATAGTGCTTATAATCATCATCCTCTTGCCCTTCTCCCAGTTCATCTCGGGTCGGCGCAGCATGTCTTCTTCTTCCATACGTCCCGGTCAGCCGTCATCAAGCTATCCACTCCCATTGCACTCATATCATCTTTCACACAATCCATCCATCTCTTATTTGGCCGTCCTCTTCCTCTCCATCCACTAATATTCATACTCATCACTCTCTTTGTCACATGTCCTTCCTCTCTTCTCATCACATGCCCATACCAAGATAAACGGTTTCCTCTCATCTTATCTATCACTGGAGCCACTTTCATACTTCTAAGTGCTAGTGCTAATCATGAACACTAATTAGCACGTTCTAAAACGTTCTCACGTCTTTCATAGCACCTACCAGATTCTGTTACTTGGGAAGGGCGTTATCGAAATAAGTAGATAGTTTTTAGGGCGCGAAGGAAATTTTATCACCTAGGGTGCTATGGAAATACGTCACTTAGAGCGTCATCATAATTTGTTATAGGGCGCTCATGTTACCTTGTGCACCATTGAATCTTGTCACTAGAAAACCTCGTATAAGGTGCTATCTCTCGGCTAGATCGCTATACCTACCTATAAACTTCTCTCTGATTGCAAATTTCGAATGGGCCATTATAATAACAATCTGTCAAAGGTCCTCTTCCTAATAATAAATAACTCACTAACTAAACTTAACGCCACTTTACTAGCGGGGTAGGCAGAGAGAACTGAACGCTGACACGATCCTTATACACCTCACTTCTTTCAACATTCAAGGATTCTTTTCATACAAGCTCTAATAATTATTTTATGGGGCTTAGCATTAAGTTATTCAATAAGTTACCAGATAAAGTTATTCAAATACCCGTTCATACATTCAAATCACATATGAAAACATTTCTCATTAAACATGGGCTATTATAGAATTGAAGAATTTTTAAATGATAAAAATCTACAGTCTGCGCTCTAATTCTTGCATGGTGTACTATAATATTGTAATATGTAAATTGAATAAATTGTATTTGAATTATTTAAATTACAAGAAGTAAAATATCAAGTAGCATTGTTATTGTATACAAGGCGATTTAAAAGAGTAGGTAACTTCCGAGTTTCTAGCCAGTTCCTCTCGGTAGAATCAACGTTTCGAAGCTGGCGGTAGAATATTTTTCTTGTATTATTATGACTTGAATAGTCATAATAATACAAGAAAAATATTCTATTAAGTGGTTTTGTGGAGCCTACATGAATAAAGATATTTCTATTTCTATTTATACTGTTTCTATGACTCCTAAAATCATCATCTTAACAATACTAACTAACTAACTAAACTTCCCTAGCGGGGTAGGCAGAGAGAACCGAACGCCATATGGCACGATCCTTACACACCTCACTCGCCTCTTCAACATTCATAATCCTTTTCATACAAGCTCTACGGTTTTTATGACTCCTAACATCACCTTATTTTAATACACGACCAATCTGGTCGTGGTAGGTGAGCCTGGGCCTTCCGCGGCTCCTACATCCTTCCACTTTCGAATTGTATATCTGTTTAGTCAATCTTTCGTCATCCATTCTTTCCACATGTCCGAACCACCGGAGCATGCCTCTTCTTACCTTTACTCCGACGCTGTCCAATGTTCCATCTTAACAATGTTCTTCATAATAATCTTTTGAAGCTGTTTGAGCTTACAAATACTTACAGCACTTATGGCACTTCTTGTGGTAGCTGTACCCGTCCTGAACAGCGATCCCGTCTTCTTTGTACAGTTGTTCTTGGCAGTGCTGGCACACCACGCAACTGGACAGACGTGTGATATCGATGACTTACAACCCTGTTACTGGGGGAATCGATTCGGCCATAATTCCTATCCCTGGATTTCGGATTGTCTAAAATATTGTTTTTTCAACCTTTTTGAATACGCGACCCCAGAACAGGTTTTAAATATTTTCGCGACCCCCTGGGTCACAGACAGAAAACAGTTTCTCACTAATAGTGTGTAGAACTTTGCTGTTTTCCTTTTGGCTTGGTATGGCTGACTTTGCTTTTGGCGGCGACTCCCCTAGTATGGCTCAGCGACCCCCCTGGTGGTCGCGATCGACAGGTTGAAAAACACTGGTCTAAAAGAAATCCCGGGATTGGGGGGAAATTATAGAATTCCTTAGTTGTCAATATGGGATTTGATACCGGCCGTTATTTCTAATGTCGGCATTTTGGAACTAACGGAAATAATGCAATACGAATCGCTTACGAATTACAGTCGATAGGGGTGGGACGGGGGATGGATCTTACCCTCAATGCACCCATTAAGCTAAGCTACTAGTGCGCTACTATTAATGGAACCCTTTAAACACGATGGCGTAAAACTAGTTAAAATCGCTATGATGAAGGTCATTCAGGAAAATACTTACGCCATTATGTATTTTTTTTTGAGTTTCTTACATTTTATTACAAACGGCTTGAAACCACTTTTTAAGTAATTGACATTTTTTCTTTAGCTTTTTTTTTCTGTCAATAACGCATTACGTCTTCTATTCTTAGGTTTTATCAAGAAGGTTGACCAAAAATGGAGATCTTATGATGAGTTAAGCTTTGACTATCGACTTTTCTGGGCTAAAAATCATCTTCAGTGTCAATTTTCCACTCTATTTTTCCCACTCCTTGGAAATCTATCAAGTACATAACTGTTTCTATAGTTTTACTGCGCATTAGGGGTAAAAGAGCCCACCTGCACATTCTTATAACTATGCATTGATAGTATTCCTTATTGGAACTGTGCGTTAATAATATACCAACGGTGTTCCCTGCCTAGCATATCATAAAAGGCGACTAATAATAAATAAATATCCGACTACATCACATACATTGATCTGACTCCGAGGTAAATAGCTTAAGCACTTGTGTTACAGATATCAGAAACAACAGTGGTATTACAAATATACTTATACTTAAAATATTGGAATATGGAAGGACTAATGGTGGGTTCATTGCTTTGCCTCCGCCTTCCTCTTCGGTTATTGCGGGTGTGTTATTATGCATGTGCAACATGTGATAAATACTTGTGTTTGTTCTGTGTCTGGGTGTTAATATCCAATATTTAAGTATATATTTGTAATACCACTGTTGTTTCTGATATCCGTAACACAAGTGCTTAAGCTACTTACCTCGGAGTCAGATCAATGTATGTGATGTAGTCTGATATTTATTTATTATTTATTTATTCAATGTATACCAGACTCGCTAAATCCAAGATCATAAACCAAGCGTACCCTGACCAGGAACGGGACATAACGACGCTGACGTTTATAGTCCATTATTAAGATAACAAAAAAATAATTGCTTACGTATTTTTTCATTAGTTCAGCAAACCAAATATGATGAAAATACGACGCGTTTAAGTACCGCGTGACGTCACTAGTACCGTAAAATATTACCGTTCAAGTGACGTAAAGCGCCCCACTTTCAGTTCTTTGAAGCGGTGTATCTTTGTAAGTTTTCGAATATTAGATAAAGATATTATATATTAGGTATAGATGTTAGATAAAGCAAAAAATACGTATTCAATATTTTTTTATAAAATTTAGAAAACTAGCCTATTGGACTAGAACATGGACATAAAAACAGGAAAGTAGGTAATAAAAAAAACACGAACGATAAAAGTGTAGAATTTGCAGTCAATTTATTTTCAAAAAACCAAATTTTATAAAACCGACAACCATTTTAAAAATCTTCAAACATAAAACTACGTATATCCTAAACTACGTACAGTAGAAAAGTAAAAAATAGGAAACTAAAGACTCCTCGCCTTAGAAGATTGAATTGCACTAAAATATCATTAAAATATTAATTTAAATAGAAAAAGGTGTGACATTATGTATGTATGTATTAATTTAAATACACCGGTTCCGGCGGCCAATCTCAACGAGGCCTAGTCCGCTACGCACGAGATGTTATAGTGCACAAGTGTGTGCGCAAACACAGGTGCACTCTATGTTCCTTCACTCTCATAGTCCGGTGAGAAGGTGAGAGGTCAGGCGCAGGACCAACAGCTTAACGTGCTTTCCGAGGCACGGGGGTGATTAAACCGCCATATAAACTGCGTGCGTTGAGTGTTTTATTTTATTTATTGTTTAAGAACTTGTGAAAAGTGTATGTTGACTAAAATGTAAAGAAAATGACCGCCGAAAACCAAATATTTTTTCATTTTTAGACAATTTTTCAAACTTTTACTTATCTCAAAAAATGCTGCTTTTGCGAAGTGCACCATATGAGAAGTGCACCATTTGCGAAGTTCACCATTTGTGAACTGCACAAGTTGCGAAGTGTGCCATTTGAGCATGGTGTACAAGTTGCGAAGTGCACCAAATGCGTCAAACCCGATCCAGCATTGCTATATATAGTTCCCTATCTAAGACTTACAAAAGTCAAGCACTCGCTTCGATGCAATTACCAGACTCGCTTAATCCTGGATCATGGTCTAAGCGGACCCCGTCTAAGCACGGAACATAACGCTAAGGCTGACATTATCTTCGTTCTAGTGCAATGCAATGCGGCTAAGTTAAAGAAACTCTTCAATAGTTGCATTACTGGCCGGTAAAATGCGTCGAGCATAAAACGTATGTTAATTAACATTAATTATTATTTAAAAATAACAGTACATTTCCCCTTTTCGAGTAAATTTTTACGTGTAACATTTTGATAGTATTGGAGAACGCTCTCATAGTTAGAGGTTGTTTTTAATAGTCAAATAACATATAACAGTGTGCTGAATTACAAAATAAATTATTATAAAAAAAAATTGCTTGTTAACAAAATACCGAAATATTTTTTCAATAAGTAATTTAAGTACTTTATGGTACTGTCAATTTGTCTTTGACTTAACTTGATCAAGGCGAATGATAAATTAAGATATTACAACCAAAAATTGAAAATAGTTCTGTGGTTCTTGCCTAGCATGTCGTAAAAGGCGACTAATGGTATATCGAGTTTTGGGTGTGTGATTGTGTAGGCAGGTTAGCCGCTTGTCACTGCTTTTTCACAATTTTCCATCTAACCCAGCCTAGCTTTATTTTTGGCTGAATGTGGTTGAAGGGGCATGCTGCCCCTTTGACTCTGCCTACCCCTTCGGGGATTATGGGCGTGATGTTATATGTGTGTGTGTGTGAATAGTTCGATGAGAATGTCTCAAATGCGCGTCTGGTACTTTTAAAACTCAACGCAAACGACTCAAATGTACAGTTTGATACAATTTTAGTGAACTACTCTTAAGTGTTTTAAGGATTCCGTACCCAAAGGGTAAAACGAGACCCTTTACTAATAAGACTCCGCTGTCAGTCCGTCCGTCCGTCTGTTACCAGGCTGTATCTCATGAACCGTGATAGTTAGACAGTTGAAATTTACACAGATAATGTATTTCTGTTGCCGCTATAACAACATATACTAAAAAACAGAATAAAATCAATATTTAAGGGCTCCCATACAACAGAGATGTTTTTTTTGCTGTTTTTATAGATAATGGTACGGAACCCTTCGTGCGCGAGTCCGACTCTCACTTAGACGGTTTTATTTTAATTAGTCAAGTGTGTAGTGTCAAGACTTGAACGATCAATCTGTTTAATTGTAAGTCAATCGGATTTTTTTACAGTTAATTGGAAAATATATCGCACAAGAAGAGTTAACAAATTTTACTGTAAAAAATAAATTTTAATTTAAATATTTTGTATAATGTTTGTCTAATTTGAGCTTCGAAATAGTTTCAAAACTACATTTATTTTTCGGTAAAATTATAGTATTTAAGAAAGTTATGGTAAGATTAACTTTACCACATGCACATTTTGTAAAATAACTATAAAAAAATTAGGTACATACAATCATTTCATTTCAACAATAATCGAATTGAGATCAAAATCCATGTTTTATAGAAGTAGAGAGAGATAGGTATACCCAATGTGAGATCAATAAATTTTTCACGTTATTTTTTAATAAAAAAAATATACATCTACAAAAAATAGCACCCTGTACTTTTTTTGCTATTTCCCGTTATTTATAAACAATTGCTTACAAGATTTAATACTTAATATTAAATATAATCTATAATTTCAAAAATACTGGCCCCAAATTACTGTTTGTCAACTTTAAGTCTTAATCTTATTAGCTAAAAATATTTTTTTATATATTTTTCTATGTGTATAAAATATCTACTATTATCACTTATATATAAACATCTGAAAAACAAAACAAACTGTTTAATATCTAGAGAACACTTCAAAATTTACAAAAATATTTTTATACTTAGTAAAAAATAGTATGTATATAGGAATAATTTTTTTATACTAATATTGCCACAATCGCCCTGTATCATAAGATTTTTACATTTATATTTAAATTGTGGAACATAATTTTTGAGCATAGATAATATAAAACTAACTTATGGCCTAGAACACCGAAGATCTCTTTTCCTAATCTAAAACTTAAAAAATACTAAGTACATAGTTGTACGGGTATAAAAAATATTTTTTATACTTTTACTATCCTTTTTCATTTAAAAAATACCAAATCTTTACATTGCCTGCCATTCAAATGACCTGTACTTAAATATACAATGTAAGTATAAAACGTTCTCTACTGACAACTTTTATATATTCTTTTTTGACAATATACTCTGATTAAAAAAACATAAAATATAAATTTCAAAATAACTACAGTCAATATTGATCTCTGTAGCGATACAAAACTCATTTAAAAAAACATCAAAAAGCCATTTTCTATGAAAAAGCAAATTAAGTACAGCAGACCTGTCTGTCTGTCTTGCCTCCCCTTATAAGGGTGAAAAGCTTCCCGTAATATCTAATAGATTCAACATAACTAACTGCTAATATAATCTAATTATCACACTAAGTATACTATTTCAAAAATAAATGATCGACTTACTGGCCTTAAGTTAAAAATAATGCCACAGTGGTATTTTAGACACTAAACTTACACTAAGACAAAACTTGTCAATACTTCAAACATTTATGCAAAAGTTCCATTTAGGAATTCCAATTTCGGAACTGCTACTTTCAGTAATTCCAGTCCAAAAATCCTGTATCTAGAATCACTCGTCCAATGTTGGACTGGGACTTAAAAAGAATGTGCGAATTAGTTCTTTGTCTAGCATGTCGTAAAAGGCGACTAATGGTATATCGAGCTAGCCACTAGTTACAATTTTCTATCTAACCCAGCCCAGTTTTTTTTTTTTTTTTGGCTGAATGTGGTTAACGGTGCTTGCTGCCCTCTCCTACCCCTTCGGGGATTACGGGCGTGATGTTATGTGTTAGGATTTATTATTAATATGAGAAAGTGACATTATAAATCAGTTTTTTTCTTCATATACGTTTATCTAACTTTAATCCAATTCAAACTACACAATTCCAGAGTGCATGCCCATACTAGGCTGAAACGTTATAGATATGAAAATATGGAAGACACAATGATTTATAGTTTAATTTAAAGGGCGTTTTGAAGTAATCAAGTAAAGTGATTATCTTGAAAATAATATAAATTAAAAACATAACATAATTACACAAAAATTGTTTCTCTTATTATCCTTCTTCTTTCTAGTCATTTTAATATATTAAAATATCATTACTGATATTATATACGACCTGTATTTAAAACTCTTACTCGTATGACCTGTTCGTTACATGCGATATGTACCCACATTTTACTTATAGCGACCTGTAACCATTCCGTACTTTACATACGACCTGTAACAATCCCATACTTAACAAATTACCTTTACTAATGCCATATTTATCAAGTGACCTGTATCGAATCCTTACTTAATAAACCTGCATAAAATCTGTACCCTAAAAACGACCTGTTTCAATTCTTTATTAGGCTAATATACTTGTATCGATTCCACACTTTTCAAGTGATCGTATTTATTCTATACTTTACAAAATACCTGTATCATTTTTTTATGTTACTTCTAACGTATGCCAATTTTGTATTTCACAAGCGACCTGACATAATCTCTTATTTAATACGCGCCTTATATAATTTCCAAACTGTTTTAATTTTATATTTCGCATGTGACCTCTATCAATTCCGCACCTACAACAGGATTATTAATATCATACGTTTACAAATTACCTGTTTTCATAATTCGCATTCGACCTGTAACAATTCCGCACTTTACATACCACCTGTATCCCACCTACATACAACCTGCATGTAACAACTCCGTAATTATACAACCTGTATCAAAACTTACATACGACCTGTACCGGACTTATCATTAATGTCGTCTCATATGCAAGCCGAGGTGGTCGGACCGAGCGAACGACCTCCGACAGAGAGGACAGGTGAAAGGTCGATGACCTGTATGCTTTCGGGTGTGGCGCGTCAGCTCGTCTGAACGGGCGAATCGCCAGGAGCAGCCTGCCCATGCGCAGGAGTACGGCTTCTCTCCTGTCAAAGGAAACAATAACAACTTCAGTCCGTTTATTCCCAGTTGCTCCTGCAGGGATTGCCACCATAAAATCTGTACTTTAAAAACGACCTGTATTAAACAAAATAAAAAAAATATAAAAATTATTCCTTAACTTTTATTCCTCCGTTTAAAAAATACCTAAGTACGTATGATTTTTTGATGAAAATTAAAAAGTAATTACAATGTTAGAAACTTTACTTCTATACCCAGAATGATATAATAGGCCGGTTTTGAATACCTAAGTTGTCTAATTTTTTATTCTCTACAAGGAAGAAAGCAATGTAAGCAATGTAACGAAGCTGAAGTGGGGGCAATAACTTCCTAGTCGCTACCGGAGGCAACTGGGAATAAAGGTTTCAGTCCATCAGCGAGCGATGGTAATAGGTATTGCAAGCGGTTTTTTCTGCTGGATCCAGCAAATAGCTGAAATTGGTCTGGGCCCAGCTGGATCGTTTCGTCCAGCATTTCAGTCCCTAGTAGGATTCACAATCCAGCGTCATTGAACCAGCACATGCCACTAGATCTAGCATAGCTAAACTTGTACTAGACCCAGCTAAAATTGCGTTGGGCCCGGTTGGATTGCTTGGTCCAGCATTGCAATCCGTCCCCCCCGCCGCGGCTCCGGTTTGCCGTACCGGGGGGGGGGGGGGGGGGGGGCAGTAGGCTCTGGTTACCAGGACAGGGCCGAAGCCAAGAGAGACCCCGAGATGGGCCGCAACTGCTCGAAGGGAAACGAGCCGCAGCCCCCTGCAGCCGGACTAGGATTGCTGAGGAAGAGGAGGAGCTAAGAGGCCATCTTGGAGTTTAGTCGGTTCAAGTCCGACACACCGCCCTCCGTTTCCCCAAACAGAGGGTGACGGCACGTGGGAGTTTCCACAATAAAAACAAGCAGATTGGATCATACTAACATATCTACAGTAATATGAATGTGCGAAATGAGTGACTAGTTGTGCCCGCGGCTTCTCCCGCTTTTATGGTTAATGTCATACAGCCCATATCTTTCCTTGATAAATGAATTATACAACACAAATATATTTTTTCAATTCGGAACAGTAGTTTCTGTATCTTTTAAACATACTATGCCCTATACGTATGACGTCACAATCCTTTTTCTGCGTACAAGAACTTCTTACCTGTATGAGTTCTCTTGTGAGCCTTCAAATGAGAACTCTTAGTGTATCCCTTATGACAACCCGCCACATCGCATTTATGAAGCCTCCTCCTACTCTGCCCATCGTCACTAGCCTGCTCCTCATCTTTAACTGTCTTCGTAAACGCCTTGCCTTGCAATTCCAAATCCCTAGCTGACTTCGTAAACGCTCTAGCTTGCGTCAAATCCAAATCTCGAGGCTTTATAAATCTTTGCGCCACATCTACGTCTCTGGGCTTCGTGAACGCTCTTTGCAGATCTAAGTCCCTAGGTGTCTTCGTGAACGGTCGGCTTAGCGTTAGATCCTCTCTAGGCATTTTAAATGTTTTCCTTTGCGTCAGTTGATTTAACGAGCCAGTTAGAGCGTTCTGTAGAGCCGTGTTCAGGAGAAAGTTTTTTATTTCGATGTCTGTGGTCGGTTTTGGGAGAGAGAAGGGTAAGATTGGGGGGAGGAAAGGAGTTTTAGACAGCTCTGACGTAAGCTGGTGCGTTTGCGGGGTTAGTTCTTGTGAGATCTGTGTGGTCGGTGGTTTGAGCCTGGAATGGGAAAATTTTTATACGTAAGCATTTTTTTTTATACTGTGGCTAAAAAAAATGTATCCTATTGTTGATATATAAACATTTATATGTAAGTTTTTGTAGTAACCCCTTACTATTAAATACACCATATCGACCCAGTCGAAATCTCTAACTTTCTATCCTGTATAATTGTTTAATGTTCGATTTAAAAAACTCCAATTAAATTTTGAAATCTAAGACCGCCTTAGTTGCATTGTATTTGTCTTTATGTTTATTTCTGTATTTGTTTTTCGAGCAATAAATTGTATAATAAATTCTCCAGATTAAAACACCAATTCCCTAGTTCCAAACTAAGCTTATGCTTGTACTATGGATACTAGGCGAACGGATATACATACTTAAATACGTTTTAAAACATCCATGACTCAAGTACAAATGTCCATGTTGAAACATTTGCTCCTAACGGGATTCGAACCCGCGGCCCTTGTTTTCGTGGCCAGGGTCTCTGACCACTCGACCAACGGGCCAGTCAAATAAGTCAATAAGTCAAATAAGTCAATAAACTCACTTGTTCAGGTATTGTTTGGGTTTCCTAGCGCTCCTGAGATCGGGGCCCACTTTGATTTTGGGTACTTGGTGACTTGATCTGAAAAAATTAAAACAGATCATGTCACATCATACATACATAACATATAGATTTTAAACACTAAATTCTACAACTTCAGACTACAGCATTCAAAACAGGTAGACATGTATTTAAAACTAGCTTCTGCCAGCGGCTTCGCTCGCGTGGTACATCGATAAAACATAGCCTATATGTTATTCGGGTGTATAAGCTATATTATTGTAAAATTTAATTAAAATCCATTCAGTAGTTTAGAAATAACAAACATACACACTCACACACTCACAAACTTACGCCTTTATAATATTAGTGTAATGATTAAGTCAATATCACACATAATTTTATTTAAACTGAGTTCAAAGTAAGTACATACATAGTATCATCACGTAATCCCCGAAGGGATATGGACAGTCAAAGGGGAAGCTAGCCCTTTCAACCACATTCGGCCAAAAAATAAAATAAATTGTGAAAAAGTAGTGTGTGTGAACAAGTGGCTAGCTCCCTACACAATCACACACACATGAAACAACAAAACATAACATAACGCCCATAATCCCCGAAGGGGTAGGCAGAGTCAAAGGGGCAGCAGGCCCCTTCAACCACATTCAGCCAAAAATAAAGCCGGGCTGGGTTAGATGGAAAATTGTGAAAAAGCAGTGACAAGCGGCCAACCTGTAGCCCACACAATCGCACACCCAAAACCCGGTATGCCATTAGTCGCCTTTTACGACATGCTAGGCAAGGAACCCAATTGGCACATTCTTTTTTCAGTCTCTAACCAACTAATTGGTTGGGACCTACTACTTAACTTACAAGCAAGTAGCTTAATCATTTGTCATATCGACGATGAAGTGACAATACCTCCTAACTAATATTTTTTTAGGAATCGACATTTTTAATGCAGTAGCCTTAAAATTCAATTTCGCGTGGACTATTATTTTTTTCTCGTTTGTTATCAAATAATAGAGTAATCCTGTAAACATTACATTACAAAAGTTATATAAAAGTCCAATGATCAAAACCTAAAAATTTGATCGTTTTTTCATTCTCCTGTAAAATTTGCATATCGACAGTTAGGAGGTATTGTTTCTTCATCGTCGATGTGGAAATCAGGGTGGATTGCGGTGCCTACGTACCACAAACACCTAGCCCTGGTACAAATAATATGCGGCGATCAAGCCTTTTCTTTTTTAATTAATAATAATAAGTGTAAAATAATAAATATTAATTAATAATAATATGTGTTAAACTCGCCAGGCTCACGTACCACTACTAGATTGGTTGTATGTTAACAAAAGGTGAAGTTAGGAGTCATAATAACCGTAGAGCCTGTATAAATAAATAAACAAGTAAAATAAATATCCGACATCACATACAGATAGCGCGCGAGTTGAATGCAGAGCTCAGGTATGTCTCGTCTCAGGCCCCGACTGCATTCAACTCGCGCGCTATCTGTACATTGATCTGACTCCGAGGTAAGTAGCTTAAGCACTTGTGTTATGGATATCAGAAACAACAGTGGTATTACAAATATATACTTAAATATTGGATATTTACACCCAGACACAGAACAAACACAAGTATTCATCACACGAATGTTTGTCCTAAGTGGGGATCGAACCCACAACTCTTGGCGTATGGGGCAGGGTCACTACCGCATGCGCTATCGAGCCAGTCAAAAAAGATTGTATAAAAAGATTATGAATGTTGAAGAGGCGAGTGAGGTGTGTAAGGACCGTGCCATATGGCGTTCGATTCTCTGCCTATCCCGCTAGAGAAATAGCGTGAAGCTAGTTATATATAAACTTACTCGAATAACAAAGAGTTTCTCGCGTCCATCTCCCGGGGTAACTTGGATGACGTGGGCACGGCTGACCCTGAAAAAAATAAAAAAACTGACAAATAAGCATACCTCGGTGCTTAGCCAAATGCGCGCGAGCGATTCCATAACGAACTTCGCTAACGCTCGTATCGCGCCATAGACTTATTCCATAGACAAATCGGGAACTAACTACAGGTTGCTGAGTAGTATCGACACTATCGATAGTATCGATAGCTCAGTTTGATAAAATAGTATCAGTATACTGGAATACTATAGTATCGATAGCATCGATAGTACCGATACTATCGATACTACGATACGCCTATCACCTACAACTTATGTAAGAATGTAAATGTATTTTATATGTGTTGTTGGTGTGGCTTTTTTTAATAATAATAAAAAAAAGGTTCCGCCCTATGAGTTCTTAGTAAACAAGTTTGTGGCGCGATACGAGCGGTAGCGAAGTTCGTTATGGAATCGCTGGCGCGCATTTGGCTTAGCACCCTGGTGGTAAGCGTTTACCGTAATCTATGGACATTTGAAAGAAAGAAAGAAACAAACAATGTTTATTCAGTAAATGTAAATAGATACATTTCAAACAAAACAAAGTAATTAAATAAATAAATAAATTCTTCAGACTGGTACACCAATTCCCTAGTCCCAAACTAAGCTAATAAGCTTGTGCTATGGATATTAGGTGAACGGATAGACATACTTAAATACGTTTATAAACATCCATGACTCGAGTACAAATATCCATGTTCATCACACGAAATATTTGCCCCTAGCGGGATTCGAACCCGCGACCCTTGGTTTCGTGGCCAGGGTCTCTGACCACTCGACCAACGGGCCAGTCACATACATGCTGAAATGGTCACCACTCAGCTTATGTCGAGGCATCAGGGATGCCATGACGCTGGTATTCTGTGGCACCAGTCAGAGAGACGCGTTGGTAGCTCAATGGTAAGGACACGCGCCTCTTAACCGAGGAGTGCGGGTTCACACCCGGGCATGTACCTCTGGATTTTTCAAATCTATGTACGTATTTTATACCACTAGCTCGACGGTGAGGGAAAACATTGTGATGAAACCTGCAAATTCAAAACACTTTGGATTTGTAACCATGTTACAAAAATTGTCTGGTTCCCCTATCTTAGGGTTACGAAGGCCTTATCGACAGTCGCTTCGATGTAATTACCAGACTCGCTAAATCCTGGATCATGGTCTAAGCGGACCCCGGAAAGCACGGGACATAACGCTAGGAAGATGATGAGTCAGAGAGGCGCGGCTTACATTCGCGGCTTACTTATTGATTAAAACTTATTTTGCAGCTACAGAGGTCACAGGTGCATAAAACATTTGACCAAATTTATTAAGATAAGCAATAAAAACAGTGGATGACCTACGTTGGTCTGGGACGCGATAAGCTGGCTTAGATGAGAATTATGAAAACCGGCCAAGTGCGAGCCGGACTCGCGCACGGAGGGTTCCGTACCATTTTCTATAATAAATATTCTGTGAATATTTCAAGCGAAGCCAAAATCAATATCGAGCAAAATCGAGAACACAAATCACGTTTGTTGTATGGGAGCTTACTTAAATATTTATTTTATTCTGTTTTTTAGTATTTGTTGTTATAGCGGCAACAGAAATACATTATCTGTGTAAATTTCAACTGTCTAACTATCACGGTTCGTGAGATGCAGCCTGGTGACAGACGGACGGACGGACTGACAGCGGAGTCTTAGTAATAGGGTCCCGTTTTACCCTTTGGGTACGGAACCCTAAAAAGTAGTTTCAAGTGGCTAGCTCGTCGCCTGCTAGTGTTGCCCCTCGATAGTCAAATATCGACAGTCTATCGATAGACTATCGATAGTTGGGCAAAAGCAATGGTATCGATAGCCCTATCGATACTATCGATAGTATCGATAGCTCAGTTTGGTAAAATAGTATCAGTATACTGCAATAGTATCAGTATATCGATATACTATAGTATATGCAATACTATAGTATCGATAGCATATCGATATTATAGATGATTTTCGAGGTCAACTATCGATAGTCAAACTATCGATAGTTCGGCAACATTATCACAAACCCAACATCCAAAACACCCTTAGACGTCTCAGTACATTATTTTTAAGTCCCAGACCAACACAGAAGTTTTAACATTGTATGTCTAAGACTTAATCCCCCCGCCCCCCCACGACAGCAGCGTTCGCCAAACATCTCGCCGATATAATATATGGCGTTATGGTGATTTAAGCGTGAGAACTCGTGGCGGCCTGGTTCAGCCACTTTCTATACCGTCGGCTTAAAGGCTACTGAGCACAGTATACAATATCAAGACAGTGAAAGAACTGATTGTGATCCTTGAAAATTCGAAATTCAAAACGTCTTTATTAATGTACGCCTCAAGAAAGCACTTATAAATCGACAATTCTACTTCTAAATCTGTAGACCAATGTGAATCTACCACCGGTTCGGAATGCTGATTCTACCGAGAAGAAACTCGGTAGTTACTCTATTTAGCGTCAAAATATACATGAGTAATATACACTTTTTTTAAAGTTCTAAACCAAATCATACAATCAATGACTGTGGGAGATGACATAATATGTTTACAATAAAAGTTTATGATTAACCAGAGCAGACCAGCCCCCAAAGGTGGCACCTGTGCACAAGCATGACGTATGTGTCAGCCATCGTTTCACACAACCATGGAAGAAGGGGGAGGAGAGGCGATGGTATGTGGAATCCCAGGAGACCCCCTCGCCGGCTAAGGTGGTAGCGGCCGGGGTATACCCACTAAAACTCCGGGATGCTCCTCTACGCCGACTTGAGGCTTCGCGGGTGCCCCTAAGGAATCCTCCGCTAAGCTTCAGCGTCAGACTAGGGAGACTAGGGATTGCAATCCAGGAGCATTTTTTGCTCCAACACAAGACGTTAGATACAGAAAAGGCAAAATTGTGCTGGATTCAGCTGGATTGCTTGATCCCAATACCTAGTATGGATTGAAATACAGCTGCGTTGAACCATCACATGTCGCTGGAACCAGCACAGCTAGAATTTTGCTGGGCCCAACTAGTCTGCTGGTTCCAGCATTGCAATCCCTAGTGGAGACAAACGGATGAGTATTCTGTACGTCTAGTCAAAGTCAAAGTCAAAGTCAAAATACTCGTTATTTATATAGGTTTGAAACAACAACTTATAAATCGTCAGAAACAGGAAAATCAAGTAATAGTATGAATCTACCACCTAATACTAGGTAATGGTATTGGTCACAGGAGTCATCCTGTGACAAATACCATTACCTAGTATTCCTGTGACCAATAACATTCTACTTCAGACTGCCTCGTTGGTCTAGTGGTAGCATGCACCGCTAAAGGACCAAGAGGTCCCGGTTCAAATCCCGGGCCGGGCCAAAAATTTGTGGCTGGGTATTTCAATATCCAAATTACTCAGTAACAGCCCAGAGTCAGGAAGTTGGCGGTTTAATCACCCCCGTACCTCGGAAAGCGCGTTAAGCCGTTGGTCCTGCGCCTAACCTCTCTTCGGTCATGTCGAATTGCCGTCTCACCGAACTATGAGAGTGAAGGAATAGAGAGTGAACCTGTGTTAGCGCACACACTTGTGCACTATAATATCTCCTGCGCACATGACTAATCTTCGTTGAGATTGGCCGCCGTAACCGATATCGGTTAGGAGGACATTATTTACCATTCTACCATAGTTCACTCACTGTCATTTGATACACTGGCTATAGTGATCTATAATTGCAGTATATTGTTGACTACGTATATGGGCACGAGCCGAACCGACTTACTTTTGGGTTGAGAATCGTGTTTTTCTAAATAAGTCTATAATTAACTAAAGCCGGTGGGGGGTAGTTTCTGAAACGCATACTTGATATATTTCGATACATTTAATCTGTTAATTAAGGAATATTAGAATACATATTTGGTGTCCCATGTTGGTCTGGGACTTAAAAAGAATATGCCAACTGTGCCTAGCATGTCGTAAAAGGCGACTTATGGTATATCGGGTTTTAGGTGTGTGATTGTGTAGGCGACA
This sequence comes from Glyphodes perspectalis, assembly GCA_951394215.1. Taxonomy (NCBI): domain Eukaryota; kingdom Metazoa; phylum Arthropoda; class Insecta; order Lepidoptera; family Crambidae; genus Glyphodes; species Glyphodes perspectalis. The sequence continues at coordinate 5,245,655 of OX596230.1, read as the reverse complement.
GGTTAGCCGCTTGTCACTGCTTTTTTACAATTTTCCATCTAACCCAGGCCTGCTCTATTTTTGGCTGAATGCGGTTAAAGGGGCTTGCTGCCCTTTTGACTCTGCCTACCCCTTCGGGGATTATGGGCGTGATGTTATGTGTATGTGTGTGTGTGTGTGTGCAAATTTATGTGAATTACGTACATATTATTCACATCACCACGGCCGCAATCCCCGAAGGGGTACGTAGGTAGTAAGATTTAAAAAAGTTCATTCAGAGTGGCCCTTTGGTCAAGTGGTTAGATACTCTGGCCTGACCCTGTTCGGGGGTTCGAATCCCGCTAGGGGCAAATCCATTATCCCATTCCATACGTCTATCCATCTATCCAAGCTCACAAACAATCCAAATTATATACATACACAGCAGTTCATCCAAAACTTATTGTAGTCCAGTTAAGCAATAGTTTGGGCACCGTCGGCCCAAATCATAAATATCGGAGATTGAGTAGCGATTAATCTCGAAGTCTCTAGACGGACAGAATTGGACCAGGGAAATGTATGAATAATTGATGGTTTCTCTTATTAAGCTTTGGAAAACAGGACCGTATTGAGAAGAGGACTCGAAAATATAAATTATTCATTGAATGGCTCGATAGCGCATTCACAATTTGGTAGTGACCCATGCCACATGCGCCAAGAGTTGAGGGTTCGATCCCCACCTAGGACAAACATTCGTGTGATGAATACTTGTGTTTGTTCTGTGTCTGGGTGTTAATATCCAATATTTAAGTATATTTGTAATACCACTGTTGTTTCTGATATCCGTAACACAAGTGCTTAAGCTACTTAGCTCGGTGGCAGATCAATGTATGTGATGTCGTCGGATATTTATTTATTTATCTATGAAAACAGAACTTAGATATTAAAATTCACACGTACCAAACCGTACCGAAATGTACCGAACCAGAATACCACACAAGCGAGGCCGTTGCCATACCACTGAGCTCCCACCACTACCTTTAATACTATTTCTCAGTTTATCCAAACCGGCACTCGAACCTGGAACCCCAGTCCGTCCCCGAACAGTTTGAATTAATGCGACGTTTCGCGACGCGCCGCTCGATCTTGTTGTAGAACGTAGCGTTGCGTACGCGCCGGTCGTTAAGTTGCCAAGCATAGTATACTAGCGGCCGCCTGTGACTTCGCTCGCGAGTGAAATATAGCCTGTAGCATTCGTCAATATGCGGGTTATGTAATTAATAAAATAAAAGTCAAATTCGACTGATAGTTTTGAAGATTAGCGCGTACAAAGAAGGCCAGACTAAAGTTTAAATACATTCTTCAGACTGACATACCAATTCCTTAGCTCCAAACTAAGCATGTATGTATATACATACATACATAATATCACGTCCATAATCGCCGAAGGGGTAAGCAGAGTCAAAGGGCAGCAGGCCCCTTTAACCACAACGGGTTAAATGGAAATTGTGAAAAAGTAGTGACAAATGGCTAGCTCGTCGCCTACACAATCACATACCCAAAACCCGATATACTATTAATCGCCTTTTACCACATCCTAGGCAAGAAACATAGTTGGCACATTATTTTCACTAGTTACATACATACATAACATCACGCCTATAACCCCCGAAGGGGTAGGCAGAGTCAAAGGGGCAGCATGCCCCTTCAACCACATTCAGCCAAAAATAAAGCCGGGCTGGGTTAGAAGATGGAAAATTCTGAATAAGCAGTGACAAGCGGCTAACCCGTCGCCTACACAATCACAAACTTTTACTAGTTTTTCACAATATTCCATCTAACCCAGCCCTGTTTTATTTTTGACTGAATGTAATTAAAGAGCCCTGCTGCCCTTTTGACTCTGCCTACCCCTTCGGGGATTATAAGCGTGATGTTTGTTAAAAAAAAAATCAGTCGAATTGAGAACCTCCTCCTTTTTTTTGGAAGTCAGTTGAAAAGATTAAACACTACCGGCTAGTCTACAGACTAAGTTTAAACTAGGCACTTTTAAACTTTTTGTTTAAACCCTTATTTAGTTTACACCTTTGTGCTCGTAAAGGGATAATCGTGACTAAAGAAACCAATTTACTTGTCAAAGGGGAACCACTGGATATCTTTTTGTTGCTATAAGTGCTTAAGCACTTACTGACAATGGCAGTTTAACTGCAAAATTAGCAGAGAAGCAAAAAAACACTTTGCATACGCTAAGTAGCGACATCTATAATCATCATCTTCATCTTCCTAGCGTTATGTCCCGTGTTTAGACGGGGTCCGCTTAGACCATGATCCAGGATTTAGCGAGTCTGGTAATTACATTAAAGCGACTGCCGATCTGACCTTCGTAACCCTAATAGGGGAACCAGACAATTTTTGGATCATGGTTACAAATCCAAAGTTGTTTGAATTTGCAGGTTTCATCACGATGTTTTCCCTCACCGTCGAGCTAGTGGTATAAATACGTACATAGATTTGAAAAATCCAGAGGTACGTGCCCGGGTTTGAACCCGCACTCCTCGGTTAAGAGGCGCGTGTCCTTACCATTGAGCTACCACCGCTACAGCGACATCTATAAATAAAATAAATATCAGACGACATCACATATATTGACCTGACTCCGAGGTAAGTAACTTAAGCACTTGTGTTACGGATATCAGAAACAACAGTGGTATTACAAATATATACTTAAATATTGGATATTAACACCCAGACACAGAACAAACACAAGTATTCATCACACGAATGTTTTTCCTGGGCGGGGATCGAACTCACAACTCTTAGCGCATGGGGCAGGGTCACTACCGAATGCGCTATCGAGCCAGTCGAACTATCAATATGCAACCATGATTCAAATTGTCTGTTTTCCCTATACATGGTAAGGTCAAATCAGCAGTTACTTCAATATTCAATAGAAAGACAGCGTCGGAGTCAAGGTATGAAGAGGCATGCTCCGGTGGTTCGGACATGTGGAAAGAATGGATGACGAAAGACGAAATTGACTAAACAGATATACAATGCGAAAGTGGAAGGATGTAGGAGCCGCGGAAGGCCCATGCTCACCTACTTCAACCAGATTGTTAGTGTATTAACAGAAGGTGATGTTAGGAGTCATAAAAACCGTAGAGCTCGTATGAAAAGGATCATGAATGCTGAAGAGGCGAGTGAGGTGTGTTAGGACCGTGCCATATGGTGTTCGTGTTCTATCTGCCTACCCCGCTAGGGGAGTGGCGTGAAGTTTAGTTAGTTACTTCAATATACTAACCAGAGTCGCTAAAATGGATCATAGACCCCGGCTTAGCACGGGACATAACGCTAGGATGAGCCTCTTTCGCCGACTGTACGAGCACATCTTCCGTCTCGCTCGCACGCCCGGTGCAATAGATGTGGTCGCGAATCGCGATACAAGACGCCATAAACGATCAAATGGACCACTATAACATCGCCGATACATATCTGGGCCGAGCGAGGGTTAGAGGCACACTAAGAGATATACTATAAAATGGCGTCTGAAACTACAAGTTGATGATGATCGTCATCCTCTTGCCCTTCTCCCAGTTCATCTGGGGTAGGCGCAGCATGTCTGTTATTCTGGAGAGCGTTATGGTAGTAAGGTTTAACTATACCCATGACGTCCCTCCGCTCGAGCGATGCCCTCATCGCTCGAGTACCGCGGGGTTTTAGTAGGTATACCCCGGCCATTCTCCATCCTTGGCCGGAGCAGGGACCTCCAAGTCCAGAGGTCCCCGGGAGTCCCACACACCACCCTACCCCCCCGCTAGGGTGACGGAGCGTAAGGAATTTCCCCGCGCCAAAAAAAAAAAGCATGTCTGTTGATGATTAGGGGAGATAATTAATCTTAATGTCTTTATAATTCCAGTTATACCTTTAGGCAATACCATAGAATTTGATATATATCCAAAAACATCTAAATATACATGAAATATACATATAATATAGACTAAGTTACCCAAAATAAAATATTTATTATTATTATTATTTACATTCCCTAAAATATGGTTGTGTATTCACAATTTTCCATCTAACCCAGCCCATTGTCCCATGTTGGTCTGGGACTTAAAAATAATGTGCCAACTGTGTTTCTTGCCTAGCATGTCGTAAAAGGCGACAAATGGTAAATCGGGTTTTGGGTATGTGATTGTGTAGGCGACGAGCTAGCCACTTGTCACTACTTTTTCACAATTTTACATCTCTCTCATCCCAGCTTGGTATGTATGGTTGAGTGAAGCGATGGCTGACACATACGTCATGCTTGGGGACAGATATAAGTTTTATTTCTTTCTAATACCCATTTAGTCAAATATCGAGTTTACAAGTGGGTGTTGCCCCCTACATAATTATAAACCTTGAACTGAATACACCACCAGTCGCCTTTACGACATGCAAGTCAAGTCAGTACATCTTTTCGACTCCCAGACTAACCTGGGACAGGTTTAATCGCTTTCCAATTGGGATGATGACACCATTTATATTTAACTAGCTGTCCCGGCGAACTTCGTATCGCCCAGTCACAGATAACCTCCAATAGATACCGTACGTTCACCATTTTGTTCTAGGTTCAAGTCACAATTTTAGGAGGTAGGAACGGGGTGCGGGTGACGTAACACTCATTCATCTAGTGATGTCCAATTGTATTGTGCAATGTCTATAGTTTTATCGATAAATTTATAATTATTTATATTTTATATGTAGATATAAATAAATAAATTTTTTTAGGGTTCCGTACCTCAAAACCGTACCAGACCGTACCAAAAAAACAAATGTTATTGTTTGGTGGTTGGTGTTAATGATATTTTATTCTATAGAATACTAGAATAGAATAAAGAAAACTATAGAATATTGTATGGAATGCCTGGATTATATACATTGCCGGCAACACATACATTGGTAAATATAAAGAAGGCACAGCTGTTTCCATTACCTACTCGTCTTCTATCCTTCATATAGTGAAAACTATCTTCTGTAAAATGTCTCGAACAAATGACGGTGTTTTTGCTCGGGAACGATCCATCACCGCGATATGTGGCATCGATCCATTTAGACTTTCTATAAGGACCCTTTGGAAATCTAAAGCAAATTGAGTTAGGACAATCTCTATTTTTTTATCGACAATGTCGATTCGACATATTGAACCGTACACAGTTACAACCCTCTTGTTATGCATGTCTATGCCAGAACGGGATAAAAATAGTGAAATGGGTAATGAAAGAAAGGGGTAGTGACAAAAGACATCAACGCGAGCTGACACTTGTCAAAAAATTTTTGCCAACTTTCAAAATTCGTCCGTCGTAACTTGAGCTCCGTCTAGAATAAAATAGGTATTTATTTTAATTACTGATAAAAGTTATGCAATCTTTTTTAAATTTCGATGTCCTAGAATTCTTCCCACACCATTTCACAGAACAGAAGGCCATTTTAACGTTTATTTATGCATAAATACTTATTAAATATAAATAAAAGTGTCTCCGTAGAAGCTGACGCGCAGATCTGTCTCTTAGTCGGCACTGAAGATGCGCGTGTATGGCAACTACTTATTTATGTAATAGCATAGATGCATGGGCGCACGTCAATCCTCTTAATGTGGTATCTATTTGGAGGTTATCTGTGCGCCCAGTAAATGAAAATTGACATTGATTTGTCGATTGACATTTAACATTGACAGATACGAATCCCACCGTTTATATGAGAAAATACTTTTGCTTTTATTTTGTTTTATCGTCAATTTTTCAATGTTTTAATAGTTATTCTGTTATTCTGGACGAAGACAAATCCAACAAATCAAAAGCAACGTAAATCGGTTCAGCCGTTCTCGACTTATAAGTGGTGTAACAAACACGACTTTGTTTTATTTATATAGATTTTGAAATATCAATTCTGAAAAAGAAAGTATCGTAGTATGCTGTTAAGCCTTATTGATTTTCAATCATATTGAGTCTAAGATTTTTAATTTCACAAAAATTGCTTAATATTAAGTCAGTTGACTATACAAACTAGTGACATCACACGTTGACAAGCCCATACAAAATTTATGAAGTGATTTCGTTTTGACAGCTCTTAAAAAGTATCTCAATTGACTAGCCAGTCAACATCCCTATAGCTTTCAAGTCGCTTAACCGGCTGTGTAGCGAGAGGTTAAGTTTCGCAACCGGGATGGCGTAACAAAGACTACCGAATGTATAAATTCGCGCGTAATTGTTGAGACTAAAGTGTGAGAATCAATTTGTTTGTGTGGTCTAAGTCACAAGCGACGGAATCAGGAAAAGGATGTTTGAACTAGTTTTTGAGTTTACATTTACATGGTAGGTAGGCATTACATGCTAACAAAAAAATTTTAGGGACTTGTTTTTCTAAGTTAAATGATTTAATACAAAGGTCTTAGAGAGTCATCTATTGTTTTTCAAGTAAAATATAAAGAATAACATCATTCTATATTCTACTTGGAATTGGTGATTTTATCTGAGTTTAATTAAAGTTTCATTAATTTTATTTATGCCTATAGAATAAACTTTTATTTTAAATCCATTTATATATGAAACCGCAAAAAATTGCTTATTTAAATGGATTTTCAGAATTTCTAGAACTCTTTTAGTGGTAAGTAACATGGGTGGCTTTTCTGCTTGTTATATCTATTCCCGCTCCGCTTGTAAACTTGGACCACACAGAAAGTCCAATCAGCAAAACCAATCACAGCAGTTAAGAGACTGCCAACGATACTGTTACTGGACCGCGTCTCGGGCCACGAAATTAGCGATACTAAGATTGCCGCAGTAAGTGTACCATGTTGGTCTGGGACTCATAATGAGTCAACGGTTTTCCTTGACTAGTGTGTCGTATAATGCGATTAATGGCGTATTTAGTACTGATTTATGATTTTAGGTGAACAATTTTCTTGTTCTATTATGGTCAGGGACTGCCCCTCTTTATATGGGACTCAAAAAGAACGTACCAACTGTGTTCCTTGTCTAGTATGTCGCACAAGGCGACTAAAAGATTATTGGGTATTGGGTTTTTCAACTCGATTTGGTTAGCTAAATGTCTAAGGAGCTTATGGCCCCTTGGACTCCGCCACTGAATTAAGATCCCAAGAGACGCCCGATAACGATCCTATCACAAACTAGACCACGCGGGCAGAGAGACCCCTTTGCAAAAGTTATTCTTCCAAATTTACTGATGAATGTAATTGTTTTTTCTCTCTACGCACGCTAAGAGATTCATTTGTGTGTCAGATGGCTCACGACTTAAGCTGAGCGGGCGCCCTTTTGGCACACCTTATTTTTGTTCATAATTTTTCTTTCTTTTTGTTTGCATTTATCTGTATTCCTTGTGTGTGTGCCAAATAAATCTTCTCTATTCTATTCTATTCTATTTGATTTTAATTGTAGAAAGAATGTAAAATATATCACCAAATTACAGGAGGAGCGGAAAGCGACTCCCGCCCGCCGACCTAGCGGCCCCACAGCCCCACCTAAGGGCTGCAATGCGTTCCGCGACAATTAAGATCCCCATCTATTGTTACTAGCTCGGTATTCAGGGCGCCGGTAATGGCTCGCGTATAAATATATATATACATGCGTATATACTATAGATATACGCGGCTCGATACGTGATGATGAAACTGCAGTATTTAGAGTCTGTTATAATACCGTCCTAACCGATTTCGGTCACGGCGACCAATCACAACAAGGATTACTAACTACGCAGCAGATATCTCTGTTCCTTCACTCTCATAGTCCGGTGAGACGGCACCGATATGACCGAAGAGAGGTCAGGCGCAGGACCAACGGCTTAACGTGCTTTCCGAGGCACGGGGGTGATAAACCACCAACTTCCAGACTCCGGACTGTTACTGGGTAATTGCAATATAGAAATACGCAGCCCCAAATTAACCTGGGATTTGAACCCGAACCTCTTGGTCCTCAGGCAGCGCAATCTACCACTAGACCAACGAGGCAGTAAAAAGAGTATATTATAATAACCAGCGTAGCTAAATCCAAAACCTTGAACTAAAAGGACCGGGGTCCAGCGGCATTTTTTGCTGGATTCAGCACATGACACAGATAGCCAGCAGAGCTAAAGTTGTGCTTAACTCAGTCGGATTGCTTGTTCCAGAATTCCAATCTATGCCTCCGCCTCCAGCCCCTCCGGGGGTGGTGCAGCACTTATGGTACCCCCCCCCCCCCCTGGGTAGGGTGACGGTGCGTAACGCATTTCCCCGCGTAAAAAAAAAGGGTGGTAAAGTATTTCTCCACAACAAAATAAAAAATAAATAAATTCAATCTATAGTAGGGATTGAAATCCAACGGCATTGCACCAGCACATGTCCCTGGCTCCATCACAGCTAAAATTACACTGAGCCCAACTGGATTGCAAATTACACTGGATTGCTGGATCCAGCATTGCAATCACTACATGGTACGTAACGCTAGACAGATGAGTACATGCCCGGATTAGAACCAACACAGCTAGCGGGCGAACCGCGTGTCTACCACCACTCTATGTGTTCCAATTACAACTACCACAAGTGAATTGGGAAAGGCAATAGAACGTAATACATAACGACAAACACAAATATATACACATTCTATGTAATACCACATTGTGATCCATTTACGTACATCGTTAAGTGACTAGCAAGCTTATTATTTTACTTAATACCTAAGTTATCGTCTTGTTAGCCGTATCTAACTTATTTGTAACTTAATCCTAGTTAAATTATTATTGAATGGATAATATATTGAATGGGTATGTTTAGTTGTTTATACATAAGTTCTAAGTAAGTAAATGAACCAATTATGTATTAAATTAACTCAACAAACAAGTTGGTCTGGCACTTGAAAAGAATGTGCCAACTGTGATCCTTGCCTGGCATGTCGTAAAAGGCGACTAATAGTATATCGGGTTTTGGGTATGTGATTGTGTAGGCGACGAGCTAGCCACTTGTCACTACTTTTCCACATTTTTCCATTTAACCCAGCCCAGTTTTATGGGAGCATTGTATACCTTTCAATATTTATACACCTATTGAGGTCACTATTATGACAACACCGACAATTGCAAATATCCATTAACTTCGCGTTTCCATACAGCGATCACACCATTACACTTCTGAACTTCGCAAAGCGTAATTTGAGTCAAATTATTTTCGAAAATTACAATACGTCACGCATACTAGTTGCTATGAAGCTGCGATTCTCAATGTTTTGACTAAGGACCCCAACATACATACATACATAACACCACGCCCGTAATCCCTGAAGGAGTAGGACTCCAAACAGCAATAAGATCTCACATTGAATTTTATTTAAAAAAAAAAAATTTTGGCAGCCTGTGGTAAAATAAGTCAACTGTACCTTCGACTTCTACGCCTTCCTGATAGGGGGCGTAATAATAGCTGGTATGTAATAAATAATAAACAGTTGTGATGTACGATTTCTTTGCCATCATCACAAAATCGGTCTCAAAACATTCCAATCAACAAGGGTGACGTCACAGTACTTATGTTTACAAAAGTGTTGGCGATTGGTCGACCTTAACACGTCGGTTTACATTGAGATGAGCTGCACGAAGATAGGATTCCTATCATAAGAGTGCAGCGGATAAACCATTAAAAAGGTCAAATTAAAAAAAATATGTTAAACCTTAACCGCCGAGCGTCTATGAAAAGACTTATGAATGTAGAATAAGCGAAAGGTGTGTCAGGTTCGTAGCAAATGGAAGGATGTGATGTGATGTATATATGTAGGTATGTATTAAAAAAATGTAGGTAAGTAAATATTTCGTCCAGCTTACCGTTCTACGGCAGTGGATTGTGCACACACACTATCAAATTCGCCTACTTAGGGCCGGTACTGCGAGAGAAACCGGGGCGGACCGCTAGTATATAAGATACATATAAGCGGCCCGCCCCGGCTGCGCATGGGTGGAAATTTATTTTCTAACCTAACCTTTCTTAAAATTTCTTTAGCTACGTCATCAATCAGGGATTATGTAGCATTCTAATAGTGAAAGAATTTAATTTTCTTTGTCCCATGTTGATCTGGGACTCAAAAATAATGTGCCAACTGTGTTCCTTGCCCAGCATGTCGTAAAAAGCGACTAATGGTATATCGGGTTTAGGGTGTGTGATTGTGTAGGCGACAAGCTATCCACTAGTCACTACTTTTTCACAATTTTCTATCTAACCCAGCCCGATTCTATTTTTGTCTGAATGTGGTTAAAGGGGCCTGCTGCCCCTTTGACTCTGCCTACCGCTTCGGGGATTACGGGCGTGATGTTATGTATGTATGTAATTTTCCCCCCAAAATCGCTACAGCTTATGACGCAGACCACAATTTTATAAGGTGAGGTTAATGCATTTTTAACAGTGCTAATAGGGCGACCATCGCTGCATTTAGCGAATACGCTTATAATTACCACTTAACGTTTTATTTATGTAATTAAACTGGTTCTTTATATATAACATGGGTATTCATTGCACGGAATGGAGCTGTAGCTTAATGGACAAGGTTACGTGCTCGCATGCGAGGAGAGTTGGTTCAAACCCTAGCACGTAGATAATGAATTTTCAAAATCTACATACATACATACATAACATCACGCCCATAATGCCCGAAGGGGTAGGCAGAATCAAAGGGGCAGCAAGCCTCTTCAACCACATTCAGCTAAAAACAAAACTGGGCCAGGTTAGATGTTTCAAAATACCCAATACACTAGGAGTTTCGTAACTATGCGTGAACTAAACTTAGTAAGGTAATTTGTTATTAAGTGTCTACTTTTTTTTTAGTTTGGCTGGCACCGACTCCAAAACTAACTGATTAAATTGTAAATATTTAAATACGTGTTAAAGATTAATACTTTCATCGAAGCAGTCGTAAGAATTTATTTTATACTTTTTAGTGTTTAGACATTTAAATAGCTATTAAGGCAGTTCTTACTTGTGTTTTTTTATAAACATTTTTTGCGGGGATTTTTACATACTACATAATGAACACAGTTGGCACATTATTTTTTTATCTCCAGACCAATATGAAGACTTTATTTTATTGACCTTATTTCGCAAATATGTCATTGAGACTCAAACGTAGTTTTGCAGTATTAAAATTCAAATTCGGTAGAATTAATTAATTAGAAGAACCGGCAAGAAACTCGGTAGTTTTCAGCGACAAAATATACATGAATAATATACACTTTTTTTAAGTTCTAAACCAAATCATACAATCAATGACTGTGGGAGATGACATAATATGATTACAAAAAAAGTGTAAGATAAGTACACTTTGCAGTGCAGTAAATAGCAACCATATGCACGTAGGTTTGCATTACCAGAAATGTTATTTTAATCTTTTTTATATATGTACTTTCATTATTTTAACTTTAACTGTAAGTTACCAATGTTGTGCTTGATTATAATTGTAATTACATCGGAACAATATATATGTAATATACTACTGTAATTGCTAATGTATGTGTTGTTAGTGAGACTTAATAAATAAATAAATAACTTTGGCTGAATGTGGTTAAAGGGGCCAGCTTCCCCTTTCGACTCTGCCTACCCTTTCGGGGATTATGGGCGTGTTGAAAGGGGCAGCATGCCCTTTCAACCACATTCAGCCAAAAATAAAGCCGGGCTGGGTTAGATGGAAAATTGTGAAAAAGCAGTGACAAGCGGCTAACCTGTCGCCTACACAATCACACGATTTACGACATGCTAGGCAAGGACCACAGTTGGCATATTCTTTTTAAGTCCCAGACCAACATGGGACAGTGGGCTGGGTTGGATGGAAAGCTGTGAAAAAGGAGTGACAAGTGGCTAGCTCGTCGCCTACTCAGTCACACACCCAAAAGCCCGTAAACCATTAGTCGCCTTTTACGACATGCTAGGCAAGAACCACAGTCGGCACATTCTTTTTTTTGTCCCACATCAACATGGGCCAAGTCCCAGACCAACATGGTACTTTTTAACGTTTAGTATAAAGACAGTTTTACACAAAGTGTATGAGGCATTGTATCTATTTATAGTTAGGAGCAAATAGACAGATACAGTACAATTTTCCTCAAACATTGTCACACTATATCGGTCTGTCAATTAACAACTGCCCTTATTACTGCAGCGATAACGTTCTTAATGAATTAGCCAGTGCAATGTAAAGAGGCGTTCACACACACCGAAGCTACTAATAGAAAGTTACATCAGTGAATTGATGTTGGTTTGGGACTTAAAATAATGTGCCAACAGTTTTCCCTGCCTAGCATGTAAAAGGCGACTAATCGTATATGGGGTTTTGGGTATGTGATTGTGTAGGCGACGAGCTAGCCTTTTTCACAATTTTCCAACTAACTTAACCCAGTTTTATTTTAGACCAGAAAAGGTTGAAAGGGCCTGCTGCCTTAGACTCTTTTTACCCCTACGGGGAATGCGGTCGTGATAATATTATGAACAAAATTGAGTTGGAAGGAAACCTGCGAAAATGTAGTGACAAGTGGCTAGCTCGTCGCCTACACAATCACAAAAATAACACTGAATACTCCTTTAGTCACCTTTTACGACACGCCAGACAAGGAACATACTTGGCACATTCTTATTAAATCCCACACCAACATGACACAACTTTCAACACACTACGCGATATTGTCAAAACCAAACCTCGCAAATCCGTTTGGTTGCCGTCAACCAAACGCACCATTGTGCACACGCCTCAACGAGGTTTAATTGAGTTTTTATTCAGCCAGAGGCAACCTTCGACTCATTGTAATAGGTAAGTAGGTGTCCGGATCACGCTAACTTACATTGTAACTACGACTTCAAGTATACATTACCGTGCATACCGTTTAAACTTCAATGTAACTTAACTGCCATATTGGTTTGGGACTTAAAAAGAATGCGCCAATGAGGGATTTTTGAATTAAAACATCCAAAAGGTGGCGTAACTGTGACTTGCGGTCTTGTCACCCTCCTCATTGGTTAGTTGTCAGAACAAACTGACATTCGTGTCACATTATGAAGGGTGCTGTCAAAAAGAGCCAATAGTAACAAGATCGCTAGACTCCCTTTTTTTTTATCGCGAGGAAATGCGTTACGCTCTGTCACCCTACCCGGTGGAGCAGGGTGGTGTGTGGGTCTCCCGGGGGCCCTTGAGTGGGGGGTCCCTGCTCTGGCCAAAGATGGTAGTGGCCGGGGTGTACCTACTAAAACTCCGCGGTACCCCTCATCGCCTGAGTGGAGGTGGGAATCTCGGCACAGCCTGAACTGAACACCTCCGGCGGCCGGCCCGCCCTACGGCGACGAGTCTAGTAATTACATTGAAGCGACTGCCGATCAGACCTTCGTTACCCAAACAAAGGGGAACCAGACAATTTGAAACATGTTACAAATTCAAATTTCGATGAATTTGCAGGTTTCATCATGATGTTTTCCCTCACCACCGAGCTAGTGGTATAAATACGTACATAGATTTAAAAAACCCAGAGGTACGTGCTCGGGTTTGAACCCACACCCCTTGGTTATGAGGCACGTGTCCTTACCATTGAGCTACCACCGCTCGTTCCACATACCCTTACAAAATATGTGTTAACAGAACAATATATCAATCGATATAATCCAGAAATGGATCAGGCTATGTTTTCCAGATTCCCACGGTGCGTCGCTATCTAAAGCAGTTAACAATTAAATAAGATCTGGGTCAGCAATAAACACTCCTGCAGACCATCGCACAACCGAACTGGACTAGGCAAAGCTATGGTTCCCAAAGTTTTGATAGACCACCAGGGGTCATCGTTGACGGATGTATGATCACGGTTTTATGTGACTTAAGTTTGTAGCGGAACTGAATACACTCCGAGTTTGACTTTGACTTTTTTGAATTGCATACTTGTTACCATGTCTGGTCAGTCACATACATTTTAGATTTCGTATAGACTTGACACAGACAGATGTCGCTACAGGCATCGCTTAGACTGATTGAGAGATAAGACCGAATAAAAACGTTATTTTTTCATTAAAAAAAATTGTTTTTTTCATAAAATTAATTATTTAGGTACGTAATTTCTTAGATAGGTAATTTTTTAAATTTAGGTGAAAAAGATGTTTATAAAAAGTTACCAATGTGTGCAATTGTGCTTGTTACCAATAATTTCAAATTAGTCGAATCCCAATAAGTGCCATTGTTAGGAAATAATTAAACCTATAAGACTATTTTCTTGTTGTCGGTCTTCACTTGCTTATCAACAAGCAAACGAACCTTCGAGATCATTTTCTTCTTGTCCTTCTTCATTTTCCTGACAACAGTCAAGACGGGTCTCCAAGACCAAACAGTTTGAGAACCATAACCGAGACAACGAACGAACAGCGCGACCCACATCGTAGAGACAACATCGCCGATATAAACGCAACTGATTGCAGGCGAACAAAACCGGGTTTAAAGATGCGTTCCCACCAAGATGAGGAGCTGGTGGAATTAAATAATCCTTTCTTTGCGCCATAAGACTGTCAAAGTAAAATTGCGTGTAAGCATTAAAATAGTAATTAAAAGTCATTGAATACTAAATCGAAAAACCAAAAGACGGAGAGAGAAACAAAATATGCCTGTAAAACATCAAAATAAATAAACGAAACGTACGAAAAGCCTACATTTAACAATTATTTTAAAACTGTCTGGAAAAAGAAGAACAGCTCACCAAAAAAAAAAGAAGATCCACTCGTTTTTTTCCAGCGCGGTAATTCAAACATAATTATCGAATTAAGTTTAAAAAAAAGGCAACCGAAAAACAAAAGCCGATCGGCAAAACGCGACCAGACATTAATCCAATCACTGCTACTCTGTGCAATCGTTTCCCACGATACGAGACATATAACACAAGAACGAACAGGTAAATTCGTCCACATTGCATCTGTCCAATAGAGCCGTGGTAGCTCAATAAGGAACGTCTTGAACCCGAGGGGTGCGGATTCAAATCCCGGGACGTTCCTTTGGATTTTTCAAATTTAAGCCACGAGCTCAGCGCTGATAGAAAACGTCATGATGAAACCTGCACATTCACAACTATGGATGTAGAACCATAATCCATATTGCCTTGTTCCTCTATTTAAGAGTTACGAAGATCAGATCGGCAGTTGCTTCAATATAATTACTAGGCTCGCTAAATCCTAGATCATGGTTTAAGCGGACCCGGGACAGAACGCTAGGAAGATAGATGGTGATTGGGTCTAATCAATAGAAGCCAACTGTACAGGGCAGACCAGTTGCTGGAGGGTTTTATAGAAGTCACGACTCTAGCCACCATCCATGACATTCTCCACTCAAGCGATGAAACGGCACCGACCCGAGAAAATCCAGACGCAGGACCAAAGACTTAACGTGCTTTCCGAGACACAGCGTTTATTAACCGCCAACTTCCTGACTCCGGGCTGTTACTGAGCAATTTTAATATCGACGTTCGGCAGTGAAAACTTCGTAAATGCTTTGACAAAATTTTACGGAAGGGAGAAAAACTGCCTCCTGAAAAAAAATGGATCAGAATAGTACTTTTTATTAACATTTTTTTAAATTGATTGTAGTCAATGGTACATAATCGTAAGAATTCAAATATCTCGTAGTTAAATAAGTCTGATGTGACTTACAAAACAAATTAAAAAATAATATATATAAATGTTTTTTGGCTCGACCTGCGATTTGTACCCTCATGGTCCTTAGGCAACGCATGACTTAGACCAACAACGTAGTATTTTTTTCAAGCCAGAGTACACTGGTACTAGCTGGCTGAATTAACAATCGAACAGCGACCCACTTTGAGACATTGCCGATGCAAACGCAACAAGCGGCCGTGACCAGATTGAGGGTTCGTAATCCTAAGAGGTGTAAAAACATTTAACGGTGCGAGGATGAGACGATTCGCTATAACATTACTGAACTCATTAATTAATGTGAAGAAGGATTTTTTTTCTATACTAAACGAATCAACGCATAAGCTTATTTTTTATTCCAGAAATAATAGACGTCTGCACTCGATGGAGTGCTGTAGAATAATTTTGCAGGAGACCTTTGCCTAATAGGATGACAGGTAGACTAATTAAAAAAATCATCACAGAGTGTAAATAGAAATTAATTTCGTAGACTAAATTCTACGCGTGAATCATATAACGAAATTGAACAAACTAAAACTATTTTCAGCAGACATTATTAAAATTTTCCGCACTTTGCATTTCCTGAATGTTATTTTTTTTTACAATAAATCTTGCTTCAATAAGCCTCATTTCTTTCAGGAAAACAGGATTTAATATATCTACCCAGATCAAAAAGAAACAGATGACCTATGGCTAATCTCACTTACCTCTAATGAAAACGCATCAAAAAATAGCCAAAAGTATAAAAATAAAAAACAAATATCCGGAAACTGACCCAAAAAAAAAGAAACATCCTTAAGCGACTTCTTCTCCCGCGATCGTCTTCTGTTCCAATAGACAACAATCGCAGAAACAAAAGTCGATCGTCGAAACACAGACCACCGAACCAATTACCACACGCGCGACACCGATAGTTTCCCACGGTGCGAGCGATGATGCGAACGGGTAAATTCGTCCAGAAGGCGATTGGGCAACGCTGCCCGAAAGCGGCAGCCGCTCTCCGCGCCTAGGGTCACCAGGTGGACAATAGTGGTCGCCACGACCACAAGCTCACGTACGTAATACGTAAGTACTTATTATTGTAGACTAGCTAAACTAAACCCGCGGTTTCACCCGCGTTTATGGTTATATTTATCGGACCTTGATACGTGTGCAAAGTTTCAAATTTATCAAACTTCTGGAAATTGTTGAAAATTATGCTCAAAGAATCCATTACATACATACATACATACATACACATACATACAACCCAAGCTAATAAAAGCGTGGTAAAAAAATATATTCTTAGGAAACTTATGTGCTCAAGTATAAAATTTTTCTATTATAAATAATGAAAAATTTAAATCCCCAAATAAAATGTTTGGGCAACTTTGCAATTTATATCATAATAAACAAAATCCTACTTCGAACGGATAAATTCAGTCACTGTAACAAAAGTCCGAGGCTAAAACCCCCGGGCGCAACTATATAGCCTTTCTAGATAAATGGACTACCTAGCAGTGAAATAATTTTCGAAATAGGTCCAGTAGTTCCTGATATTAGCGCGTTCAAGCTAACAAACAAATTCTTGAGCTTTATTATATTAAGTATAGATAACTTGGTCTCGGCACTTATGAAGAATTGTCATGATAAATAAGTTAGATAAGGTGTCTTGATGATACAAAGTCTTCACAGATTTTTCATATCAATACTGCAATGTATTTTCGGGTATGTGATTGTGTAGGCGACGAGCTAGCCATTTGTCACTACATTTTCAAAATTGCCCATCTAACCCGGCCCAGTTTTGTTTTTGGCTGAATGTCGTTAAAGGGGTTTGTTACCCTTTTGCCTACCCCTTCGGGAATACGGGCGTCGTGTTGTTTATTTACTGCAATGTGACGTCACCGTAATGCTGAACCGATCTTATCGGAATAAACTATCGAATGGTACAAACATATTTAAAAAAAACATGCCATTTTCGAAATCCGGTCAGAAACGTAAGTCAGGAGATTTCAGGACAAATCTTAGGACATGGTAACCCTGTTGCGTCCCAGTAGCCGCACCACTCGCCACACACAACTACTGCAGTGTTTCTCAAACTGCGCGATAGCGCCCCCTATGGGTTGGAGCTAAATTATTTGTCAATATAACAAATCATTTCGAGACATTATTGAATGAATATTTTAATGGTATTGAATAAATAGTTTTAAATTGTTTGCATAATTCAGACAAAAATTAAACACTTTTATTATTTTGCACTGAACTTTTTTTAAAAAAAAAAAAAAGCTTAAGTTATTCGAGATCCGAGTCAAAGTAAGAAGGGGCATGCTCCGGTGGTTTGAATGGATTTATAGAATGAATGGATGACGAAAGATTGACTAAACAGATATACAATGCGAAAGTGGAAGGATATAGGAGCCGCGGAAGGCCCAGGCTCACCTACCACGACTAGATTGGTCGTGTATTAACAGAAGGTGATGTTAGGAGTCATAAAAACCGTAGAGCTTGTATGAAAAGGATTATGAATGTTGAAGAGGCGAGTGAGGTGTGTAAGGATCGTGCCATATGGCGTTCGGTTCTCTCTGCCTACGCCGCCAGGGAAGTGGCGTGAAGTTTAGCTAGTTGCATTCACTGCTAAAATTATAGCCCTTCATTTCGACTTAACCAGTAGTTTAATAAATGGCTTAATTACACTTAGAAGTTAGGTAATTGACCAGCTACTGTGCTCAAATCATTTATACCTTTCCCGTTTGCTATAATACCTACGATCTAAACCAAACCTGTATTTCAAACACCGTAGAAAGTGGTCCTCTGGACAGCACTTCAAAGTCTTAAGTTCTAATTGCTTAACACGGCATTAAATTCGTCTAGTGCATGTTAACAAGGGTGACCCACTTGGTACCGGAAAGATATCAACATTGGAACACAATTGTCTTAAACGAAATGTCGATAAATATCGAAGTAACACTTTCCGTAAGATGCAATCGTAATAAACAAAAGTCGGGTAAACAGACAAGTGCAGTTCTGATGGCACACATCTATACTAATTATAAA
Organism: Glyphodes perspectalis; assembly: GCA_951394215.1. Classification (NCBI taxonomy): domain Eukaryota; kingdom Metazoa; phylum Arthropoda; class Insecta; order Lepidoptera; family Crambidae; genus Glyphodes; species Glyphodes perspectalis. The sequence goes on along the minus strand of OX596230.1, from coordinate 5,226,991 downwards.
GCTGAAGAATTTATTAGTTTGTTTGAACGCGCTTAATCTCAGGAACTACTTATCCGATTTAAAAACAAACTTTCAGTGTTAGATAGCCCTTTTATCGAGATAAACGCGGGTGAAACTGCGGGCACAGCTAGTTATTTTATAAACAAAACGCGGACTTTTAAAAACAACTAACTGAAAAGGGAATTAAATTGCCACAACAGAAATTAAATATTACTATGTGAATTTTGTAAGCCTGTTCGTAGAAATCAAGTTGAATGTTCTTATTATATTTTCAATTGATTGTCTAACCCACACCATATAAAAATGAATCGCTGAATGTGTTGCTAAGCGCAAATCTCGAGAACAGCTGGACCGATCTCGCTAATTCTTTTTAATTGTGTTTGTTATTGTCAAGTGAAGGTTCTTATGAAAGAAAAAAATAAAAAAGTTGCGCGGTAAATAAATAAAAATGGGTATTGAAAATCCGAGAACGGGGCGTTACGAAGTGCGCCGGGTCAGCTGTATTATAAAAAGGAAGGGTTGGATCGATTGTTTGTTTGTTTGTATCGAATAGGCTCCGAAACTACTGGACCGTTTAACCAAGTGTGGGACTGGGGTAATTGAGACAACAGTTGGTATGAGTCTCAACTACCCCATCAGGTCGGGTTCGCCAAATATAACCGCGAATGGGACTGGTGTGGAATGAGACGAAGGTTGGTAGATGTCTTGAAGATGTCTAGTTTATTTACCGACGTATTACAGTTTATATATCACACTATCTGTTAGCATATGCTTGATCATGTTATATTTCGTACGAGCGGTACGTGCTATATTTTACTGCGTGCGGCAATACGGCACAGACCGATTTGGAAAAAAAATTTAACACACATAACATAACATCACGCCCATAATCCCCGAAGGGGTGGGCAGAGTCAAAAGGGCAGCAGTCCCCTTTAACATTCATCCCACAATAAAACTGGCCTGGGTTAGATAGACAATTGTGAAAAAGCAGCAACAAGTGGCTAGCTCGTCGCCTACACAATCACATACCCGAAACCCGATATACCACCAGTCGCCTTTTACGATGTGCTAGGCAAAAACCACAGTTGGCACATTCTTTTTAAGTCCCAGAACAAAATGGGACAGTGGAAAAATTCTTTCACCAATAGAAAGCTACTTTATCAACGAGTTACATAGGCTATTTCATCTCCGTATTCCCTACTACGCGGGGGAATTACGCGAATTAGAAAATTTGGCACAACCTCTCCTTATAGATCCTGTGGAAGGTAGAGTTTTACGTTACAGACCGAGTAAGGGATGTTAACTGGCAAGTCAATTGAGATAATTTTTAAAATCTGTCTAAACGCAATTACTATATAAATTTTGGGCTTGTCAACATATGACGTCACTAGTTCGTATAGTCAACTGAATAAATATTGAAAAGTTTTTGTAAAATTTAAAATTGTAGACTGAATATAATTTAAAATGAATAAGGTTAACAACATACTACTATTCTTTCTTTTAACGGAATTGATATTTCAAAATCTTTACACAGTATAAAAACAAAGTCGCCGCTTCTGTCTGTTCGCTTATATCTTTTAAACTACGCAAGGGATGTTGATGCAGTTGTCACCAATAGATAGAGTGATTCAAGGGGAACGTTTATATGTATAGTTTTATATTGTATTTGGTCCGAGAGCTGGCACCAATTTTTGGGTAGGTATTTGAGGCAAGCTGAAAACGTGTCACATACCTCTCTTATTTATACCCCAACACGAAACTGCAGACCTGGCTGGTGAGTAGCGGGGCTTTTTTTTTTTTTTTTTATATATATTTTTTTTTTGCACAAATATGTTTGATATATGCAATTTTACAATTTTTATATGGCGTAGTGTATGTTTAAAGCATAAAAAAAAAAATAAGCCAGACGATTTAGTCGTGGTTTCAACATTTCCAAACGCGTGCTAAAGTAATATATTTTGCAAAAACATATAAAAAAAAGTATATGAGGCAACTTGAAATGTTAATAGGGTATTATTTATAACTAAAAATAGGATTCTAAAAAAGACAGATTATTTTGGTGGGGCTTTCTACCTTGGCAGGTGATCTAACAATCTATCTATCTTGATTTAGCCCCGCTACTCACCAGCCAGGTCTGCAGTTTCAGGTTGGGGTATAATAGGAGAGGTATGGGACAAGTTTTCAGCTTGCCTCAAATACCTACCCAAAAATTGGTGCCTGATCTCCTACTTGTACTTACCGAGCGGAGCCGGGGCGGGTTGTCAGTTAAATAAATATACAATATGGTGCCAACATCCCTATTCTATGCGGACGAAGCCGCAAAGGCAATTAAAGTTATCACCTTAATCTTTTGAATGGCCCGTTGGCCGAGTAGTCAGAGACCGTGGCCACGAAACCAAGGGTCGCAGGTTCGAATCCCGCTAGGGGCAAAAGTTTCGTGTGATGAACATGGACATTTGTACTCGAGTCGAGAGTTTATAAACGTATTTAAGTATGTCTATCCGTTCACCTAGTATCCATAGCACAAGTTTACACTTTGGAACTAAGGAATTGGTGTGTCAGTCTAGAAAATTGTTTTATTTATTTATTATTATTATCTTAATCGGTACATTCAAAGTGTTCGAAGGCAACGCTAAATCGTGGTAGATCGTCTTCAACCATTAGAAAGGGAGTGCCTGCTCAAAGATCACTGTAGCAACAGAGGTCAAAATGAAAAGGCGTCGCCGCTAGTGCTGCGCTCCGTCGGAATATCGATATCGATGATATTTACGGATACGTCGTTATGTAAGCATTAGGGAGCCATAACCAGTGAGACATTAACATACATACATAACATCACGCCTATAATCCCCGAAGGGGCAGGCAGAGTCAAAGGGGCAGCAACCCCCCTAACCACATTCAGCCAAAAATAAAACCGGGCAGGGTCAGATGTAAAACTGTGAAAAAGTAGTGACAAGTGGCTAGCTCGTCGCCTACACAATCACACACCCAAAACCCGATATGCCGTTTGTCGCCTTTTACGACATGCTAGACAAGAAACACAGTTGGCACATTTTTTTGAAGTCCCGGACCAACATCATCTTCCTAGCGTTATGTCCCGTGCTTAGACGGGGTCCGCTTACACCATGATCCAGGATTTAGCGAGTCTGGTAATTACATTAAAGCGACTGCCGATCTGACCTTCGTAACCCTAAGATAGGGGAACCAGACAATTTTTTGGATCATGATTACAAATCTAAAGTTGTTTGAATTTGCAGGTTTCATCACGATGTTTTTCCTTCACCGTCGAGCTAGTGGTATAAATACGTACATAGACTTGAAAAATACAGAGGTACGTGTCCGGGTTTGAACCCGCACTCCTCGGTTAAGAGGCGCGTGACCTTACCATTGTGCTACCACCGGGACAAACATGGGACAAATATAAGAGACATTAACAAGTTAATCTTTTTCATTTTCTTTTGCAATATTGTACTTATATATAGATACATTGTATATTTCACCTTGAAAATCAAACCATCTCCAAACAAAATACATAATTTTTTGATAAAAGCTTCTAAAGAGATTGTGTAAGAGTTCCCCAAAAAAACCTTGGTGACATTAGCAATTAGCTTTATGCAGCAAGCGATAAAACTTTATTTTTGTAGCGGAACATTCTGGCACAATGGTAATAGAGTATTATGTTACATACATTCGCATAAATTAATATGTATTGGAATGTTATATGTGTATTTTTATGTATTCGGTTCTCTCTGCCTCATTTTTGCTTACTTAAAGTATCTGATAGAAGTTACTGACAGAAAGTGCCTGGATATGTTGAATATTAATCTATACTTATAATAAATCTGTAGAGAGGTCAATTCTGTACATGAAATATATTTTCAAAATAACTACCAGGGGGTGATTAGTGATCGATACTGATGCCAAAAATGCAATCAGTAAATTTTTTGTCTGTATGTCTGTCTGTATGTTCCTTATAGAAACAAAAACTACTCGACGGATTTTAACGAAACTTGGTACAATTATTCTTCATACTCCTGGGCAGGTCATCATACTTTTCATCACGCTACAATCAATAGGAGCAGAGTAGTGAAGGGAAATGTTGGGAAAACGGGAGAAGTTACTCCATTTTTTTAAGCTTCCGTCGCGTGTGCAGCCTTAATGGTTAAAGTTACATAGAAATCATGTATGACGGAAATAGTATTTATAAAATTAAACATAAACGCGGGTGACACCGCTGGCACAGCTAGTATTTAATAATATTCTACATAATACACAGAAAAAAAATGCTAATTCGCCTTCTACACAAACTAGCTAGTATCGGTACGTTTAAAGAAGGTAGTAATACTACCCAATACCACACATTTTATTTTTGAGAAATTAAATAAAGTCTGGCGGGTCTGGAATCTTGAACTAATACTTCCGTATTTTAAAATTCGGTCAAATATTCATCTTTTGCCTATTTTTTAACGTCACCACAGACGAAATCGACAATAAAACCCACTCTACGTAAACGAATTATCGACAATCGATAACGAACAACGTCCCATCACCAGCGCCATAGAAACGTGATCGCGCCGAGGTCGGCGAGACGACGCGGATGTTCTGCCGGACCTCAACTAATTATATTATATATATACATATATAATCAACCTTATATATACATATATAATATGCAGCACATGTATATACAGTCCTTGATACAGATCAGCAAAAACGAATGTGTATTGAACGACTTAAGAGCAATAGTAGTATTTTACTGATACTTAGTTGTCCCATGTTGGTCTGAGACTCAAAATTAGCAACTGTGTTCCTTACCTAGCATGTCGTTTGAGTATGTCATTGTGTAGGCGACGAGCTAGCCACTTGTCACTGCTTTTTCCAGTATTTTCCATCTAACCCAGCCCATTTTGCCATGTTGGTCTGGGACATGAAAATAATGTGCCAACTGTGGTACTTGCCAAACATGTCGTAAAAAGCGACTAATGGTATATGGGGTTTTTGGTTTTGCAGAAGTTTAAAGAGATTGAGCAAGAGTTCCCCTAAAAAACCTTTGCATTTGAGGCATTTACCATTAGGTTAAAAACCACTTGTCACTACTTTTTCACAATTTTATTTTAGCTGAATGTGGTTAAAGGGGTCTGCTGCCCGTTTGACTCTGCCTTCCACCCCTACCCTTCTTCCCCTTCGGGGATTATGCTTCCGTGAAATTATTGGTATTTTAAGCTATGGTAGATTAATGGTAAGACACGGTGCTCATATGCGAAGGGTGTCGAATCAAACCTGGGTTCTTACTTTTGGATTTTTCAGGTCTAAGTATTTATAACTATAGGAAGGACTAAGTTTAGGGTCTGTCTGATGGTGAGTGGGCCCCATAAGTTATGGACATTTACAACCCAACAGTTTGACTGGCCCGTTGGTCGAGTGATCAGAGAACCTGGCCACGAAACCAAGGGTCGCGGGTTCCCGCTAGGGGCAAATGTTTCGTGTGATAAACATGGACATTTGTACTCAAGTCATGGATGTTTATAAACGTATTTAAGTATGTCTATCCGTTCACCTAGTATTTAAAGCATAAGCATAAGCTTAGTTTGGAACTAGGGAACAGGTGTGTCATGTCTGGAGAATTTATTTATTTATTTAACAGTTATCATAAGGGCTTTCCAAAGCCGTTTTTGAAAATCCCTTTTCATAGCGCTTGTTAGATAGACCCAGTGGCGGATTTACCCTAAGGCCCAGAAGGCCCGGGCCTAGGGCGGCCAGATATTACAGGCGGCCAATCGTAATAAAAATTAAGTGATGACGCGTTAGTACTGAGAGTTATGGCCTGGGGCCTAGGGCGGCCAAGACTGTAAATGCGCCACTGGATAGATCTACTGTTTAGACTTAATAAAGCTGTACATAATATTAAGCTTGTGGTATTTATGGTCAATACTACTTCAAGCTTTGAACGAAAGATTGACCGTGCCGACAACTCTTCATTGAGTAAACCAACTAAACGGTGGATGAGTTTGAACATACTTTATACTTTTAGTAACTCGACATAAAAATTCTTCAACACAGTAACTCAAGCGCAGATCACTGCGCCAACCCATCGATTTAACTCAAAATCGCGGTATGGCGCAGCAAAATGAATTCCAACAAACGGATTTAACGCAGAACGTCATATTCGCAAAATGACATTGCGAAATTTTAGGTGTGTGATTGTGTAGGCGACAGGTTAGCCGCTTGTCACTGCTTTTTCACATTTTTCAATCTAACCCAGCCCGGCTTTATTTTTGGCTGACTGTGGTTGAAGGGGCATGCTGCCCCTTTGACTCGGCCTACCCCTTCGGGGATTATAGGCGTGATGTTATGTATGTATGGACATTGCGAAAAATTTGGTCACTTTCGCAAAAAGAGCACTTTCGCAGAATGTCATCCAAAATTTTTTTGTCCAGTTTTTTTTATGTATTATTTTTTAGGTATGGGTAAAGAAATATTTGTATTTTTTATTATTATATTTAGTTGTACGTGTCGTGTTAAGCGGGACACTTCCCATTTGGCCGGGACAGCGCAGTGCGCCGTGCGCCAACACATTACCCAAAACTAAGTTAACACACCCGGCTTGAATAGGCAAGATGACTAAAAAAATCTGTTTAGTCCGTTAGTTAGATCATAAAAAAGGATTGAACACGTATTTTTTTATTTATTTGTCAAACAAACATTGACGAAAGACAATGCATTCAAGTGGCGCGTGACGTCACGCTTTCGTAATTTGTTTACAAAATAGTGACGTCGCAAGCCCCCACTCCAAAACCTTGATGCTCTTTATCTTTGTGATTTTCTGTTAATTTGATAAAGCGAAAAATATGTGTCTTGTATTTTTGTATATTCTAACTGACGGACTAAATAGAATTATAGTTTTTTAATGCAGTCATCGTCCCTATTGAGTTAGCGTGATTACGTTACACGTGATCGCTACTCACCAGCGAACCTGACCCGTCGCCTTGGTGTCGGCGAGCGTCTCTTTAAGCTCAGGTCCACAGGCTCCAGTTGGATGGGGGGCCCGCACGCCTGAAACAATAGAGAAAAAAATTACATGAGAAAGCCTATGAAAAGTAAAAAATTAATAATAATAATAAATAATGTGTCACATTACTTTAAAATCATACTTGACTTTAAAGGGCCTCTACGTGTTGTCTTCGGCCCCACGCACGCCTCCCAAAAGTCCCGAGAAATGGCAAAGTCAGATATAATAATAATAAATAATAATAAAAAGGGTTTATTGCTCTCATAGTACATGATATATAGTAACACTGGTATAATCAGTACATAAATAATGTTAGCAATTGGAAGTAGCTCAGCTTATACTGGCTCAGGCGGCTTGCACCCAGTCAGCGCTGGTTATTATAAAGATGAAGAGTTTTTCACAATTTTCCATCTAACCTAGCCCAGTTTTATTTTTGGCTGAATGTGGTTAAAGGGGACTGCTGCCCCATTGACTCTGCCCACCCCTTTGGGGATTACGGGCGTGATGTTGTTATAAAGAGTTCGTTTGTTTGCTTGAACGCGCTAATCTCAGGAACTACTGGTCCGATTTGAAAAATTCTTACAGTGTTATTTAGTTCATTAATCGAGGAAGGCTCTAGGCTCTATAACATTAACCATAAACGCGGGTAACACCGCGGGCACAGCTAGTAAATAAATAAATAAATTCTACAGACCGACACACAAATTCCCTATTTTTAAACTTATCTTTGGATCATGGTTACAAATTCAAAGTTGATTTGAATTTGCAGGTTTCATCACGATGTTTTCCCTCACCGTCGAGCTAGTGGTATAAATACGTACATAGATTTGAAAAATCTAGAGGTACATGCCCGGGATTGAACCCGCCCTCCTCGGCTAAGAGGCGCGTGTCCTTACCATTGAGCTACCGCTCTTCGGTATAGAATATACTCGATGGCCATTAATTGCACATACCACACACACACTCGTAGAGTGCAGGCTGAGGGCGCGGCGCGGTGCTGACGCAACTAGCGGCCATCTTCAATTAGAGCGGGGTCGGGTGCCACTACCAGCGGGGGTGAGGATCTACCCTTGAACCTATATCCGTCTTATCCATATCATACACACGTTCGCTTCTTACAACCTTCACTCTTAGTAGGCGAAGACATACATACATACATAACATCAAGCCCATAATCCCCGAAGGGGTAGGCAGAGTCAAAGGGGCAACAGGCGCCTTCAACCACATTCAGCCAAAAATAAAGTCGGGCTGGGTTAGATGGAAAATTGTGAAAAAGCAGTGACAAGCGGCTAACCTGTCGCCTACACAATCACACACCCAAAACCCGATATACCATTAGTTGCCTTTTACGACATGCTAGGCAAGAACCACAGTTGGCATATTCTTTTTAAGTCCCAGACCAACATGGGACATGGGGGCTAGGTTGGATGGAAAGCTGTGAAAAAGGAGTGACAAGTGGCTAGCTCGTCGCCTACTCAGTCACATACCCAAAAGCTCGTAAACCATTTGTCGCCTCTTACGACATGCTAGGCAAGAACCACAGTTGGCACATTCTTTTTTTTTTGTCCCAGATCAACATGGGCCAAGTCCCAGACCAACATGGGACATAGGCGAAGACATTTAAAAAAATGAACAAACAAACAAACATAAACACACCATCACACCCCTAATCCCCGAAGGGGTAGGCAGAGTCAAAGGGACAGCAAGCCCCTTTAACCACTTTCAGCCAAAAACAAAACTGGGCTGAGTTAGATGGAAAATTGTGAAAAAATAGTGACAAGTGTCTAGCTCGTCGCCTACACAATCACACCACCCTTCAATTAGAGCGAGAGCCAACCATCTACCCCTATGCTATATAGGTGATTCTTCGAGCAAGGCATTCTTCGGTGATTTGCTTGACAATTTTCAAAACTTTTAGTTTTTTAAATTGACATTTGAATTTTAAATATTAAGTTTGAAAATTGCCAAGCAAATCACCAGCTCGAAGAGTAACCCAAATCCGTCCCACATATCGCCATCGACTTTTACAAACATCCCACTAATCTCTCCTACAGATGCCGAAATCATAATTATCTATAAATCTTACAGCCCTAGTCTACAGTATTAGCAACCCTTACATCGTACTGCCACACAGCTCTACATCTCTGTCAGCCCAGAAGAGCACAAGATACGGGCGCGGCGCAGGCGCACGAGTGTTTACACAACACTGCGCATCGCACACGCGCACTACGTCTATAGAAACGTCGGGGTATGGCGCACTGTTGGCGTGGAGCGATTTAGTCAGATTGTATGCAGAGTATTTGCCCGATTGCGAACAAACTTATTAGGCTGAAGGTCAAGCGTATAAGGAAACTTAAAGGACTTGCAGCATTTTTATTCCGAATAGTTTAGTAAGTTAGTTATTCTAAATATTAATAGATGGCGCGATTAGCACTAGAGCAAAGCTTTGTAACAGATCAAATTAAACACAGAGCGAAAAAATCTGATACTACTCTAAAATACTAACTAACTAACTAAAACTTCACGCCACTTCCCTAGCGGGGTAGGCAGACAGAACCGAACGCCATATGGAACGATCCTTACACACCTCACTCGCCTCTTCAACATTCATGATCCTTTTCATACAAGCTCTACGGTTTTTAAGGCTCCTAACATCACTTTCTGTAGGCGACGAGCTAGCCACTTGTCACTACCTTTTCACAATTTTCCATTTAACCCAGCCCAGTTTTATTTTTGACTGAATATGGTCAAAGGGGCCTACTTTCCGTTTGACTCTGCCTACCCCTTCGGGGATTATGGGCGTGATGTTATGTTATGTACATAAACTATGTTTCACGCGAGCAAAGCCGCGAGCAGAAGCTAGTATGAAATAAAACAGTCTCTACGTTACGAATGCTTTATTCAAACTCACTTGCAATACAATTTATAAACCTTTTAATAGACACTACGCTTCAGCAACACCCGGGCGTGGCGGCATCGCACGATCGTTTACGCAACACGATTCGGAGAACACGAGCCATCTTCAGTTGAACTGTGAAGGTGGGGTCGGACTGTTAGCGTTTAGCACATAACAACATAACACAAGCACATCTAGTGCTTTGACAAGCTCGATGGAGCATCCGGCACCCTGCCCCATGCGACAAGAGTTGTGGGTTCGATCCCCATTCAGGACAAATATTCGTATGATGAATACTTGTATTTGTTCTGTGTCTGGGTGTTAATATCCAATATTTAAGTATATATTTGTAATACCACTGTTGTTTTTGATATCCGTAACACAAGTGCTTAAGCTACTTACCTCGGAGTCAGATCAATGTATGTGATGTAGTCTGATATTTATTAACTATTTATTTATTATAACATCACGCCCATAATCCCCGAAGGGGTAGGCAGAGTCAAAGAAGCAGCAGGCCCCTTTAACCAGATTCAGACAGAAACAAAACTGGGCTAGGTTAGATGGAAAATTGTGAAAAAGTAGTGACAAGTGGCTAGCCTGTCGCCCACACAATCACATACCCAAAACCCGATACACCATTAGTCGTCTTCTACGACATGCTAGGCAAGAACCACAGTTGGCACATTCTTTTTTAAGTCCCAGACCAACATCGGACAAATAATAAACTTAGATTAGCGATTTTATTGTTATACAAACGTGTGTACATACTAAAGCGCCAACACTCCCCGAACGACTAAGCAGGGCTATAGGAGAATTGAGTTTAATAGCAAACACTTTGAGCCAATAGTGTTGGTTTAGATGGAAAATTCCCAATCTCTAGTTATCACGTAATATATTTTTTGTTAAATCAACGTAAAAAATAATTTACGATTCGAAACTTCTTACGTGCCGCTAAAACGTTTCATACGACAAAATATCAAGAAAAAAAATCTATGCAAAAACATATTGTGAATAACAGGAGTTTAAATGGATCTGATTGCTCGCCATCATTTGAACATAGCAAGAAAGAGCGCGAGAGGGCCATGGCGGATATTGACTAAGTGATAATGACGTTTTCTAGAGTTCTGTACATTCAAGCTAAGCGAATGTCCTAGCTATCGAAATTCATAGTTACTAAGCAGCGCGAATCTACCCCGCCGTAACTGAGGCGCGACCTCGCGCTGCGCCGGCGCAGGACCTCACACGTGCGCTCACGACCGGTCGTCAGCTATTTATTATGAGCCACGACTGCCTCCTAACTACTTAACTAGTATACTTTGTTCACACCCTTACTTAATTATTTATACACGTATATACTCTTAGCTACGGCAAGGAGCGGTGGTAGCTCAATGGTAAGGACACGCGCCTCTTAACCGAGGAGTGCGGGTTCAAACCCGGGCACGTACCTCTGGATTTTTCAAATCTATGTACGTATTTATACCACTAACTCGACGGTAAGCGAAAACATCGTGATGAAACCTGCAAATTCAAATAACTTTAGATTTGTAACAATGATCCAAAAATTGTCTGGTTCGCTTCAATACATCAGTCGATACTCTTATCTACGGACATACTCATAGCATGCGGATTTAAGTAGTTCGCCAATCATCACCAAAAAAAATATCTCGTAAATGAAAACAAATGTCACGAAACGTCCCAATGAGGTTTTTCAAATATACGAAAACCGCCAGATGGCACGAGGGAGTCTCGTGGTCTTATCACTGTCACTATTAGCTCTTTGTTGACAGCACGTCATTTTGTTCTGAAAACCTACCAATGAGTAGGGTGCAAGACCGTACCTCACAGTTACGCCATCTATCTGATGGTTTAATTCAAAACCCTTCATTAGGATGTCTTCGAGTCTTCGCACGCAAAAAGTTGAAAACTCAGGCACGTATCTTTGCGTGGTGGCGGTGACATCAAAAACATCGTGATGATACTTGCACATTGAAACAATTACGGACGCGCAATCATGATCCAATAAGGGTTAAGAGGTTATGAAGGTCAGTCGCGTCAATTTTAATTACCAGTTAAAAAAATATTCTGGATCATAATCTGAGCAGACCCCAATAGGCAAGATGACTAAAAAATTATGTTTACTCCGTCAGTTAGATTATAAAACAATATTGAACACGTATTTTTTTATTTATTTGTCAAACAAACATTGACGAAGATACAATGATTACAAGTTGCGCGTGACGTCACACTTCCATACAATGTTTACTAAATAGTGACGTCGCAAGCCCCCACTCCAAAACTTTGATGCTATTTATCTTTGTGATTTTTTGTTCATTTGACAAAGCGAAAGATATGTGTCTAGTATTTTTGTGTAATCTAACTGACGGACTAAATAGAATTATAGTTTTTTAATGCAGTCATCACCCTATTGAAGCACAGAACATAAGGCTAGAATGAAGAAGGATTTATGGCCTATGACATTAATACTTTGCCCCAAAAAAGGCTGCGAGTGAAGTCGCGAGCCACCACTGGTACGTATCTACACATAAATATCGTATGTATGTATGTGTTCGAGTGACCACTGACACACTGCTAAGGCAGGATGAGCAGTGGTTGCGAAAGCGGCCGCGCCCACGGACCGACGCGACCGGCGCGCGCACCTACCACAATAATTAAAGTTAAGTAGCTAAGCTAAGTACATACATACAGACGTGGTATACGCCTATTTCTTTTTTTTTTACCCATGGGAATGCGTTATGCACCGACCCCGCTGAGACCTGGGGAAATCGGACAATCGGAACCGGTGTGTCGGACTCCCGGGGCCCTCCAGATGATAGGAGGACCCTGCTCCGCCCGAGGTGGTGGTGGGCGGGGTATACCGACTAAACCCCTGGGATGTACCTCTACGCCTTTATGTAAGGTGCTCACGGGGTCGCGCAACGCTAAACCACCGTGAACACCGCAGCGTCGGCCCTGCCCTAGCTGGGCCTCCCGCGCCTAGGGGGAGACGATCCGGGTAAGGGGCCCCCCGGCCCTCACCCGCGTGGTCCGCTAGATACGCCTACTATCCCCGAAGGAGTAGGCAGAGTCCAAGGACTGATAAGCTTAAACCTGGAACCCCTTTTGGTGGGTAGTATGTGGGAATCCACCCACCTCTGGAATTGGAGGTCTCTGCTCCGGCCAAGATGTTAATGGCCGGGGTATACCCACTAAAATCCCGCGGTACCCCTCATCGCTCGAGTGATACATGAACCTTACTACCACAAAGCCCTCTAGCGACCGGCCCGCCCTACACGCCGGGCAAACCTGGAACCCCTGACTTAAAATAGAAAAATGTGATAAAGTAGTAATAAGTGGCTAGCTCGTCGCCTAAATAATCACAAACACCATTAGTCGCCTTCTACGACCAGATAGGCAAGGAACACAGATGTAAAATCCTTCAAGTACCATACTAACAGGACAGGCCGATTGGTCGAGTGGTCAGAGACCCTGGCCACGAAAGCCAGGTTCACGGGTTCGAATCCCGCTAGGGGCAAATGTTTCGTATGATGAACATAGACATTTGTACTCGAGCCATGGATGTTTATAAACGTATTTAAGTATGTCTATCCGTTCACCTAGTATCCATAGCACAAACTAAGCTTAGTTTGGAACTAGGGAATTGGTGTGTACCTATTTATACCACTAACTCGACGGTGAAGGAAAACATCGTGATGAAACCTGCAAATTCAAACAACTTTGAATTTCAAAAATAGTCTGGTTCCCGTATCTTAGGGTTACGAAGGTCAGATCGGCAGTCGCTTTAATGTAATTACCAGACTCGTTAAATCCTGGATCATGGTCTAAGCGGACCCCGTCTAAGCACGGGACATAACGCTAGGAAGATGATAACGCTTTTTCCTATGAAGGTAAGCACATATCACATTCTTCCATTCCATACAATCCTAGCTTACAGCTTTCACATTAAATTGGGTAATACGAACAAAATATAATAACTATGGACCTATCAACGTGATGGCGTAACCAAGAGCTTGAATGGCGTTTGTATGGGTCCCCTGGATCCAGTATCAGCTGATGGCAAATCAATGGATCAATTACGCGATATGGTGCGCAAGAGTCGACCGTTAGGGGTGTAAGTAACTCACAACGAAGCTGATATTATAATGAAGAAATACATACGTACATAATTATGCACCCGTAATCCCCGAAGGGGTAGGTAGAGTCGAAGGGGCAGCAGGCCTTTAACCACATTCAGCCAAATACAAAACTGGGCTGGGTTAGATGGAAAATTGTGAAAAAGTGACAAGTGTAGCTCGTCGCCTAAACAATCACATACGCAAAACCCCTTATACCATTAGTCGCCTTTTACGACATGCTAGGCAAGAAACACAATTGGCATATTCTTTTATAGTCCCAGACCAACACGGAAATAAAAAACATTTCTTAATAAAAGTCTGCCGTTTGCGCGCTCCCTTCCTGAGATTGACACTTTTATCAAGTGGTATAGACAGGAGACGAAACAGACAGACAGAGTTACATAGTTATAATATTAGTAAGGATATGATCTATGTCAATACTGCCGGCAACCCTATGGGAGTATTTAAATGACTTTAAATTAGGTCTCCACAAACTGTATCGGGCATGACGAGTGACGCAAGCGCACTCAGACTGACCGTATTGCATCCTATGCAATGCTTTAAAAGTTTATATGAAAGCGCTGCATATGAGCTAAGGCTTGACTGGCTCGATGGCGCATTTGGTAGTGACCCTGCCCCATGCGCCAAGAGTTGTGGGTTCGATCCCCACCCAGGATAAACATTCGTGTGATGAATGCTTGTATTTGTTGTGTGTGTCTGGGTGTTTATATCCAATACTTAACTATATATTTGTAATACCACTGTTGATTCTGATATCCGTAACACAAGTGCTTAAGCTACTTAGCTCGGAGTCAGATCAATGTTTGTGATGTTGTCGGTTATAACTTTATTTATTTTAATGCATGACTTCCCAACCGGGGGGGGGCATAGAGAAGAGAGAAAGAAAAAATCTACTCAACGCTAATTTAATTTAAATCAACTGTTCCGAATTTTTGGTTGTTGCTGACGCAGGCCTCATTACTTGTATATTAATACTTTTTACACCTTTTATTATTTTCGTATTCAAGTTTAGAATTCTAATTTTATTTTGATTTAAAGTACCTATTGTTTTTCTAGCAGTCTCTTTGCAAATATACGTCTGTTCACACCTTGGCAGTCTCTATCATTTATATTAGAAGTATGAACATATAATATTTCGCTCGGGGAGGGTCGGCGAATAAAGGTTGGGAAACCCTGATTTAAGAGTAGGTAAGTAACTATTCTGTAGATCAGGGTTTACTCATAGAGATTGACACTACCATTCACATCACATAATTAATCGATATGGCGGGCATCTTTTCATCGAGTTAGGATATTTTACTAAAGATATTTCATAAGCGTACATTTCAACCGAAAAAATGTTCCGAAACCAGTGACAACAAAGAAAATATGTCCCCTTAGACACAAACAAAAACAAAACATCCTTATTTGGATGATACCGAGTCTTCCAATCGCGTGCGCTTAAGATATATCTGCATATTATTCACGTGAGAATACCAGTATTCATATAAAAATAAATCATAGTTTGAAATAATTTTCATTTTAATCTGGCTTCAACATAAAACAATTAAAAAAGTCGATTTAACTGCCCTAGAACTTTTTATCGAATTAAAAAAAACCGAATGGCTGTCATACGGATGCATAACTATTAACGTCAAATTCAAAGTGTCACGGAACTCATCTTAGGTGAAATAAACTATAGTTAGTCAGATACCGTCACGCTCACAATCTCGATGGGGCTGACTGAGTATGTATGGTGACAGTCTGAAGTATGATACACCATACCACCATATTAAAGATCTTACCAGCATGTCGCCTACATAATAGGCTGGTTGACTAAAATATTTTTTTTAGTCCGCTAGTCAGATTATCAAAAAATATTGAGTTCGTATTTTTTGCTTTATCAAATGCTCGGAAAATAACAAAGATACAGCGCTTCAAAGATCTGGAGTGGGGCGCTTTTACATCACTTGTTCCTAAAATTCTACAGAACAAGTGACGTCACGCGCACCTTTAACGCGCTGTATCTTCGTCATTTTTGGTTTGCTGAACAAAAGAAAAAATACGTGAGCAATATTTTTTTGTAATCTATATAATGGACTAATTATTTTTTTTGAGTCAACTTGCCTATTGCAATCCCAATACAGAATACGCCATAAGTCTCTAATCAGCACCCTTTTACGACAAGCTAAGTATAAACCCTCCTTCAAGAAATCCAAAAGTGTTCACAACACGAATCAAAACACCACGCATCCGACCCGCCACTGAGCCTTACCCAACATCAAGCCAAACCTTATTGAAAGCAGTATTGTCCCGGAACCGCTCCGTGAAAGTTGGTCTGGTTCGCAATTCAGCGTGGACGCGGGCCATTACGTCACCGCTCGCTATCGCTATGGGTTTGAGCTAATTATGTTAGATAACCGATATGTTTATTGCCGAACGGCGTTTACGTCTCTCGGCGTGTTTATTTGCAGTGCGATACAGGCGCCATGGGAAATAAAATTGTTATTGAGTAAACTAAACTAATCTTCGCGCCACTTCCCTAGCGGGGAAGGCAGAGAGAACCGAACGCCATGTGGCACGGCGCGATCCTTACACACCTCACTCGCCTCTTCAACATTCATAGTTATTGAGTAGTGATATTAGTCCCGTGTTGGTCTGGGATTTAAAAAGAATGTGCCAATTGTGTTCCTTGGCTAGCACGTCGGAAAAGGCGGTTAATGGTATATCGGGTTTTGGGTATGCGATTTTGTAGGCGACGAACTAGCCACTTGTCACTACTTTTTCATTCCACATTATCCAGTTCAGTTTAATTTGGCTGAAGGTGGTTGAAGGTACTTACTGCCCCTTTGACTCCGCCCCTTCGGGGATTACGGGCGTGATGATATGTGCATGTATGTGATATATCAAAAGTATTTATTTTCGCCGACCGAGCGAATTTTTTATGATTTTTATTTCCCCAAAAAAATATGGCTAGAAGATTTTTTACCACATTTAAAAGACAATTTTAAGAGCATCGTTTGTCTGGACATCATTGTAAATAAATAAATATCCCACAACACCACATTTATTGATCTGACTCCGAGCTAAGCAGCTTAAGCACTTGTGTTACGGATATCAGATTCAACAGTGGTATTACAAATATATACTTAAATATTCGATATTAACACCCAGACACAGAACTAACACAAGTATTCATCACACGTATGTTTGTCCTGGGTGGGGATTCACCAATTACCACGTTTTTATAAACATTAATGAGTCTAGTACAAATGTCATGTCAATATTCATCACAACATTTGCCCCAACAGGATTAGAACCCGCGGGCTTCGGTTTCGGGACCAGGGTTTGTGTGACAACCCGTCATATACCTACGAAGTAGATCTCTCAGCTAGATGTCATCATTGCTATGAACACGATACGTGTACTATTTTGTAACATTTACAAAATTAATATCATCAAGTCAATCATTGCTATACCTAATGATCGCGAACATTTGTATTAAGTGTGATTTATACATACACTAGTAGTTCCCTCAGTTTCACCCTCGTTTATGGTTAATGTTATATAGCCTAGCCTTCCTCGATAAATAGGCTATCTAACACTGAAAGAATTTTTCAAATCGGACCAGTAGTTCCTGTAATTAGCGCATTCAAGCAAAAACTTTTCAGCTTTATAACAAACATACACACCAACCCTAATCCCCGAAGCGGTAGGCAGAGTCAAAGGGGCAGCAGGCCCCTTTAACCACATTCAGCCAAAAACAAAACTGGGCTGGGTTAGATAGAAAATTGTTAAAAAGCAGTGACAAGCAGCTAACCTGTCGCCTACACAATCACACACCCAAAACCCGATATAACATTAGTCGCCTTTTACGACATGCTAGGCAAGGAACACAGTTGGCACATTCTTTTTAAGTCTCAGACCAACATCGGACAAGTTAGGTTAATGGATCACAAAGTTATCTTTAACAAACCTACCTTTGTAGATATCTAAGCCTTGGAAAAAATTTGGAGAGTGAATGAAATGAATTGAATGCATCTTGTATGAGACAGAAGGTCCGAATATCCGCTGTTAATGTCCAAAAAAGTTCCCTGACTATACTTCATATGTAAAATTTTCCTGTTTTTTTTTTAGTTGGGAAAACTGCCACGAGCCGTCACCCTCTACTTGGGGAAGCAGAGGGCGGTGTGTCGGATTCGAACCGACTAAAACCCCAACGTGGCCTCCAGCGGCGCAGTCCCGGAGGAGCCTGTATCCCCACTGTCGGGACTATACGACAGCTCCTCCGGTGATGCGCGTGCCGCGCTACGCGGCCCACCTCGCGCGGCGGTGGTCGATGCTGTGCAGCCCACGACAACAGTCGTCGGATGCACAGCACCGAGCACGCGCGCGCGTCGAGACATGCCAGGCCACCCAGCATGTCTCAACCACTCCGCCCAGGATTCAGACGCCGATCATCCCCGTGACCGGCGTCGTGGGCCCACTCTCGCACTGTGCCCTCTGCTAAGCCAGAGGGGCACGCGGAGAGCGCCTCGTCGAAGGGGCCGCCTTCCACCCGGCGACCCAGATTGAGGGCCTAGCCCTGTCGTTGCAGAGGGAGAGCATCGAGACGCTCAATCCCTCTGCGACCCACCACAGCTCGACCCAGCGCGCCCCTGTCGGGTTGCCGAGGATGGGGAGGCGAGCAACGAGACACTCAGCTCGTCCTCTTCCTCGGCAATCCTGGTCCGGCCGCAGGGGGTCCTGTATACGGCCGGACCGCCGCAACTGCTCGTTTGCTAGTCGAGCAGTTGCGGCTCGTTTGCTAGTCGAGCAGTTTCGGCTCACCTCGGGGTCTCTCTTCGCTTCTGCCCTGGTCGACCCCCCATTTGTAAGTCCCTCAATTTCATTCTGCTGAAAGCAGTTTAACTCAGGGTCGTTCAGCCAAAACTGACACACAACAGACTTTGATGGCTCGATGGCGCATTCGGTTGTGACCCTGCCCCGTGCGCCAAGAGTTGTAGGTTCGATTCCCACCCAGAACAAACATTCGTGTGATGAATACTTGTGTTGGTTCTGTGTCTGGGTGTTAATATTAAATTATTAAGTTTAACTAGCCCGTTGGTGGAGTGGTCAGAGACCCTGGCCACGAAACCAAGGGTCGTGGGGCAACGCTAGGGGCAAATGTTTCGTGTGATGAACATGTACATTTGTACTTGAGTCATGGATATTTATAAACGTATTTAAGTATGTCTATCCGTTCACCTAGTATCCATAGCACAAGCATTAGCTTAGTTTGGGACTAGGAAGTTGGTGTGTCAGTCTGAAGATTGTATTTTATTTTAATTTTATTTTTTCTAAGTATATATTTGTAATACCAATGTTGATTCTGATATCCGCAACACAAGTGCTTAAGCTACTTACCGCGGAGTCAGATCAATGTACGAGAGAAGGTCAATAAGTTCGCGGAATTAAGGGGTTGGTTATGGAGTTAAGCACCTAATTAAGAGTATATATACCAAGTTTGAAGCTAATTGGGCCATTAACTTTTGAGTTCAACGCCATCTGTTGACGATACTGGACTAACTTAAACACTCACCTCCATGGTAGTGGGCAGCACGGCACCTTCCCGGCGCCCCGCCCCCTCCCTCTCATCCTGAAACAAAAGACCAGGACAACGTCATTAGGCGCCATTTAAGTATTAGATCATCTAGCGTTCTGTCCCGTGTTTAGACGGGGTCCGCTTAGACCATGGTCCAGGATTTAGCGAGGCTGGTAATAACATTGAAGCGACTGCCGATCTGACCTTCGTAACCCTAAGATAGGGAAACCATTTTTGGATCATGGTTACAAATCCAAAGTTGTTTGAATTTGCAGGTTTCATCCCGATGTTTTCCTTCACTGTTGAGGTAGTCGTATAAATACGTACAGACTTGAAAAATCCAGAGGTAGGGTGCTCGGGTTTGAGCCCGCACTCCTCGGTTAAGAGGCGCGTGTCCTTACCATTGAGCTACCACCGCTCTTGGTCTTTTGCTCTCTCACCACCGGGGGCAGAATACGATTACAAAGTAAAATTTTACACTGGCTAAAATATTTATCAGATAATTAAACAGATAGAAGACCTGTCTGCTTACATTGCAATGAAGTGTAGATGTGGCTGTTAGAAGTGTTGAAGTGATTGTGTAAAGTGAATATACGTATTTCCGAAAACTAGAATTCGACCATTACTAGTTTGAATTTTTTTTTATTATTTATTAAAATATTAGCTTTCTGCAACCCTCTCCATATCCGCGTAATTTCCATAAACGGGGTAAAAAAAATTGCGTCACGTAATATATAAATAATTAAATCGTAATCTATCTGTCTGGTTATAGGGTAACCTAAGGATTATGAAACCAAAAGACAGTTGCTTCAATGTAATAACCAGAACCTCTAATAGATATTAGAGGCCTACTCGGAGTCCGCTTGGACCATGATCCAGATGGATTATAGTCCAAGCGGACTCCGACTAAGCACGGGACATAACGCTAAGAAAACTGAATGATGATGATGATGATGACGATGATAATGAGTGATTTTACTCAAACCATAATGACTGGCCTGTTGGTCGAGTGGTCAGAGACCCTGGCCACGAAACCAAGGGTCGCGGGTTCGAATCCCGCTAGGGGCAAATGTTTCGTGTGATGAACATGGATATCTGTACTGGAGTCATGGATGTTTATAAACGTATTCAAGTATGTCTATCCGTTCGCCTAGTATCCATAGCACAAGCATAAGCTTAGTTTGGAACTAGGGAATTGGTGTGTCAGTCTGGAGAATTTATCAAACGACCCGAACCCAGAATCGAACCCCTTAACACCAAACATCACCCCCACTGTCCACCTAATCCACGACCCAATAAACAATTTTCAGCACCATCATTCGTCTCGCTTGCACCCGCAAGAGGATATGCGCGCGCAGCTAACTGTAGCATAGGGATGTTCATGCGTTTATCGATAAATACATAACATATACTGAATAGGTTCCGCTATCGAATATCGATAAATACAGCGAGCTGCAGTCAGCCTCAATGTTATATTTTTATATATAACTAGCTGTCCCGGCGAACGTCGTATCGCCCAGTAATTGACATTTAACATTGACAGATACGAATCCCACCGATTTATATGAGAAAATACTTTTGCTTTTATTTTGTTTGATCGTCAATTTTTCAATGTTTTTAATAGTTATTCTGTTATTCTGGACGAAGACAAATCCAACAAATCAAAAACTACGTAAATCGGTTCAGCCGTTCTCGACTTATAAGTAGTGTAACAAACACGACTTTGTTTTATTTATATAGATTTGACAAGCACCCATACGCCAAGATTTGTGGGTTCGATCCCCACCCAGGACAAATATTCGTATGATGAATACTTGTGTTTGTTCTGTATCTGGGTGTTAATATCCAATATTTAAGTATATATTTGTAATACCACTGTTGTTTCTGATATCCGTAACACAGGTGCTTAAGCTATTTACCTCGGAGTCAGCTCAATGTATGTGATGTAGTCGGATATTTATTTATTATTTATTTATTCTTTTTGACGTCAATCTCCCGCCTTGTATATCAATACTTTATGAACTACTAGCTGTGCCAGCGGTGTCACCCGCGTTTATGGTTAATATTATAAAGACTATTTTCGTCATACATGATTTCTATGTAACTTTAACCATTAAGGCTGCTGCACACGCGACGGAAGCTTAGAAAATGGAGTAACTTCTCCCGTATTCCCAATATTTCCCTTCACTACTCTGCTCCTATTGATTGTAGCGTGATGAAAAGTATACTAAAACCTGCCCAGGAGTATGAAGAATAAATGTACCAAGTTTCGTTAAAATCCGTCGAGTAGTTTTTGTTTCTATAAGGAACATACAGACAGACAAAAATTTTACTGATTGCATTTTTGGCATCAGTATCGATCACTAATCACCCCCTGATAGTTATTTTGAAAATATATTTCATGTACAGAATTGACCTCTCTACAGATTTATTATAAGTATAGATAGATATCGATACACATCAGCCCTCGCACTGTAGCGTGGGAACGCAGCATTTGCTTTCACCGCTCCGATTGCGCCAGATAGCCGGCTGAAACTAGTTTCAGATGGTCACCAATCCTATTTAGAGCAGGGCTTCTTAAGCCGCGGAAGGCCCAGACTCACCTACCACGACTAGATTGGTCTATTGACAGAAGGTGATGTTAGGAGTCATAAAAACCGTAGAGCTTGTATGAAAAGGATCATGAATGTTGAAGAGGCGAGTGAGGTGTGTAAGGATCGTGCTGTTCGGTTCTCTCTGCCTACCCCGCTAGGGAAGTGGCGTGAAGTTTTAGTTAGTTAGTTTCTTAATTGAGGGTCCAGACTCTTAGCGGTCTGAACCAAAATAGTGGGTAAATACTTCTCTGTTTCATATTAGGTTCATCATCATCTACAGTTATGTCCCGTGCTTAGACGGGGTCCGCTTAGACCATAATCCAGGATTTAGCGATTATGCTCAGGACAAACATTCGTGTGATGAATACTTGTGTTTGTTCTGTGTCTGGGTGTTAAAATCTAATATTTAAGTATACATTTGTAATACCACGGTTGTTTCTGATATCCGTAACACAAGTGCTTAAGCTACTTACCTCGGAGTCAGATCAATGTATGTGATACATCACATATTTTTAACCGACTTCAAAAAAAAGGAGGAGGTTCTCAATTCGACTGAATTTTTTTTTTTTGTATGGCACCGACTCCAAAAAGATTAATACTTTCATCGAAGCAGTCGAAAGAATTTATTTCATACTTTTTAGTGTTTAGACATTTAAATAGCTATTAAGGCAGTTTTTACTTGTGTTTTTTTATAAACATTTTTTGCGGGGTTTTTTGAAGTCGGTTTTTATTTTTGTTAAATTTTTTTTTATTATTTGGTTTGTCAAAAAGTTGATCAAGTAATCAGCATCCTCCTAGCATTACATCCCATGCTCAGACGGGGTCCGCTTAGACCATGATCCAGGATATATCGAAGCTGGACATTGAAAAGACTGTCTGGCCTTCGTACTCCTTATAAAAGTGAAATAAGTATACAAATTAGATCACGGTTACATATCTCTTCCCTTACGTGAATCCATTAATCCCTTTTATTAATCCATATTAAAGTTACAAGCGTATCCGCTGGCAAAATCTATACATAAACATATACAATATACGTCTGTCTGTCCGCACTTCGGATGGCCTAAAGGTGAACTCGCAGATGCGCTCATGACTGGGTGAAGGTCGCACCAAATGGCACCCAACGCGACTTGTTAGACAAAGACGGAGGATTACTTTCTTAGCGTAGCTTAGCGAACTTCCAGATACTGACTGGCTCGATGGCGCATTCGGTAGTGGACCTGTCCTATGCGCAGGAGTTGTGGGTTCGTTCCCCAAGACAAACATTCGTATGATGAATGTTTGTTCTTTGTTTGGGTGTTCATCATCATCTTCCTAGCGTTATGTCCCGTGCTTAGACGGGGTCCGCTTAGACCATGATCCAGGATTTAGCGAGTCTGGTAATTACATTGAAGCGACTGCCGATCTGACCTTCGTAACCCTTACATAGGGGAACCAGACAATTTTTGGATCATGGTTACAAATTCAAAGTTGTTTGAATTTGCAGGTTTCATCACGATGTTTTCCCTCACCGTCGAGCTAGTGGTATAAATATGTACATAGATTTTTTAAAATCTAGAGGTACATGCCCGGGTTTGAACCCGCACTCCTCGGTTAAGAGGCGCGGGTCCTTACCATTGAGCTACCACCGCACCGGGTGTTAATATCCAATATTTATTTAAGTATATATTGGTTGTACCATGTTGATTCTGATACCTGTAACACAAGTGCTTAAGCTTACTAGACTCCAAAACTAACTGATTATTGTAAATATTTAAATACGTGTTAAAGTTTGATACTTTCATTTAGGCAGTCGGAAGAATTTATTTTATACTTTTTAGTGTTTAGATATTTAAGTAGCTATTTAGGCAGGTGCTTATTTGTGTTTTTTTTCATAAACATTTTTTGCAGGGTTTTTTGAAGTCGGTTTTTATTTTTGTTATATATTATATATCTGAACTGAAGCCTATTATCCATATAGTACAATTATATAAATAACTAATGTATAAATAAATCAATTTGAATCAAAGCGAAGTATTTAATGATGTCTCATATAAGTATTTTATTCAATCACAGTAATTCCCCGGTCCTTTGTCTAATTGGCCAAACGTGCTTACTTCCGATTACCAGAGGAAATGGGATTTATACGTATTGTTGAGTAAACAATATTATTTGAATCTTCGGCAAAAATCACAAAATCAACTGCTCTGATATAAACTTGGCCGGACGCACTACCGTGCGCTACTCCGTTAACAACTAACGCCCATCGCGAACGTGAAGTGCGCGCACTGGGCGCTCTGAGTACTGAAACATATGGAGACGACCTAATGTTCTATACGAACAATCTGCTATACAAATATGATTAATATCGATATTGTATTCATAAACCTCTAACTATCTCTTTTTAACAAGTCTACAATACTGCACGTAAAAAGAGACAACCACATATTTAACTTAACTATTTTCGGTAACATCATCAAGTGACGTCATAGAAATACATATGTGAAGCCGGCTTACCATTTTGGTTTCTCACTTTAAGTTGTCAATATCAGTGGAATTTGTTGTGTATTGTGCCATTAGTGATCAAATTTGTGATTATAACATAATCTAACTTGTAACATTTAAAAACATCGGCATAAATAAATTGTCAATAAACTTATAGTATGTAAATAAGTAAAGTGGAATGACACTACACAAAGGCGCCATATTTGTTTCTCACTCAAATTGGGCTTCACTTTTTCGTAGTTAGGCCACCTCCATTAGTTTCAGTACTCAGAGACTGGGCGCGACCTCGCGCGCCGTCACTGCAGCGAACATCTACTTGTTCACGAGGCATACTCTTGTGTTAGCAAACTATTTATATTACGTGGATCATTTGTAAATAGTATATTTCATTACAAGTACGGAAAGGCTGTCATTGCAAAGAGTTCCGACAAATAAAAACAAAGGTGAGGGTTGACAATCGGAACAAGTTGCAATGACGGTTCCGTAGTGTACTGAACGACTATTTTTAATACAGTTGCGAAAAAATGAAGCAATTTAATAAAATTATAAAAACACGATAAACTCAACTAACTAATCATTTAATTCTTATAAAAGTTATAATTCACACATACATTGACATTGGTACAGTTTTTTTCTTTTTAATAGACATTATTTTGACAGTTGGGAAAGAGAACGCACGAGTTCGGGAAAGGTAAAAAAAAAGTACGAGTATGTAATAGCCCACATCCCGAACGCTATACGTCCCTGCAATACGCCACTTTTTGAGCAACTGTATTAAAAAATATTGTAAAGTCTTAGAAAAGTCACCGATTATAATACCTATTACAAACAAAAGACAAAAATCTTAACGTCATTGTCCCATGTTGGTCTGGGACTTAAAAAGAATATGCCAACTGTGGTTCTTGCCTAGCATGTCGTAAAAGGCGAATAATGGTATATCGGGTTTTGGGTGCGTGATTGTGTAGGCGACGAGCTAGCCACTTGTCACTGCTTTTTCACAATTTTCCATCTAACCCAGCCCAGTTATATTTTTAGCTAATTGTGGTTAAAGGGGCCTGCTGCCCCCTTGACTCTGCCTACCCCTTCGGGGATTATGGGCGTGATGTATGCAAATACATTTTTAAGGGAAATAGAGTGAAATCCCAGGGCCGCCAGACGTTACTTATTTTCTCATAAATTAAATGTATGGTAAAGGATAATTTATACATACCTACTATTATTATACGGGTACTAGCTAGTTTGGGTAGTGGGCCATTTTTCAGGTATCAAGTGCGAAAATTAGGAAAAGATATTTCTGACTTAACTCAAATACTAATACTAACCCAGGACCGATTTTACCAAAATAAATCTTTAAAAGCTAAACAGTTATTTCAAATTAGCCGCCCCCAATAAGTGCCGCCCGCCCCCACCACGCTACGCCAC
This sequence comes from Glyphodes perspectalis, assembly GCA_951394215.1. Classification (NCBI taxonomy): domain Eukaryota; kingdom Metazoa; phylum Arthropoda; class Insecta; order Lepidoptera; family Crambidae; genus Glyphodes; species Glyphodes perspectalis. The sequence continues at coordinate 5,200,869 of OX596230.1, read as the reverse complement.
TGAGCGGGCCTTTCATCATCATCTTCCTAGCGTTATGTCCCGTGCTTAGACGGGGTCCGCTTAGATCATGATCCAGGATTTAGCGAGTCTGGTAATTACATTGAAGCGACTGCCGATCTGACCTTCGTAACCCTAAGATACCTAATATAAGGGGTACCAGACAATTTTTGGATCATGGTTACAAATTTAAAGTCGTTTTAAATTTGCAGGTTTCATCACGATGTATTCTCTCACCGTCGAGCTAGTGGTATAAATACTAGATTTGAAAAATCCAGAGGTATGTGCCCGGGTTTGAACCCGCAGTCCTCGGTTAAGAGGAGCGTGTCCTTACCATTGAGCTACCATCGCTCTGAGTGGACCTTTCATATACACTGTATATATACATACATATATAATTTCACGCCTTTTTCCCATTGGGTAGGTAGAGATCACATCCTCCTATTTGCTACGATCCTGACATACCTACACCTTTCGCTTATTCTACATTCATAAGTATTTTCATACACGCTCGTCTGTTAAGGGTACTCTTTAACCAGATCTTTTATTAAATACTAGCTGTGCCAACGGTGTCACCCGCGTTTATGGTTAATATTATAAAGACTATTTCCGTCATACATGATTTCTATGTAACTTTAACCATTAAGGCTGCACACGCGACGGAAGCTTAAAAAAAAAAAAATTCAGTCGAATTGAGAACCTCCTCCTTTTTTTTGAAGTCGGTTAAAAATGGAGTAACTTCTCCCGTTTTCCCGACATTTCCCTTCACTACTCTGCTCCTATTGATTGTAGCGTGATTAAAAGTATACTATAACCTGCCCAGGAGTATGAAGAATAATTGTACCAAGTTTCGTTAAAATCCGTCGAGTAGTTTTTGTTTCTATAAGGAACATACAGACAGACAGACAAAAATTTTACTGATTGCATTTTTGGCATCAGTATCGATCACTAATCACCCCCTGATAGTTATTTTGAAAATATATTTCATGTACAGAATTGACCTCTCTACAGATTTATTATAAGTATAGATTAAAGAAGCAAGTGAGGTGTGTAAGGATCGTGCCATATGGCGTTCGGTTATCTGCCTACCTCGCTAGGGAAGTGGCGTGAAGTTTAGTTAGTTAGTTTTATTAATATATTATATACTCACCATGTAAACCATTAAGCACCTTTTGACCGATACTTAGCATGGGGTCCTTCGGAGAACTGTAACAAAAGATAAAAAAATAAATAAATATATCAGACTACATCACATACATTGATAAGATAAAGGTTATAAGTTGGCATAGTTTTTTGTCGAATACTAAAGGAGGCTAGACGACCACCCCTTTCACCCACCCCTTAAAACTATTATGATATTGTATACATATAGCTTAAAGTACTCGTGATTATGCCATACCAGTAGCGCCCCGCGGTTTCACCCGCGTAGCTCTCGTTCCCGTGGGAATATGGGGATAAAATATAGCCTATGACACTAAGTACGGAGTCAGGAAGCTGGCGGTATAATCACCCCCGTGGCTCGTTAAGCACATTGAGCCGTTGGTCCTGCGCCTGACCTCTCTCCAGTCGTGTCGGTGCCGTCTCACCGGACTATGAGAGTGAAGGAACGAGAGTGCACCTGTGTTTGCGCACACACTTGTGCACTATAATATCTCCTGCGCAGTTGGCTAATTCTCGTTGAGATTGGCCGCCGTAAACGATACCGGTTAAGAGAACATTATTATTATGACATTTAAAAATAATGTAGCTTTCTATTGGGAAAACAATTTTTTAAATCAGTTCAGTGGATCCAGATCACCAACTTTATAATATTAAGTAAGTATATATTGTATAATATAATATAATCTATGCTATATAAAGTATAGATAATATTATACTATTCTATACTTATACTAGTACTAAGCATAAAGATGTTATAAATAACTCTTACCAAAACAAACTTGTCCATTGTGATTCTGCATTCGAAGAATATATTCATACTTTTATGTAAAAAAAATAAAATTTTTACTAAACAACTAATACTGGCCTTAACACATAAAATACTTTTAATTTACATTATTACAAAAAGGAATACAATTATTAGGTAGGTACTGGCCACCATTTAAAAACTTTAAAAAAATTACATGACTATTTGACAGTTTAGACTTTTAAGTGTTTTTTTTTTAATGCACCATTAATGTTGTATTGTATTAGATTCCATTTCTTTTAACCGCTATTATCTGTAACAAAGAAAATAAAAAAATACTATTGATCCATAAACAATAATTCATTTAATTTTTACTTATATACGTAATATATAGAAAGAAGAGTGAATGCAGGGAATAGGGTGAATGGAGCGCTAGGAAAACTTTTAGGCAGCAAAATCTTAAGCCAGAAGGCCCAGCTCGCCATACACAATGCGGTGCTGATTCCTACGCTAACATATGGAAGCGAGAGTTGGGTATGGCAGAAAGAGCATGAAAGTAGAATAAACGCGGTCGAGATGCGTGCGCTGCGGAAAATCTGCGGTGTATCGCTCACAGACTGCGTTCGGAATGATGATGTAAGAAAGAGAGTTGGTCTGAAGGACAGCGTCGGAGTCAAGGTAAGAAGAGGCATGCTCCGGTGGTTCGGACATGTAGAAAAAATGGATGACGAAAGATTGACTAAACAGATATACAATGCGAATGTGGAAGGATTTAGGAGCCGCGGAAGGCCCAGGCTCACCTACCACGACCAGATTGGTCGTGTATTAAAAGAAGGTGATGTTAGGAGTCATAAAAACAGTAGATCTTGTATGAAAAGGATTATGAATGTTGAAGAGGCGAGTGAGGTGTGTAAGGATCGTGCCATATGGCGTTCGGTTCTCTCTGCCTACCCCGCTAGGGTAGCACGTAACATCACGCCCGTAAACCCCGAAGGGGTAGGCAAAATCGAAGAGAACAGGCCCCTTTAACCACATTCAGCCAAAAATAAAACTGGGCTGGGTTAGATGGAAAATTGTAAAAAGTAGTGACATGTGGCTAGCTCGTTGCCTATACAATCACATACCCAAAACCCGATATACCATTAGTCGCCTTTCACGACATGCTAGACAAGGAACACAGTTGGCACATTCTTTTTAAGTCCCAGAACAACATCGGATTTAAGTTTTAGATTTGAAATCATACAATACTAGCTTTTGGCCAGGGGTTTGTCTGCATGGTACATTGATAAAACATAGCCTATGTGTTACTCTGATGTATGAGTCATATTCCTGTAAAGTTTCATTAAAATCCATTCATTTCTTTTCGTGTGAAAGAGTAACAAAAATCCATATGTACATCCATCCAATCAAACTATCGCGTTTATAATATAAAAAAAAAAAAAATTACTTGCTTACATGTCACATTTAGTAAGACTATTCTCTTTTCAATTTCACCACATACAAAACAGAATCCATAGATATGACATTTATATGTATGTGACTTAAATCCTAATTTCTAACTAAAATAAATATATCAGACTACATCACATACATTGATCCAACTCCGAGGTAAGTAGCTTTATTAAGCACTTGTGTTACGGATATCATAATCAACAGTGGTATTACAAATATATACTTAAGTACTGGATATTAACACCCAGACACAGAACAAATACAAGTATTCATCATACAAATGTTTGACCTGGGTAGGGATCGAACCCACAACTCTTGGCGCATGGGGCAGGGTCACTACCGAATGAGCAATCGAGCCAGTCAAGTAATTTATTGCTTTCAAATTATGTTAAATAAGAATAATGCACTCTTTTTCTATATAAACTTTAACTGTGCCAAATTTCAGACTGCTCTGTATGTAAATTTTTTGAAAAGGGGTGGTGTACAATATTTGACGTATTTCCCCTTTGTCGTCACATTTAAAAAGGTAGATGAATAATTCCTACAGAATGTGTTATATTTATTATCAACTTTATCTATTAAGTATTAGGGTTTAAATCCTTGTGACTTTTAAAGTGTCAACAAATACTTGTCAAGAACTGCCAACATTTAGTATAAACATATTTGAACTATGAGACAAGGCATTTGTCAGTAATTGTCTGTCAAAAGCAATGAACATGTGAAAAAAATTTAAAAGAAGTTGTCTCTCAAAATGCGTATAAAAATAAAACTTAATAAAAATAACTAAACTTCACTTCCCTAGCGGGGTAGGCAGAAAGAACCGAACGCCATATGGCACATTCATTACACACCTCACTCACCTCTTCAACAATAAAAATAAAAATCTGGCAAGATTTAAGTTTGAGACACACACAAATACAAAAACATAAGCTTACATGGACAACTTAGACATTATTTCGCATTGCATTATCACTAGAACAATGTAATTAAGCATTGCTGTATCCTGAATCATGGTTTGAGCGGACCCCGTCTATGCACAGGACATAACACTAGGTAGATGATGATTGCATTATCATTAGAAGTAATACTTATCAGACTTAATGCGATATGCATTATGTGATTGATAGGATAGCTTGAGTAGTCATGCTCAATAACTATCATTGTATACAGACTGATGCTAAAAACAGCAACTACTCGATACAACCAAAGTACCAACATTTTTGGCCGGATTCTTTTCACTAGAACTGACCTTCCGAACCAATGATAGATTCACATTGCTATAGAGATTTTGTAATTTTTTTTTTTACGAGCATTTAAGCTCTTGCTATGGACACACTAAAATTAGATCTTATGGATTAAAGTAGAAATCACATAACAAACATTTGTGCTTAGCGGGATACAATCCCTTTGGCTTATATATTTTTTGGCTACAATATCGATGGTCATATTATTCCTCCAGCAATCTCAAATGTTTCAAACAGATCACGCACCACAGCTTTACTGCATTAACTTAAATGAAATATTTAATTGAGGAAATTAAAATATCATGTGTATTATGTTGTTTAAGGAAATGTTTTTCTTTATTTAAAAAAAAGGCAAAGTAGTTTATGCACTTTTGATTCAGAAAGGAGATTATATTTAAATAAAATTAATGTTTTCGTTTTCCTTTGCAATTATCATGACAGAGTTGCTTAACTTTTTAAACACTCATCGACTACTGCCTCCGGATGAATCCTAACTTAGAGAAGTAACAAAGGCATCAGAAGAAAAGATCATACAAAGAAGAAATAAAAATATAGGAATAGTAAGTACTTACAAAAGAGTGGTGATAAGTATTCTCACAGAAGAATTGTGATGGAGACTCGGAAGGGAATTATTGTTAAAGCACTCATAGTTAAAATAATCATGATAAAATCATGCTGCACTCTTACATTGAAAGTATCCAGCGTGTTTTTCAAATAATATGAACCATAAATTGGACATTTAAAAGAACATTCAACCTAATCAAGTAAATAAGTTCACAACATAAAAAAATCATTTACTAAATTGACAACACATAAAGTATTGATAGTTCAATTAGGTTTAACAATATCGGCCAATTAACAACTTGTTACGTGTGAAAATTCAATTAAACACTTAGTTTCCTGATGCCAAGTTGAAACCATGTTGGTTTTTTCGCCTAAATTTATACGAATAATCTGTGACATAACTGTTGAAGACGGGCAATTCATGACCATTCATTAGTGGGGCGTATCAAAAGACAAGAAAACAACATTTAATTGGCGTTCCCACTTGGAAAATTTTGTGAATCCGTTTATTTTCTACTTGGAAATGTTGAAAGTCAAATTACTTACCTTGAGTTTCGGATTTTTTCTTACTTCGGACCACCATTTACAGGAACACAAATAGTTTCACACAATAATACACATGTTAAGCTAATTTTATTATGTTTTTATGCATTTTTCATTGCAAAAATCGCATTCATTCTCGCGTCACGTCATGAACGACGTAAATATTTTCATTGAACTGTCAAGATTATACTACCCGACTTTAGAAACGCAACACCAATCGTTACGTGATCATTTAAGACGGAGCGCCTCCCGAAAACGGCCGGCTGTCAAAAAAAGTTAGCACCCAAAAAGTTTTGTGTACCGCCAAAAAATAAGTTAAATGCGTTTTGTTTTTCTTGAGCAACTTAAAACGTGTTTCAGGAAATTCCTGATTATAATTCGTGTTGAAACGGTTTCGCGCCGCAGACCGCTTTCCGTCCGTAGCGGCCTTCTAATACTGTTCGAAAACGCGCGATAGTAAAATAGATGCAGCCATCCACCGCTCGCCGCGGCCGGTTTTGCGAACTGAAGCACGGATTATGTACAGCCTACAATGCCATAATAATTACGGGGACAATTACTGATACAAAACGCCGTCGCTACTGTTTAAGGCCGAATTACCCGCTTTTTGCAGCCAGCACAATGACCTTATTCAAACTCATTTGAATTGTCTGTGACGCTATCTGCGCTGATAGGTTTGCAATCTTCACGTAAAGAAAATGAACATTAAAATTAGCCAATTATCACGTTGAGATCTTGGAATTACTTCGTAAGAAAGAACTCGGGTTTTCTAGAATTGTACCTAATCTGCGTCAGAAATATGATTGTTTTCTTCTGCAAAACAATAAACTTAGGTCTGTTTCTATTTTTTGTATCGTTAATATTATTTATGCGAAGTTAACTGTCTGTTAAGTTTTCAGGCCTAAACCACATAGCTTATTAAAATTAAATTTGAAAAAAGATAAACTTAGTAACGGGTACTTCTTAACCCGAAAATTTAACCAGCGAGACACGATGGATCTTTATACAGAATGTCCACAATCTGGAAAATCAGGGAAACTTAAGAGCCCTACTTGGAAAGTCAGGGTAATAATGCAAATTTACACTGTTAAGATACCAAATTGATCTTGAATAAGGAAAGATTTGATTCGACAAATAAACCTACACACAACAAAAATATGGCACAGGATTAATTTAAATTTTTTGAAGTAAAAATAGGTAAGTACTTATTTGTCGACTTCAAAACAACAAAAGATGACTTGCATAATTTTCAATAAAATTTGCAAGCTGTATAGGGTGTAACATAAATATTTTACATCTTATTCGAATTATTGCAAAACAGATTATCATATCATTCATTGCCTGGTACTCACGATTTTACTACCATGATACAGTTTACCAACTTTCTCTCGTGAATTACTCTACCCAGCCTAGGTACAAGCGCAAATGTAAAATATATGTTAGACATTGTTAATATATAGTTCCACAACAGCTTTCCCGTGTAAGGATATAGTTCTGCTAATCGTAGTTAACTACGCGTGAAAGTAACTTGGTTTGAAGCGCCTGATAAAATGAAATAGCAAGAAGTTGCAGTTCTGCGTCGTTGCTGTTGTAGCGATACTGGCAATATTAATTACAACTTCTTCTTAACTTTTAATTTATTATTCAGTAACTGTTTGTGGTTGGCACCGTTCAGTGCGAAATACACTATATACTTTTTAATTATATACGTGGTTTTTCCAATTTCTATAAAACGATTGTTTACGTTTCAATTTATACCATTCGCTTGACGGTGTGGGAATACATCGTAATGAAACTTGCACATTTAAACAACTATGGATGTGTAATTATGAACCAAATTGTCTGGTTCCCCTATCTTACTTAGAGTTACGACGGTGAGATCAGCAGTCACTTCATTGGCAGTCACTTCATTGATTACCAGAAACTCTGAATCCTGAATCACGGTATATCTGGACCTCGATGAAGCACGGGACATGACGCTAGAAAGATGATAATGACAATAAGAGTGTAGTTAACACCAATAACTTCGATTCTAACGTTTATCTATATTATAATATAAAAAAAAATCGCTGAATGTGTTGCTAAGCGCTAATCTCGAGAACAGCTGAACCGATTTCGCTAATTCTTTTTGTTATGTTTGTTATTATTTAGTGGGGCAGATTCCACTGCGAATTTTAAAGCGTTCCACTTTGCCCCACCAGTGGGGCGACTTGGTGGGGCTAAGTGAAATAATCCGTTATTATCAGGTAAAGGTTCATAAGAAAGAAAAAATAAAAAAGTTGCACGAAAAAAAAAATGGGTATTGAAAATTCGAGAACGGGGCGTTACGAAGTGCGCCGGGTCAGCTAGTCTATGTATATAAAACAAAGTCGTGTTAGCTCAGATTAGAGAACAAAAGGCAGATGGACCGCTCGGACCAAAGATGTGAGGCAAGAATTAAGCTACGAGTGCGTGATATACTGTAGGAACATTGTATCCTAGTGTGCGTGTAAGTTTGCCAGGGTAATGAAAAAAAGTCCCACTGTTTTGTGTGTTTAATGCTCGAGTAATATAATATTGGTTGGTATTGTAACATGTATTTAATTATTTATATTTTACATTTAAATAAACATCAAATTTTTTTTTTTAAATATATAACTAAACTAAAATGCAATCTTAGCAGCCTTTATTTTGTACCAATTTCTTGAAATATTGCTTTTTGGCGTCTATACATGAGACTCATACTAGCAGCACCCCGCGGTTTCACCCTTGTAGTTCCCGTTTGTGTGTATAAGGGGATAAAATATATACCTAGTAGTTTATTCGTTACATTCATACAAATAATCTTTCATCTTTTATAAGTGTAGATTACGAGATTTGCATATTACCTTACTTCAAGGAAAATAATTCAATGTAACCTAGCAACACTACCCAAATTTCATTGAAATTTTGTGTTCCAAGTAATGAGAAACAAATAACAAGGAAATATAATATCAAAATATTTAGATAATTATTACTTAACTATGAAACGGTACCTCGATCTCTCGTTTAAATTTTTGGGAACAATTTTTACAATGTTTAAACACACAAGACGGCATTTTTAAGAATTAATTTAAAACACGGATGTGACGTACTGTCAACGCAACGCTTTGTTTCGAACTGTCTTGAGTTTGTATTTGCTTTGCCGGCCGCACTCTCGTGCCTGTGACGGGTCTATCTGCCTTTTGTTCTGTAACCTGAGCGTGTTAGTTACATCATTTATAACTCAAGAGCGGGTGAACCAATTTAATGATTTTTGTGTTTTAGGAATTGTCTTCGACCCGAACAGGATAATAAGTATTAAAATACGATATTAATCAATAAAAAAAAAATTCAGTTTGCAAGAGCAAAGCTCTTCATTGACTGTTAGACGGAACGAAGTTAGCCGGACCAACTAGTATTTTATAGAGGAAATATTTGATTGTTTGCACTGAATACGCTCCGAAACTACTGGACCGATTAGAAAAATTCTTTCACCAATGGAAAGCTACTTTATCAGCGAGTAACATAGGCTATATTTTATGCTCGTATTCCCACAGGAACGGGAATTGCGCTGCTAGTAGGAAATAAAATGACTGAATCTTTATGAGATATAATTATTATATTAATTAATATAATTTAAATAAAATTCTATTATGTCTCAATGGTTTCTTCTTTAGCTTCACTATTATCTTCAATTTTTCTTTTTTTTCTGTAATATTCTATTCTCTCTTCTAAACTTGCTGAAACATAAAAAATATAAATTAAGGATAGCATTATTCTTTTTAGAAGAATAAACGCGGTCGAGATGCGTGCGCTGCGGAAAATTCTGCGCTGCGACTGCGTTCGGAATGATGATGTAAGAAAGAGAGTTGGTCTGAAGGATAGCGTCGGAGTCAAGGTAAGAAGAGGCATGCTCCGGTGGTTCAGACATGTGGAAAGAATGGATGACGAAAGATTAACTAAACAGATATACAATGCGAATGTCTAAAACCTGATAAGCACACCTCTTCATTTGAGGTTGATTTGACTCTGTCTAACGTAGGAACAAAAATGTTAGTGCCCTCCCTGCAGTAGGGGGGGCCTGGACCCAAAGCTGCGTACGCTAATGGGCCCTAGTTTCTTTTTTGCCCCAGGGCCCTTTGTCACCTAGCTACGCCACTGGTATACATGGGCATGTGTATATTTATACTTACAGCAGGTCTCTCTCTTCAACAAAGGTGTATACACTCTCGGCTTAACGCCTTGCAACAAACAATTCGCGTACGCTATCACCTCGCCTCTGTCACTCTCTTCCCTCTCGCTCGCACACAATATCTCGTACTCTTTTTCCAATTGCTCTAGCGAGTCCTTTATCATTGTTGTTCTGAAAAGTACAAATAAGTGGATATCAAGCAACATTGCTTACATCCTACTAAGTATAATACTGGCCCATTGGTTGAGTGGTCAGAGACCCTAGCCACGAAACCTAGGGTTGCGGGTTCGAATCCCGCTAGGGGCAAATGTTTCGTGTGATGAACATGGATGTTTGTACTCGAGTCATGGATAAACGTATTTAAGTATGTCTATCCGTACACCTAGTATCCATAGCACAAGCATAAGCTTAGTTTAGGACTAGGGAATTGGTGTGTCAGTCTGAAAAAAATAGTTATTTATTTAGGCAAAACTGCGGTTGGGTTAGATGGAAAATTTTGAAAAGTATGGACACATCGCCTTCTTAACCACATACTAAAAACTCAATACACCATCAGTTGCCTTCAACGACATGCTAGGCGAGGAACACAGTTGGCACATTCTTTTAACCCCCAGACCAACATGGATCAGTTTGCACTTACTTGATATTGTTAAACGTCCATTCAGTCTGCAGGTGCGCTATGAGCGTCCTCAGCTCGTCTGCTTCGTACACCCACTGGCAATCCAGGTCGTATGTGGCTTCGAAGAGATTTAGGGGGAGGTCTAGCGCCATGTTGTACTGAGGTTTCCTAGGGGAGAAATATACTTATTGATATATTGTACGTCCGCAGTCCGTGAAAGAGTAGACAGAGTTTAAGGAGCAGTAACTACTTTTAATTATAAATTTGTTAACCTTACATGGACGCAATCGGATTGATCTCGTAATATTGCAAAAATCTATTCTTGTTGCTAACCGTGTATGTTAATGTGAGGACAATTCTACACCTGGAGTTACTGCCATAGACCTTCAAATTAAAAGGTTCTGATTTAACCCAAAATGTTATATTATTACATACATATATACATAACATCACGCTCAAAATCCCCGAAAGGGAAGGCAGAGGGCAGCAAGCCCCTTCAACTACATTCAGCCAAAAATAAAGCCGGGCTGGGTTAGATGGAAAATTGTAAAAAAGCAGTGACAAGCGGCTAACCTGTCGCCTACACAATCACACACCCAAAACCCGATATACCATTAGTCGCCTTTTACGACATGCTAGGCAAGAACCACAGTTGGCATATTATTTTTAAGTCCCAGACCAACACGGGACAGTGGGCTGGGTTGCATGGAAAGCTGTGAAATAGGAGTGACAAGTGGCTAGCTCGTCGCCTACTCAGTCACATACCCAAAAGCCCGTAAACCATTAGTCGCCTCTTACGACATGCTAGGCAAAGACCACAGTTGGCACATTCTTTTTTTTTGTCCTAGAACCTAGTTTGGGACTATTATTTTACTGATAAAATTCCCCAAGCTATCCCGGCTAGTCGGCCGATGCGCAGTAACTGGTCGAGTGTCGTTCACTGACACAGACATTCATGCTACAAGAGTCCTTAAACCCTTTCCCTTCCCAGTCTGAAAAGAGTTTGCATATACCGGTACTGCACCTCTTTTCAACTAACCTAGGACACTTGTCTATGTCCAGCAGGTCCCTGACCACGTCAGGCTGCTCCCTCCGCTGCCCCACTAGCAGCAAGACCCCCATGATGCAGCGGATCTGGTGCCACAGGAACGCGTTGCCTTCTATCACCAGGCAGTACATATCCGTTGCTGGAATGAAGAATTTTTATACTATACTGTCTTAGCGCCAATTGGGATGTTGACTGGCTAGTCAATTGAGATATTTTTTAAGAGCTGTCAAAACGAAATCACTTCATAGATTTTGTATGGGCTTGTCAACGTGTGACGTCACTAGTTTGTATAGTCAACTGACTTAATATTAAGCAGTTTTTGTAATATTGAAAATCTTAGACTCGATATGATACAAAATCAATAAGGCTTAACAGCATACTATGATACTTTCTTTTTCAGAATTGATATTTCAAAATTAAATATAAATGGTGTCAACATCCCAATTCTCTAGCGGGGTAGGCAGAGAACCGAACGCCATACGGCACGGTCCTTACACATCTCACTCGCTTCTTTGACATTCATAACTTTTTCATACACGGTCTACAGCAGTGGTTCCCGACCAGTGGTCCGCAAGACTTATTATTTGGTCCGAGGAAAACCTAAAATTTTATTAGATTGAAATTAAAAAAGGTAATTTTAAAATTAACAATTCATTTTTTCCCTAGTGGTCCCTGATAACAGTAATGAAATCGAAGTGGTCCTCGTTTACTAAAAGGTTGGGAACCTCTGCTCTATGGTCAAGGCTCCTAACATGACATGATACTCAATGTAATTAAAACACAAAGAAAAATAAAATGAATGACAAGTAGCCAGCTCGTCGCCTAAACAATGACACACCCAAAACCCTATATACCATTAGTCGCCTTTTACGACATACTTTCGAGTCCCAGATCAACGTTATAACTAACTAACTAAACTTCACGCCACTTCCCTAGCGGGGTAGGCAGAGAGAACCGAACGCCATACGGCACGATCCTTACACACCCCACTCTTCAACATTCATGATCAACGTAATATGTGGACTCACGCTTTCCATCCCCTTCCCCTACAGGAACCACATCAGCCGCTAATATTTCTCGCCGGAACTCAGTGACGCCATTGCCGACGTCCATCTTGCACAGATGCCGGAAGTCGTGGTTGCCCAACAGGAGAGCGCAGGCGTCGCGCATAGCGGGTATATCCAGGTCCGCTCGGGGGAAGTAGTATTTGTATTTGCGCTTTTTGCAGTCGAATCTGGAATGAAAGTATTCTACAGTTGGAGCAGTGGTTGGACTAATTGGCAAGGTTGTGGGTTCGACCTTTGGGATAAATTATATATACTATTACTCCCACAGTCCGCGAAGGTAGGCAGAGTACATAAAGCCTCTTGTAACACATTCACCCAAAAATTGATTTTGGTTAAATGGAAAATTGTGAAAAATAGTGATGAATGGCTTGCCGCCTACACAATCACACACCCAAAACCCGATATACCATTAGTCGCCTTATACGACATGCTAGGCAAGGAACACAGTTGACATATTCTTTTTAATTTTTTTACAATTTTCCATTTAACTAAGTATACATACATTCTCTAGACTGACACACCAAATCCCTAGTCCGAAACTAAGCTTATGCTTGTGCTATGGATACTAGGTGAACGGATAGACATACTTAAATACCTTTATAAACATCCATGACTCGAGTACAAATGTCCATGTTTATCACACGAAACATTTGCCCTTAGCGGGATTCGAACCCACGACCCTCGGTTTCGTGGCCAGTGTCTCTGACCACTCGACCAACGGGCCAGTCTATTAACGGTAATTGTCAGGCGTCTGCTTAGACCATGGTCTGCTCTGGTCAATCTTACACTTTTATTGTAATCATATTATGTCAACTCGACCAACGGGTCAGTCAGTCAGTCAAAACTACCCCAATTCAATATATTTTTCGGCTTAATTTGATTTAAGGAGCTTATTACACTTTGAACTATTTACCCCTTTGGGTGTGATGAGAAGTAATAATAAATAATAATAAATAAATATCCGACTACATCACATACATTGATCTGACTCCGAGGTAAGTAGCTTAGACACTTGTGTTACGTATATCAAAAACAACAGAGTGGTATTACAAATAACTAACTAACTAAACTTCACGCCACTTCCCTAGCGGGGTAGGCAGAGAGAACCGAACGCCATATGGCACAATCCTTACACACCTCACTCGCCTCTTCGACAAATATATACTTAAATATTAGATATTAACACTCAAACACAGAACAAACACAGGTATTCATCATACAAATGTTTGTCCTGGGTGGGAGTTGAACCCACAACTCTTGGCGCATGGGGCAGGGTCACAACCGAATGCGCCATCGAGCCAATCGTATTAACTAGTATGTATATATCGGCACAAAACCAGGTAACACTACAGTGGATTCGCGGACATAGCGGCTCACTGGGGAACGATGCGGCAGACCAACTAGCTAGAAGAGGTTCAAATATGAAAGTGCTCGGACCGGAGCCGATCATACCGATACCACTCAGCGAACTCATGTCCTGGATACGTGAAAGAACCAGACGACTACATTCAGGCCTATGGGCGGACCTCAAACAATGTCGCCAAACTAAGGAGGCCATAAAAACCCTAGATAGCAAGCTATCAAAGAAACTACTGCGCTTAAGTCGGACAAATCTACGGCACGTCGCCAGCATAATAACAGGACACTGTAATCTGAACAGACACCTACACAAAATAGGAGCCACTGACAGCCCCCTATGCAGGGGCTGCATGATGGAGGAAGAAACACCAACTCACGTTCTCCTACACTGTAGCAGCGTGAGTGACATAAGGGCACGGCTCATAGGCAACCCTCCTTTGATGGAGGCTGCACTCAAACGTCCCAAAAACCTAATTGCCTTCTGGACAGAGCTAAAGTGGTTTGAATGATCACCATAGCAGTACAGTGATCATTTACGCACAATGGCCCACTTATGTGGCTAAGTGCGGAAAACAAATGCCTAACTAACTAACTAGTATGTATGTATTATTAATAACAAGTATGTATTACCTAGCACTAAAATCAGACTGGTCTTTTGGTATAGAGGTCCAAGCCACAGCCCTGATCTCCTTTGGTAGCAGTCGGTTCAGGATCTTGCAGTAAGGCATCTCGGAGCTGATGGAAGTAGCTAAATGCTGCTGCTCGGGCGGAAACTTGCTGCGGAGAGATATTGATATTACCTGTAAGGGAAATTACAATGATGTCTGCTTCTAATTTCAATCTGGTATTTATTTCGACCATATTTTATTCTGTACATTTTACTGAGATTAAAAGTATATTCTACAGTGTTGGCATAACAGATTAGATACTTGTGTGTGATTAACAAGGAAAAGGTTAATACACAAATTAAGTCAATTTCATATTTAATAATGGATTAACAACAGCACATAAGTTAAGTAAGGATTAAATGTATCCTACAAAAAATCACTTAAACTATGACAAAGTATTTACCTGTCCAAATGAGCTGACTCCTTTGTCCGTCCGTCCACATCTATGATACTGTGAGGTTTCTCGGCTCTGTATGAGGCATGACTTATTTAGAGCATGGAATAGATGATGCTCAATGGTTTGATTGGTATCCTCCTGAACAGCGAGACCTTGGTAATCCCACCCGAAGTACATGATACGGAGTAGGACTTTACGGAAGTGACATCTGGTAAAAATTACACAATTATTAGATAAACTAGCTGTGCCTCCGGTTCACTTGCATTTATGGGTAATGTTGTATAGACTTCCTCAATGAATGGGCTATCTAACATTAAATTCAAATCGGAGTAGTAGTTCCTTTTGAATTGAAGATTAGTGCGGTTATAATATTATTATAGATTTGTGGGCCTAATAACAAATTCTGTCTCAACTTTCCAAATCAGAAAAAGGATATATCACCTTATAGAAAAAAGTTATTTAAATATCAGAGGACTTCTCTAGCCTTAAATTTAGGTTGTTTTGGAAACTATATGAAAAACAAAAATACAAAAAAAATATATTAAAATTTTACTTGGAAAAATCAAACTGCTTCTTTCTCTCCTGTGTCACAGTTTCCTGATCAATAGACAAGTTTTTACTAATTATATTCTTTAACTGTAAATTATGCGCTTCTAGCTGTATCAACTTTTCTACCAAATCCTGAAAAAAAACGAGCTTTTAAAAGAAAAATATGTTATCAACAGGTTGGAAAATGTTACATATATTTTTACAGCTTGAATTACTTCTTTATCCATGCTTAAGAGTTCTTCCCTACTAAAAGTCTTTTTCTTTTTCAATTTAGGTAGATTTGTTTCCATTTCTAAGTGTACCTAGTTTATTTATTTTATTTAAAAATCTAGCCTTGTTTTTCTGCAAGTCTAAGAATTTCACAAGTAATTAATTCCAGTGTCTCCTTAAAACGTCAATGTGACAGCATTATTATTTAACCAATGAAATTGCAATAGAGGCAAGTGACACATTTATGAAGCTTGTTAGCTTTATATAAACGATTAGAATGATTAGAATAGACACAGGGAGTAAATAGCAGAGAGTATTTATGAAGATTGTTTAACATTTTAATACGAATACTAATTCCAAGTTTGTTATGTATTTCACAATATAATTATTGTATTTACATAATCATGAAATTCCCTAGTAAAGCAAATATTTTCGCTTTTATTTATAATCTTAAAATTTAAGTTATATCGCATCACGCAAGACATCTTTCATATTTAGGGTCCCATTTTTACCCTTTGGGTGCGGAACCCTGAAAATGATTTGCGAACAACAATATATTCCAAAAGGGTCGCAATAGGGGAGCGGACATAAAAAATTCATTCAGTCCGTCAGTTAGATTATAAAAAAATATAACTAACTAAACTTCACGCCACTTTCCTAGTGGTCCAGAGAGAACCGAACGCCATATGGCACGATCCTTACACACCTTACTCGCCTCTTCAAACATTCATGATCCTTTTCATACAAGCTCCACGGTTTTTATGACTCCTATCATCACCTTCTGTTATGTACCTATTACACGACCAAATCTGGTCGTGGTAGGTGAGCCTGGGCCTTCCGCGACTCCTACGTCCTTCCACTATCGTATTATATATCTCTTTAGTCAATCTTTCGTCATCTTACCTTAACTCCGACGTTGTCTTTCAGACCGACTCTCTTACATCATCATTCCGAACGCAGTCTGTGAGCAATACACCGCAGATTTTCCGCAGCGCACGCATCCCGACCGCGTTTATTCTACCTACTTTCATGCTCTTTCGACCATACCCAACTCTACTCGCTTCTTTAAATTAGCGTAGGAATCAGCTCCGCATTGTGTAGGTATAACGAGCTGGGCCTTCTGGCTTAAGACTTTACTGCCTAGAAATTTTCCTAACGCTCCATTCACCCTATTCCCTGCATTCACTCTTCTTTCTATATCAGCGGAGTAGCTTCCATCTCTGCTAAATGCAGATCCAAGATATACAATTTAATTTAGGAACCTCTTCCCGCACTACATCATTAACCGTTATCCTTGTATCCGTTCTGGTTTCATCTCTTTCAAACACTATAATTCACCATTCTTCGCATTCAAATGTTAGCCTCTCCCCTTACAATAATCTTTCAATGTTGTGACTAGTTGCTGCAGATCCGATGCCAACTCTGCTAAAAGTACGGCATCGTCCGCGTAAAGCAAGCTGTTCACAACTAAGTCACCGATACGCTCACCAATATTCATAGATCTAAACGTCCGGAGAGAATCGTGGTCGAGATATAGGATAAACAGCAGAGCAGACAGCACGCAACCCTGTCTGACACCAATATTGACGTCAAACCAGGGTGACAGGCTGACCTCCACTTGCACACATGCCGTACAGCCCATATAGGTGGACTACGCAGCACGAAACAATGCTCCATCAATCCCATATCTCGGCAATATGTCCCAAAGATCCTTTCGTACAACCCTGTTAAAAGCCTTCTCCATATCCACAAAACCGCAAAAAACCTTCCGGCTTTTGGCCAGATGCTTCTCCACGTCGTTGCTTGATCTTGACGAGACTTGATCCGTGCATCCTCTACCATTCCGGGAAACTTCCTGTGCCTCCCACAACATTCCATCGGATTTCACCGTCATTCTCCTCTCAATAATCTTACCATACACTTTTGCTGCTAAGCTGATCAAACTGATGGCTTTATGGCTGGCACAGTCCATAGGTGATCCAGCACCCTTTCACAGAGGCACGATGACTGCCCTT
This sequence comes from Glyphodes perspectalis, assembly GCA_951394215.1. NCBI lineage: Eukaryota > Metazoa > Arthropoda > Insecta > Lepidoptera > Crambidae > Glyphodes > Glyphodes perspectalis. Next base: position 5,183,039 of record OX596230.1, on the reverse strand, counting down.
CTCCAATCCATTGGGAACTTTCTGTTTCTCCAGCATAGATTGCACAAGAACCAGAAAGCGTCCTGGACGTTAGCGCCACCTAGCTTGATATCTCCGCAGATACATTGTCTATTCCCGCGGCTTTTCCACTTTTCAGACTTCGTCTCGACCATTCCATCTCATTCATAGTGATATCTTCATCAGACGCCGGCACCACAGAATCAGACATAGCCTCACTATCAGTGCCAATATCCGAGACGTACTCATACATTTCTCCAAATATTCACTCCACCGTTCTAACACCTCATTCGGGTTTGCAAGTATGTCACCAGCTTTAGATTTAATCTTACCCACCGACGAATATCCCCGAGTCCTTTTAACCTCCCTCCAAAAGAGCTTGGAATTAGCCTCGAAACTATTCGTCAACCTCTCTTCTTCATTCATAGCTACTCTTTCACGCTTCTCTTTCACTAAAGCTTTAGTTGCACTTTTGCAATAACGATATATTTATTTCTTCATCTCAATCATATTTACATCCATTTTCAAAGATGAGACTCTACGGAGGCTTTGACCTCCTTCCTACCCATAAAAATATTTAACACGTATTTTTTCATTTATTTCTCAAACAAACACTGGCGAAGATACAGGGGATTCAAATTGCGCGTGACGTCACATGTAGGTACAGATTTCACATACAAATAACACGGACGTCACAAGCCCCCACTCCAAAACTTTGATGTTCTATATCTTTGTAATTTTTTGTTAGCTTGATAAAGCAAAAAATACGTGTCTTATATTTTTGTAAAATCTAACTGATGGACTAAATAGATTGATAGTTTTTTGACCAAATATTGTCGCCTATTCTTGCATGCCCAGATGCCCCAAATACACGTGTGCCGAAGGGCGCCAGCGTAGCTTAAGGCGGACCTGGTGACGATACAATTCGCTTACATACGGCCTTTTTACTTAGAAAAGTATCCTCTAATGAGAGATCGTAGGCGGAAAATAGTCCCTTCAATAATTCTGCCATCTATATTTGGATCTTCCGTGTGTTACACGTGTCTCTATAAACAATTACTTTCACCCCTGCCAATAATAGCGGTTGTCTATTTATGGCACATCAAATATTAAGTGACAAGCGCACGTCACCACTGTTTTTTAGGGTTCCGTACTAAAAGGGTGAATCGAGCCCCATTAGGGGCCATCCATAAAGTACGTCACACGAATTTCATGATTTTTTGAGCCCCCCTCCCCCCTTGTCACAGCTGGTCACATTTGTGAGACTCCCCACTCCCTAGTGTGACATCACATGTTTTGCAATTTTACGTCTAAAAATTTTAAATTATTATGATATGTTCGATTTTGAATTGTGATGTCAAGAAACTTAGGACTTCTCCACCCCTTGTCACATCATGTCGCATTTCGTAAACCCTCTCCCTCCCCCTTTACGTGTGATGTACTTTATGGATACCCCCTTACTAAGATTCCGCTATCCGTCCGTCTGTCACCAGGCTTTATGTCATGAGCCGTGATAGTTAGACAGTTGAAATTTTTACAGATGACGTGTTTCTGTTGCCGCTATAACAACAACAATTAAAAAACAGAATAAAATAAATATTTAAGGGGGCTTCTATACAACAGGTATGACGTTTTATGCCGTTTTTATAGATAATGGTACAGAACCCATCGTGTGCAAGGCGACTCACACTTGGCCGGTTTTTTATTTTTTATTATAAGGAACAGACATATCTGACAGGGCCATCCATTATAAGTTGTTTCTTGAGAAAGAAATAGCTTAATTATCGCTTTTAAAATACAAATTAGTTTTATAAACTTTCAAGTATTACAATTATCACTCCAGCAATCTCTATATGGGTAGGCAGAGTTTTCATATTAGGTAATCCAGCCATGTTGGTCTGGAACTTGGCCCATGTTGATCTGGGACAAAAAAAAATAATGTGCCAACTGTGGTTCTCGCCTAGCATGTCGTAAAATGCGAATAATGGTTAACGGGGTTTTGGGTATGTGACTGCGTAGGCGATGAGTTAGCCACTTGTCACTCCTTTTTCACAGCTTTCCATCCGACCCAGCCCACTGTCCCATGTTGGTCTGAGACTAAAAAAGAATATGCCAACTGTGGCTCTTGCCTAGCGTGTCGTAAAAGGCGACTAATGGTATATCGGGTTTTGGGTATGTGATTGTGTAGGCGACAGGTTCGCCGCTTGTCACTGCTTTTTCACATGTAACCCAGCCCGGCCTAATTTTTGGCTCTGCCTACCCCTTCGGGGATTATGGGCGTGATGTTATGTATGTATGTATGTATGTAATACAGCACAGGATAAAAAACACAGGATAAAAACTTGGTTGACCCTACATAATCACAAAACCAACACCAATCGTTCAAAGTAATAACACGTACCATAAACCAAATTTAGCCAAAAATAATTGTGCTGGGTTAGATGGAACATTTTTTAAGTTCATAAAACTCATTTGGAAGAGCGGTGGTAGCTCAATGGTAAGGACACGCGCCTCTTCCCCGAGAAGTGCGTGTACCTCTAGATTTTAAAAAAGTCTATGTACATATTTATACCACTAGCTCGACGGTGAGGGAAAACATCGTAATGAAACCTGCAAATTCAAACAACTTTGAATTTGTAACCATGATCAAAAATTGTCTGGTTCCCCTATCTTAGGGTTACGAAGGTCAGATCGGCAGTCGCTTCAATGTAATTACCAGACTCGCAAAATCCTGGATCATGGTCTAAGCTGACCCTGTCTAAGCACGGGACATAACGCTAGGAAGATGATGATGTTAGATGGAACATTTGATAAAGCAGTGACAAGTGGCTAGCTCGTCGCCTACACAATCGCATACCCAAAACCCAGTATATTTACCGTTAGACGCATTTACGACATGCTATGCAAGAAACACAGTTGGTACATCATATTGACAAGCTCGATGGCTCATTCGGTAGTGACCCTGCCCCATGCGCCAAGAGTTGTGGGTTCGGTCCCCACCCAGGACAAACATTCGTATGATGAATACTTGTGTTTGTTCTGTGTCTGGGTGTTAATATCGATATTTAAGTCAAAGTAAGTACTTATATATTTGTAATAGTACTGTTGATTCTGATATCCGTAAAACAAGTGCTTGAGCTACTTACCTCGGAGTCAGATCAATGTAAGTGATGTAGTCTGATATTTATTTATTTATTACTAGCTGTGCCAGCGGTGTTACCCGCGTTTATGGTTAATATTATAAAGACTATTTCCGTCATACATGATTTCTATGTAACTTTAACCATTAAGGCTGCACACGCGACGGAAGCTTAAAAAATGGAGTAACTTCTCCCGTTTTCCCAACATTTCCCTTCACTACTCTGCTCCTATTGATTGTAGCGTGATGAAAAGTATACTATAACCTGCCCAGGAGTATGAAGAATAATTGTACCAAATTTCGTTAAAATCCGTCGAGTAGTTTTTGTTTCTATAAGGAACATACAGACAGACAGGCAAAAATTTTACTGATTGCATTTTTGGCATCAGTATCGATCACTAATCACCCCCTGATAGATATTTTGAAAATATATTTCATGTACAGAATTGACCTCTCTACAGATTTATTATAAGTATAGATAAGTCCGAGACCAACATGGGAAAATAGACAAATGTCACTTTAAAATCAGTGGTATTGCATTTGATTGTGACAATACCTACTCGCTTTCCCTTCATAGAGGAAAGTTCTAGGAATGCCGTGCCCTGTCAATATTTAATGAAGGACGCAAATAGACCACGTAGCTATGTTTGGCGAGGGGTGAAGCGAACCTGTGAGTTTATTGCGACTCATAGAAGCTACAGGGAGGTTAATTTAGGTTTAAACACATTATTGTGTCATCCGAAGGGGTAGGAAGAGTCAAAGGCATAGCAAGCCTTTTAACCACTTTCAGCCAAAAAATAAAAAGACTGGGTTAGATGGAATTGTGAAAAAGTAATGTAAAAGTTGGGAACTGGCTAGCTCGTCGCCTACACAATCACATAAAACGCGGCTATATTTTATTCCCGTAATCCCACGGGAACGGGAACGACGTGGGTGAAACTGCGAGCTGTTGTTAGTTCTTTATAAATCCCTGACTTATCTGGAACACTTGCTGTGCTCTCGGCTTGACCCGCATTTATGGTTGATGTTATATAGCTTATGGCTAGTGGCGGATTTACCCTAAGGCCCACTTGGCCCAGGCCTAGGGCGGCCAGATATTAGAAGCGGCCAATTGTGATGAAGAATTAACTGATAACTTAAAGTACCCGCCCCGGCGTTTCGCTGCTTTGGTAGTGAAAGCAAGAAAGGGGGCGTGTGGTACTTTCCACATGGCCCCGGGCCTAGGGCGGCCAACACTGGAAATCTGCCACTGTATATGGCCTTCCTTGATAAATGAACTGTACAACACAAAAATAATTTTTCAATTCGGACCAGTAGTTCCAGATTAGCGCATTCAACCAAAGAAACAGACTCTTTAGATTTATACATTACTAATATATAGTATAGAATAGTAAAGAAGTATAGTATACCATGAAGTTCGTGTCCCTAAATCTATTATTACACCTTTTACGTACTTACAGAAAGTTCTATGGGTACGTCATCGTGACGTCATACTACATGTCTGAATGAAGTAATTATTAATGTTTAATCAGAAGCACAATCAGAAGCTACCCTCTGACGTCATTATACGTACGAGGAGCAGTAACTTGTGTCTATGGTATCATTCATGTGAAGTACATACATACATAACATTACGCCTGAAATCCCCGAAGGGGTAGGCAGAGTCAAAGGGGCAGCTAGTTTCATAAACATATTCGGCCATAAAACAAAACTGGCCTGGGTTAAATGGAAAATTGTTAAAAAGTAGTGACAAGTGGTTAGCTCGCTAAATTCTAGATTATGGTCTAAGCGGACTCCGACTAAGGGACATAATGCTAGGAAGATGGTGATTCGATTTTTAATTGCTTTTAAAACATTTGATATTTGGTCAGCTGAATAATATGTTAGTAGGGTAGTCCCATGTTGGTCTGGGACTTAAAAATAATGTGCCAACTGTGTTTCTTGCCTAGCATGTCCTAAAAGGTGACAATGGTTTAAAGGGTTTCGGGTATGTGATTGTGTAGGCGACGAGCTAGCCACTTGTCACTACTTCTTCACAATTTTCCATCTAGCCCGGCCCAGTTTTATTTTTGGCTGAATATGGTTAGAGGGGCCTGCTGCTCATTTGTCTCTGCCTACCCCTTCGGGGATTATGGGCGCGATGTTATGTATGTATGAATATACTAAGCCGTTACGTCACACCTCAGTATTTCTTTACGATATGCAACATTTTTGACAGTTCAATTACTATGACAAATAATGTATATAGTGGTGTCATCTATGTATTATCTATACTTATAATAAATCTGTAGAGAGGTCAATTCTGTACATGAAATATATTTTCAAAATAACTATCAGGGGGTGATTAGTGATCGATACTGATGCCAAAAATGCAATCAGTAAAATTTTTGTCTGTCTGTATGTTCCTTATAGAAATAAAAAACTACTCGACGGATTTTAACGAAACTTGGTACAATTATTCTTCATATTCCTGGGCAGGTTATAGTATACTTTTCATCACGCTACAATCAATGGGAGCAGAGTAGTGAAGGGAAATGTTGGGAAAACGGGAGAAGTTACTCCATTTTTTAAGCTTCCGTCGCGTGTGCAGCCTTAATGGTTAAAGTTACATAGAAATCATGTATGACGGAAATAGTCTTTATAATATTAACCATAAACGCGGGTGACACCGCTGGCACAGCTAGTCAGAAATAAAGTTTCAACTTGGAAATTCACATTTACACTGTAAAAACAAATAAAATCTGAAACTGTGTGCAAATCAATTTGCACGGGCCTCCATCAAAGTATTTGCATGGAAATTTTACGTAGAGTTTTGTTGAAGTATTATTGTATTATGCTTATAATATTAGTTAGATTTACATAATATCTCGCAATTATTGAATGGGTAAGCAAAGTGAAAAGAGCTGTGACATAATAGGGAACATATGCACTGTCAAACGACAGTCAGTTTTTTTTTTTTTTCGATGTAATAACATAAACCATTAAATTCAGGATCATACTTCAAGCTGGCTGCGGCTGTGAGTAAGACGTAGTTAGTTATCGTTAAGATTACGTCACATCATGTTGTCACACATGATGAAAATACCAATCTTTTATGGTAAAATATGTACATATAATAAAATAAAATATTTTAGCCATTTAACGCATTCATCGGAAAATATATATATAAAAATATAAAAAACCATGTCTGTTGTATGGGAGCCCCCTTAAATATTTATTTTTATTCTGTTTTTAAGTATTTTTTGTTGTTGAAATACATCATCCGTAAAATTTTCAACTGTTTAACTATTACGGTTCATGAAATAAAGTATGGTGACAGACGGACAGACAGACAGACGGACAGACAGCGGAGTTTCAGTGAATATTAGGGTCCCGTTTTACCCTTTGGGGACGGAACGCTATTAATGTGCAAAATTAATAAGAAGTGGATCGTGGTCTCCTTAATCGCTGGGTGCGCGATGACAGCGCCAATTAATGGTTACAATTACGGCGAACTTTGAAAAGTCAAATGGCTGGCATCACGAGTAAGAAACAAACAAATAATTTCAATGAAATGTTGTAATTTACACAGATTCTACTCAATCATGTAAATCTATAGTGTCCATAATAGCGTTGACCTTTTTTATTTCCCGTCTAAAACTGCACAATCAATGAAGTTCAGGTAGTAGGTACACACGGACTTTTTTATAGCTGTCTTCACCAGGATTAAGTAATGCTATAAACACATTTAATCGAATAACGCATTTCTTATACATTGCAGACGATTATTAATGACTGTAGTGTCGTCAATAATGCAGACTTTTTGTGTATTTTCAGTTAAACATGGCAAATTTAATTATAAAACTGGATTCCAAACATTTACATACCACATCGCTTTTTATATTAACCACAAATAACATCAATAAATGATAAATAAATAAATAAATTCTCCAGGCTGACGCACCAGTTCCTTAGTTCCAAACTAAGCTTAGCTTGTCCTATGGATACTAGGTGAACGTGTATCCATGACTCGAGAACAAATGTCCATGTTCACCACACGAAACAGCGGGATTCGAACCCCCGACCCTTGATTTCGTGGTCAGGTTCTCTGACCACTCGACTAAGGCCAGTCTATATAAAAGGAAAACAATTATTTTTGGTTGGCTCAACATATGTAAGATTTAAAGAAATTAAATGTGAAGCTCTTAAGAGCCACACAATTGAAGAATTATAAAAGAATATTTTGCCATTGTTCTTGCAGTTAATTACGCAGCAGGTTTCGTGACGAATATTTGTTTATTTTATTAGTAAAAAGTGACAGTTGGTCTGCCGAAGATTTTGGCCACGGCACGGCGCGCGCTGCAATGTTTCGTGGTTTGAAGTAGAAGGTGTCTACTTCGCACCCAGCGAATACGCAATACATTATCTTATTTAGTCGTCTATTTTACATGTAAGGCAAGAAATAATAGATAGGAGCCAACTAAAAAGTTTGTCCATAAACGTATTTAAATATGTAAGTCTATCCGTTCGCCTTGTTCCATAGCACAAGTTAAGCTTAGTTCGGAACTAGGGAATTGGTGTGTCAGTCTACAGAACCTACAGCGCGGAAGTCCGACTCACACTTGGCCGTTTTTTATCATCCAACTGTTTCAATATCTTCTAGTCAGTGTCTGAATTGACAACCTTTGTTGAGAAAGTTTTAAATCGACATTTGCTGCATAGGAAAATATTATAGCATATTTTTAAATAAAATTCCATAATGGTCTGGGACTTTAAAATAATGTGCCAACTGTGGTTCTTGTCTAGCATGTCGTAAACGGCGATTAATGATATATCGGGTTATGGGTATGTGATTCTGTAGGCGACAAGCTAGCCGCTTGTCACTACTTTTTCACAATTTTCCATCTAACCCAGCCTAGTTTTATTTTTGGCTGAATGTGGTTGGGCTTGCTGCCTCTTTGGTTCTGCCTAACCCTTCGGGGATTACGGACGTGATATTATGAAAATTCTAAAAATTACATTATTATCATTAAACCATAATGATAATAATGTAATTTTTAGAAGTTCTCAACAAAGTTACTTATTCAAAACGTGGCTGTTAGAGTATTAAAAAACTGGTGTATTAAAAAAATAATCATAATCGCCTAGTGACAATTAGTAAACGATTGCCAGTCGACTTTGAGTCTTATTACAATAATTGCATGAGGCGCAAGTGGCGTGACTGTTTACATTGTCCAGTTTACGTAAAGTGATGTGCCGGACGTAGGTCCAAATTACACGGTACTCGATAAAAATGTAGTCTTGGGGTGGTGTCGATATCGATACATGTTTTTTTTCTACACAGGAGACCATTCCTTAAACTAGAGCTAAACTTTATATTGCATTCAATACGGTAGAGGCCACTTACAAGAATATTTAGGTAGGTATGTCATGTTGCTTTTATTTATTTATTATTTGACTGGATCGCATTCGGTAGTGACCCTGCCCCATGCGCCAAGAGTTGTGGGTACGATCCCCACCCAGGACAAACATTCGTGTAATTAATACTTGTGTTTGTTCTGTGTCTGAGTGTTAATATCCAAATTAAAGTTTATATTTGTTCACAACAGCACTTGTGTTACGGATATGTTGCTTCTCATACCCGTAACACAAGTGCTTATGCTACTTACTTCGGAGTCAGATCAGTGTATGTGATGTAGTCTGATATTTATTTATTTATTTAAAACGAATATCAAAAGCGATGATAGCTCAATGATCAGGACATGGGCCTCATATGTGAGCAGTACTAGTTGAATTCAGTCAGGTACCTCAGGATTTTAAGTGAGGATTTGGCTGGTGTCCTTATCTCTGCAGAATTACCAGATTTGTTCAATGCTGGATCATGGTGTAAACGGACTCCAACTATAGCAGCAAAGTATAATGCTAGGCAGATGAAGATGATATGAAATGAAGAGCATCAGATTATTTTTTATTTACACTTCAACTCTGTCTCTAGTGAAATTTTCGAGTTGTTTAATTCTTAAATCTAAAAGTCCCGGGCCCTCGGTTGCTTGGTTATATCTAAAATATAATTTGATTATAATGCGGTAACTGTGAACGAGTGACGTATTATCGTGATACCTACAGCTCTAAACAAAGGCGACCTGTTTACGCAAACACAGTAAATCAATAAATTCCTAGTAATTATTGGAATGTGAATCGTAAACTGTAAAATCGCGCACGCAACATATTAACAGCTTAAGCACCAACCAAGTAAATTTTATCAAGGCTGTCTAAGCTAACATCGTTGGAACAAGGCCAATCTTGAACGAGGAGGAAAAAACTGCAATACGTCTGCTGAAAACGCAGTCCGGATATCGATACAATTTTCACGGCCGCCATCCCCACACTAGAGGATTACCGTGTCATTCAGTCGGCCATGTTGGATAGTTTATTTGAAAATCGAATGCCGCCGGAAGCGCGCGCTGTCATGAGGCGCGGGAAATCGCTGTGAAGAAAAAAAAAATAAACAGTTTCACTTTTTTTCTCCAGATGTCAGTTTTTAAGGCTGTGAGTGTGGTGTAATTGCTTTTTTTTCTGAAAGTGTTCAATGGAATTGTGATTTGAGACTAGGTGAGTGTTTTTTTAAATCGCTATAAATTAGTTTCGTGGCCGTGTGAAAATAGGCATTTGCTCATTGAGTTATGTGCAGTTATGGATGCACAGAAATAATATTATGCGCTATTTTTATCAACGTTTCTTTAATTTGTGGGCGCGAGTTGCCAAAACAATCTTGCACATCGATGCAATTAATTATTGAGCTGTTTATAATATATGTAACTCACTAAACTTCACGCTACTTCCCTAGCGGGGTACGCAGAGTTAATTGTTATACCAATAATTATTATATTTTTAATCAATTAACATGATAAAGTATATAATTAAAACTGCGATAGTATTTGCCAGCGTATCTAATGGTTTGTTATACAAATTATGACGGACCGAATATTTCGGAAATTAATTGAAATATAATAGGAAATGTATGTTAAGCTAGAATATAACCAATTTTATAGCCAGATTTCATTATAATTTGTTTAGCTGTTTATACAAATTAGACCTACATAGTGCCTACACATCTGTATATAGTATAAAACCAAGTCGCCGCTTCTGTCTGTTCGCTTAAATTTTTTAAACTACGCAAGTGATGTTGATGCGGTTGTCACCAATAGATAGAGTGATTCAAGAGGAAGGTTTATACGTATAATTTCATATTGTTTTAAGCTCACCTTGTGTAGCCGGGGCGGGTCACTATCAGTTATATGAAATGATTATTTAAATATCTTTGCATTTGTTATTTACATGTAAATTGCAATAGTTTATCTTAATAGACAGTTTACAGATGTGAAATTTTTCTCTAATATTTGAATTCAAATTTTACGAATTAGTTTCACATCAAAAATAGTTATGACGTCATAAGGAAATAAATTGTATATTTTTGAAGCGTTCGCCTTACGGGCGTAATGGTGTGTGTATGTATTTAAGTACACAATAAAAAAGTAATTCGATTTGCAACGAAAGGCTAGAATCCTTAAAATTTACTAACTAACTGACTAACTTAACTTTAGGCCACTTCCCTAGCGGGGTAGGCAGAGAGAACCGAACGCCATATGGCACGATCCTTACACACCTCACTCGCCTCTTCAACATTCATGATCCTTTTTATACAAGTTCTACGGTTTTTATGACTCCTAACATCAGTGATGTTAATACACGACCAATCTCTTAATAATTGTGATAGGTGAGCCTGGGCCTTCCGCGGCTCCTACATCCATCCACTTTCGCATTGTATATCTGTTTAGTCAATCTTTCGTCTTCCATTCTTTCCACATGTCCTAACCACCGGAGCATGCCTCTTCTTACCTTGACTCAGACGCTGTCTTTCAGACCGACTCTCTTTCTTACATCATCATTCCGAACGCAGTCTGTGAGCGATACACCGCAGATTTTCCGCAGCGCACGCATCTTTAAGTTTACAAATAGGAAATCAACATACAACTACAAAATCAAAACAAAACAAATACATTACTTCGCTATTTTGTAATAATACAATGGGTTGTTTAAATGACGTAAATACAAACTTGTATTATTAAGAAGTACCTACTTATATATTTAGTTATGTAGCCTTATGTTCAATAGTCAAATGACACTCGCAGAGGTGAGGTTCATACCCGTCACGTACTTTAGTTTTATTAAAAACTAGCTGTGCCAGCGGTGTCACCCGCTTTTATGGCTAATATTATATAGACTATTTCCGTCATACATGATTTCTATGTAACTTTAACCACTAAGGCTGCACACGCGACGGAAGCTTAAAAAATTGAGTAACTTCTCCCGTTTTCCCAACGTTTCCCTTCACTACTCTGCTCTTATTGATTGTAGCGTGATAAAAAGTATATTATAACCTGCCCAGGAGTATGAAGAATAATTGTACCAAGTTTCGATAAAATCCGTCGAGTAGTTTTTGTTTCTATAAGGAACATACAGACAGACAGACAGACAGACAAAAAAAATTCTGATTGCATTTTTGGCATCAGTATCGATCACTAATCATCCCCTGATAGTTATTTTGAAAATATATTTCATGTACATAATTGACAGATTTATTATAAGTAGATATATATATTACATATTCATTTATTACTGAGCCAAATCGCATACTCCTCCTTCCGCGTAGTTCGTAAAAAGAGGGTACAAAGTTTTTGCTTCACTCAGTAATATTGATATAGTTACCTAGAACCACAATCTGAAAAACCGAAACTTAAATTAACTTAACTTTAACTTAATAAAAAAGCTAAGAACCGGCGTATTTATTTATACTACTGTTTCGTTGATAAGGGCTAAGTGAAAAGGACACTTACTTACCTAATTAACTCCATAGTGTAATTAACAATTTGTACATACATACATAACATCACGCCCGTAATCCCCAAAAGGGGTAGGCAGAGTCAAAGGGACAGGCCCCTTTAACCACATTCAAAAAAAATAAAACTGGGCTGGGTTAGACGGAAAATTGTGAAAAAGTAGTGACAAGTGGCTAGCTCGTCGCCTCATAGACCAGTGTCGATAATTTTTGAGAGCAAAAAAAATGATAAGTTACGGGCGATCTGAGGTCGGGAAGTTTTTCCCTTCATTTTTGTAATATTCTCTACTTTTTCCAATGGGTTTCATACTATTATATTTTTTTTTAAATTTTTACCATTTTCAAACCTATCGACACTGGTCTATCAACAATTTATCTGTTTTATTTATCTAACGGCTCTGAAGTCAAATGTCGCTTCATTGTAACAAGCAGAATCGCGAAATCCTTGACCATGATTAATGATTCGCTTTGTCCAGTTCATCTATCTAAGGGCCCTGAAGTCAGATGTCAGTGGGTTTAATGTAATAAGCAGAGTCGCCATATCCATATTTTGTACGTGAGGAATGCATTTACGGACCGTCCAAGTAGACCTGAGTAACAGCCTACAGGGGTGTGTCGGGCTCGGAACTGGCTGGCAACAACAGTTCCCCTACCGACTGAACCTCACGGCTGCCATTCTTCAGGCATTGAACGTAAACTATCGGGATCCCAATGTCTGAATTCGCACGAAAAGCCTAGACAGCGTGCGCTGCCGCCTTGAGGACCTTGAGGACTTGCTTAGCCAGCTGCCTTCGGCTCCGTGCGTGTAAAATTCGGTCTTTTATATATTTTGCCGGAGTTATAGATGCAAAGATAAATAAATTTGATAGATAGATAAATACTAATTATCCAAGATTAAAAACTAGGAAAAGAAAAAACATTATAGGTACTAATTATCTACGATTAAAAACTAGGATGTAAGAAAAGACAAATGTCAACACAGTTTGTTATTAATTTTGTTGGTGACGAGACGGATATTCGAGTTTGATAATTACTTGTAGTAATTTGCCTATACTCCGCGACAGATTCAAATAATTTCCCGCAAGCGGCCGGCTGGCTGAAGCATGTTAATAAATAAATAGAAAAATTCATGCAAATTCCCAATTATCGTTGAAACGTAGATGTTATATTAATGCCATCATATGACACGCTAATCACTTATCCAAACGAAGATGGGTTAAAAATGGATATGTCATCTACAATTTATCCCTATGTTAAGTGAAGCTAAATAAGTAATTCCACCAATTTGCTTGAGCAACGTTGAAGGAAATATGGTGAAAGACATGTGTATAATTTTTTCAGCGAGGTGGTAGCTCAATGGTACGGACACGCGCCTCTTAGGGGCCGTCCATTAATCACGTGAGGCATAAAGGGGGGAGGAAGGTCCGAAAAAAAATCACCAAACATCACAAGGGGGAGGGGGGGTTGAAGGAGATATCACGTGTATTTATTTTCGAAACCGAAATACATTTATTTTTACAATCTTGCAAAATTGCGTAAACTGATAACCTTATTTTTTATGAAGTACTAAGAAAAATGTCAACAATCATGTTAATTCCTGTCCTGCCAATAATCCAAGAAATATAACTTAGGCATCCTGTGAGGGACAACATCGTACTGAAACCTGCAAATTGAAACAACTTTGGATTTGTAACCATGATCCAAAAATTGTCTAGGTCCCCTATCTTAGGGTTAGGAAGTTCAGATCGGCATGCCTGAATGTAATTACCAGACTCGCTAAATCCTGTATCATGGTCTAAGCGGACCCCGTCTAAGCACGGGACATAACGCTAGGAAGATGATGAATTTCAGTCCCTACTAAAGATTGGAATGCTGGATCAAGCAATCCAGCTGGATCCAGAACATGACACTGGATCTGGCCACCAAAAAAATGTCACTGGATTGCAATCCCTTGATTGACACACTAATTCAAGTCCTAGACCAACATGGAGCAAACTATAACCATTACTAGCGTATATTATTTTGCGGCTTTGTGAAGACATTGTATATTTATCTTTAGCTGTCAGTGAGAATTCTCACGGCTATTGTGTTATAGATCATTGCAAATATTTACTTCTCAAATACAAGATTGTTGGGAAAGAGGTTTCTTTTACTCGACTACTACGAGATCAGAACGAAAGGTGGTTTTAGCAGTTTACATATCTTAGTATTTACGTGAGCAGTGGCTCATTTACTAGGGTTGCTGGTTCAAACCTGGACATGTACCTTTGGATTTTTCAAATCTATGTACGGATTTATACTACTGGATTTTGCACTTGGGAAAAAATCGCGATGAAACCTGCTCATGCGAAATAACTATGGATGTGTAACCATGATCCAATTTGTCTGGGTCCTCTGTCTAGGCTTACGAATGCATTCGCTTAAATGTACGAACCAGACTCGCTAACTCGTGGTCAAAACGGACTTCCCTGATCACGGGACATAACACTAAGATTATGAAATAGAAAAGTAATTTTATCTTATCTATACTTATAATAAATCTGTAGAGAGGTCAATTCTGTACATCTTTTAGGCTTACGAATGCATTCGCTTAAATGTACGAACCAGACTCGCTAACTCGTGGTCAAAACGGACTTCCCTGATCACGGGACATAACACTACTAGAAAAGTAATTTTATATTATACTAACTAATATAATAAAGCTGAAGAGTTTGCTTGTTTGGTTGAACGCGCTAATCTCAGAAACTACTGGTCCGATTTGAAAAAATTACGGAAGGACATTATTATTATAGCATAACATCATCACGCCCACAATCCCCAAAGGGGTAGGCAGAGTCGAAGGGGCAGCAATCCCCTTCAACCACATTCAGCCAAAAATAAAGTCGAGCTGGGTTAGATGGAAAATTGTGAAAAAGCAGTGACAAGCGGCTCACCTGTTGCCTACACAATCACACACCCAAAACCCGATATACCATTAGTCGCCTTTTACGACATGCTAGGCTAGAACCAGTTGGCATATTCTTTTTAAGTCCCAGACCAACATGGGACAGTGGGCTGGGTTGGATGGAAAGCTGTGAAAAAGTAGTGACAAGTAGCTAGCTCGTCGCCTACTCAGTCACATACCCAAAAGCCCGTAAACTATTAGTCGCCTCTTACGACATGCTATTATTATTATTAGATTTGTAATACTGTTTGATGTTATTGTTGAATTGACGATTTATAAGTGTTTGTTTCGGACCTATATAAATAAAGAGTATTTTGACTATGACTTTATGGAGTCTTATAAATACACGAATTCTCACGTCCGTTCTAGTTCAATTGGGATAAACGGATGTCTAACATCAGTTACGTATAATCAAGATCTCATTTTGAAATGGCCAGTCAGGGATGACCTCTGGCCGTTCAACCAATTACCCCTCTTGGGAAGCTAGCGTGCACTTCATGAGAGGCGGGGGAGGCCACGCTAAACTGGTCCAGGTGGGTAATTAGTCACGCGAGTGCAACTACTACTTTATATCTGCATAGTTTTTTCAGAATTCCGCTGGGAATGATAATAATAATAATTTTTTCAGACTGACAAAACAATTCCCTAGTCCCAAACTAAGCATATAAGCTTGTGCTATGGATGCTAGGTGAACGGATAGACATACTTATACGTTTTATAAACATCCATGACTCGAGTACAAATATCCATGTTCATCACACGAAATATTTGCCCCTAGCGGGATTCGAACCCGCGACTCTTGGTTTCGTGGCCAGGGTCTCTGACCACTCGATCAACGGGCCAGTCAGGCATTTGAAAGTGGATCGGTTTTTACAAACGGTTTTTTGCAATAGTGCCTATTATAAAAAAAACAATTAAGTTGTCCCATGTTGGTCTGGAACTCGAAAATAAAGTTACTGTGGTCCTTGCATAGCATGTCGTAAAAGGAAACTAAGACCTGTATTGGAATTTTGTAGGCGACGAGCTAGCCTCTTGTCACTTCTTATAACAATTTTTTATCTAATCTATCTTAATTTTAGGCTTAATGTGGTTTAAGGAGCTGTGTTGCTCTGGACTCTACCCCTTCGGAGGTTACGGGCGTGATGATATGCTTGAATAATGTCCTAACCAATCTCAACGAGGATAAGTCAACTGCGCAGAAGATATTATAGTGCACAAGTGTGTGCGCAAACACAGGTGCACTCTCTGTTCCTTCACTCTCATAGTCCGGTGAGACGGTGCCGACATGACCGGAGAGAGGTCAGGCGCAGGACCAACGGCTTAACGTGCTTTCAGAGGCACGGGTGTGATTACACCGCTAACTTCCTGACTCCGGGCTGTTATTAAGTAATTTCAATATTGAAATAACCAGCCACAAATTTTTGGCTCGACCCCGGTTTGAATCCGGGACCTTAGGCGGCTCACGCTACAAGTATACCAACGAGGCAGACATGCTCGAACTCGAATGTAATGTTGTCTGCTTCATTTGCAATCTATTTTTCAACCGCTGGCTGTTATGTGATTGACCTGAAAGGCGTAATTACGTAAGGACGTTGACAATGCAATGCAATTTATCATCGAGGTGGTTTGGTGTTGGCAACTGGGAAAACGTGGTGTAAAGGAATCTATATTATAAGTGAAGCATAATCTTTGTACCCCTTTTTACGAAAATTCCGCGGACGGAGAAGTATGTGATTTGGCAGAGTTGAAGTTTATGGAGATGGAGTGCAAATATTTTAGTAGCGATAAAAATTCATAAAAAATTTAATGATTTGTGGTCGAATTTCCACCACTGCGACCATTAGTTAGTCATATTTTATTTCATGTTGGTCTAGGACATAAAAATAATGTTCCAACTATGTTCTTTGCCTAGCATGTCGTAAAAGGCGACTAATGGTAAATCGGGTTTTGGGTGTGTGATTGTGTAGGCGACGAGCTAGCCACTTGTCACTACTACTTTGCAATTTTCCATCTAAACCAGCGCAGTTTTATTTTTGGCGAATGTGGTTAAGGAGGCTACCACTTCGACTCTGCCTACCCCTTCGAGTTATGTGTGTACATTTAATTTTGTAATATCTTTGTATCCTACGGTTAAAAGGGTTATGATTTGGAAAGTTTACTCAGGACTTTCTGGTCACATTCCAATTCTATCGTCAGGCCAGTTAGACACAGTATATTGTAAACAAATTTTGCAAAACCATGCCTTTCAGCTCAATGTATATTGAGTATATGATCGTGTAACTACCATTTGTCATGTAGTTAGAATTCTAGATCATCGCCTATAATCTATCTGTTTGTCTGTACTCTTACCCTCAGTTGCCATAGTCAATCTCACTCAAACTCTAAGTGCGTCATACCTATAACTTTGTATTTGTCAAAATACCATTAAATAAAACAAACATATCCACGATAACAAACATGTATACGTGTGGCGCTTGTCTTTTACACTTGTCCATCTAAAATAGTGATGTTGATATACTATCGATAGTTTATCTACCTGACGGCCTCGTTGGTCTGGTAGTAGCATGCGCCGCCTAAGGACTAACAGGTCTCGGGTTCAAATCCCAAGTCGAGTCAAAAATTTGTGGCTGGGTATTTGAATATTGAAATTACTCAGTAACAGTCAGGAAGTTGGCGGTTTAATCACCCCCGTGCCTCGGAAAGCACGTTAAGCCGTTGGTCCTGCGCCTGACCTCTCACCGTTCATGTCAATGCTGTCTCACCGGACTATGAGAGTGAATGAATATAGAGTGCACCTGTGTTTGCGCACACACCTGCGCCACCTAATCCTCGTTCAGATTGGCCGCCGTGACTGATATCGGTTAAGAGGACATTATTATTATTATTAAGATTATCCTTAGAGTTTCCATAGACTATCCATAGACAGCCCATTATTTTTCTATAGACCTATAGTACTACTAACGGCGAGCATGCAAGAAAAGACTTATCAATGTGGAAGAAGTGAAAGGTGTGTGCCAGGATCGTAGCAAATGGAAGAATGTGGTTTCTGCCTACAACCATGGGAAAACAGGTGGTGACAGCATGTATGTCTGTTCTATTAAAGCCAGTAATCCAGAAAGGATCCAGGAAGAAGGAAAATATACGACAAAAGAACCAGACTTATAATATTTTGCTATAGACAGCCCATACAGGTTAGCCGCTTGTCACTGCTTTTTTACAATTTTCCATCAAACCCAGCCCGGCTTTATTTTTGGCTTAATGTGGTTGAAGGCGCATGTTGCCCCTTTGACTCTGCCTACCCCTTCGGAGATTATGGGCGTGATGTTATGTATGTATGTATGTATAGCCCATAGCCTTCCGCGATAAATGGGCTATCTACCTCTGAAAAAAAAATTTAAATCAGACCAGTAGTTTCTGACATTAGTAGGTATAGATGACGATGTTCTAAAGTAAAGATGTCACTAATAGTGATTTTGACGAATACCGAATATCTAGTAAAGAAAAATGTCTCGGGATAGGCCAAATACCTACTGGATAATAGCGAACATTAATGGCATCTCTATCTATTTTTAACGCACCTCGAAAAACAGGGTATAATGTTAATCTTATCGACATTAAACTCACCGATAGTCCCACATCTCGCAACGCAAATGTTTAAAAATACCTCAGATTCCCGGCCAATTGTTCCGCGTAAACAATATGCCTTTATCGAGATACATGCGCACGCGCAGAATGGAAATAGAAAACGCATAAAACAATACAAACACGCATCTTTGCGTTCAAGAGCTATTGTTTGTTTATACTGTCAGGACATTCAACGGGGCAAAGTCAGGAAGAATTCATTGGATGATACAATCGTCGTCATTATCTTCCTAGCATTATATCCCGTGCTCAGGGCCGGACCGTGAGTTTAGGGGCCCTGGGCTAATACTACTCAGGGGCCCACCTAATTACTCAAAGTATAAGACGTAGACTTGATTCGCAGGGCTGCAGACCGTACGATCTGTTTAATTTAATAAAATTATGTTTTTCTCGCATTATCGTCTATTTTTTACTTTGACTTGACTTATCTGGGGGCCCCTTGAATCCACGGGGCCCTGGGCTGAAGCCCAAAAGGCCATATGGTAGATCCGGCCCTGGCCCCTGCCAGTGCTTTTGATTCAGTCTTGATGCAGCATCGACACAGTCGCAAAACATTTACACTTAAACACGCGTTACTAAGAGCAGCGATACAATCGCGATGCAGTCGCGATTCAGTATCTGGCCGCGTAGATGCAGCAAACGGTAAAACGCGCGTATAAATAATAAATAAATAAATATCCGACTACATCACATACATTGATCTGACTCCGAGGTAAGTAGCTTAAGCACTTGTGTTACGGATATCAGAATTAACAGTGGTATTACAAATATATACTTAAAAATTGGATATTTACACCCAGGCACAGAACAAACACAAGTATTCATCATACGAATATTTGTCCTGGGTGGGGATCGAACCCACAACTCTTGGCGCATGGAGCAGGGTCACTACCGAATGCGCCATCGAGCCAGTCAAAACGAACAAACTCATGTTGACCGCTGGGGTCGCGACTTCCAAATGCGCATTGCAAATAATGCCGCTGGATGCAATCCCTACTAGCTGCCCCTTTGACTCTGCCTACCCCTTCGGGGATGACGGGCGTGATGTTATGTATGTATGTACGAACATAGAAAAACGAGGCAGTCAAACTGTTCATATATCTCTTACTATCTTATAAACGCGAAGGTTTATTTGGATGGATGCATGTTTGCTACTCTTTCACGCAAAAAGTACTGCATGGATTTTAATGAAACTTTTCAATAGTCTAGCTTATACATAAGAATAACACATAAGCTATGTTTCATCGATGTACCACGCGAGCAACGCCGCGGGTAGAAGCTAGTAGTATACATAAGGTTTATTTATACATACATATATGCTATACATACGTATCAACACGTGTTTAAACGTGACATCAAAGATCTATACTCTATGGGAAAAGATCAAAGATTAGATATTTATGCGTGTGAATTTAGATCTAATGTAGGCAATCGCAATAGAGGGCACGGTAGTGTTTCTGCCAAGTCGAATTGTTTATGTTTACCTTATAGTACACATCAAAAGAGAAAACAGGAAAATTAGCAATCTATATTGATGATAATAAAGCGATAGTTAGTTTATTTGAAAGCCAAGTTCAGAAAGTATCAGAAAAATATTTTTTTATGTGTATTAACGTGTTCGTTACTGTTTCACGAAAAAACTGCTGAATGGATTTTAATGAAACTTTACAATAATATAGCTCATACATCAGAATAAATATAGACTATGTTATATCGTTGTACCGTGCGAGCGAAGTCGCGGGCAGAGGCTTGATTTTACCGATCCTACTAATAAACCAATTTTATTTCGATTATCGACTGGCCCGTTGGTCGAGTGGTCAGAGACCCTGGCCACGAAACCAAAGGTCGCGGGTTGGAATCCCGCTAGGGGCAAATGTTTCGTGTGATGAACATGGACATTTGTGCTCGAGTCATGGATATTTATAAACGTATTTAAGTATGTCTATCCGTTCACCTAGTATCCATAGAACAAGCATAATGTTGTTTTGGAACTAGGGAATTGGTGTTTCTGGAGAATTAATGTATTTTTGTCTATGAGTGGTTAAGGGATCTATTGCTCATTAGACTCTTCCCCCTTCGGGGATTACCGATGTTAAACTTTGCATGTATTTTTATCTATACTAATATTATAAAGAGGAAAGACTCAATTGTTTGTTTGTTTGTATTGAATAGGCTTCGAAACTACTAGACCGATTTGAATATTTTTTTCACCAATGGAAAGCTATTTTATCAGCGAGTAACATAGGCTATATTTTATCCCAGTATTCTTACGGGAACGGGAACCACGCGGGTGAAACCGCGGGGCGCTGCTATAACTACATATTTAATTTTTACGTATTTACATAATACGTAACATAATCTCCGAAGGTGTAGGCAGAGTCAAAGGGGCAGCAGGCCCCTTTAACCACATTCAGCCAATTATAAAACTCGGCTGGGTTAGATGGAAAATTGTGAAAAAGTAGCGACTTTTTCACAATTTTCCATCGTGTCGCTACAAGTGGTTAACTCGTCGCCTTTACCACGTTTTACGTATCCGCTTCCTCAAAATCATTGATTTTCCTACAGGCCGTTCATAAGTGGGTTAAACTTATATATATTTTGATAGACGTATATATTATAGAGTACATTATGTGGGTTGCATCTATAATTCATTGTAGAGTCGAACAGAGGCTCTATGACGGACAATTTGTAGAGCATTCTACTTAGTCCGTGAACGCCTAGGTAGAGACTGGGGTTATAGAGTAAGCGAGAAGTTAATAGCGATTTTAAGTATCTGATTGAAGCAAATAAATAAACTCTAGAAACGTTTAATTTTGTAACATAACATCATGCCCATAATCCCCGGAGGGGTAGGCAGAGTCAAAGGGGCAGCAGGGCTCTTTAACCACTTTCAGCAAAAAATAAAAATGGGCCGAGTTAGATGGAAAATTGTGAAAAAGTAATGACAGGTGGCTAGCTCGTCGCCTACGCAATCACACACCCAAAACCCGATATACCATTAGTCGCCTTTTACGACATGCTAGGCCAGGAACACAGTTGGCACATTATTTTGACTAACTAGCTACAATTATAATTTTAAAGTAAAAAAAACAAACATACGCCTGCTCTGTGGAAAGCGCTTACCATAGATAAACCGTTTTAACTCCCCGCTGTCATTCAAGCCACAGCTCTATACCGAATCTATAAATCATGAGGACTTTCGGACGGAGATGTGTGGGCGTCCGTCGGAAATGTGACAGTTGGGTCTCAACAGATCATCGATCGATGGAACTTTCTGGATTAAGCAATGTACGCATAGACAATAATAAAATAACATGTTAATGGTAGAATAATACAATTCGTACACAGACTTGATTGGCTAAACAGATGATTAGCCAATTTTCCATTTTTCATTATTTTGTCACGTCCAAACCACTGGAGCATGCCTCTTCTCACCTCGAAGACCTGTGATAAAATATAGACAACTGATAACTAACTAACTAACTAAAACTTCACTTCAACGGGGTAGGCAGAGAGAACCGAACGATTGATAAAATATAAAAAATCGGCCGAGAGTCAATGTATTCACAATACAACGATATTATTTTGAATATAAAATATATTATGCTCGTTGAAATGTAAGCGTACATTTCAACCGAAATAAGAGTTTCGAACCTAGAGTACATTAAACAAAATTGATATAAAAATAAACAAGGATTTGAATACAGCTTAGTCTATCATATCATGCTAAATGAAAACAAATGTTTGTCACTTATTATAACACATTCAAAAATAAAACGTTCCGACTGGGACGTTTGTGCTCGATTGCTAAAATCATAACGTTAATTGGGTTATTTTTTGGTCTTCTAATCAATGCAATTAATAATAGAATAGAATAGAATGTTTTTTATTGCCAGAAACTGTGTTACAAAAGGTGGTTACATATAATTTATATAAGTTTCAACAGTTACCCATACCGGGTATGCAATATAAAAGTTAAATCAATTAGTTTAAATAAAATTTTTAGTACCAAAATATTCATTAAGGTTGTAGAAAACGTTTACTGACAACCATTTCTTAAGCTCAAATTTAAATTTAGGTAAATTTAATAATTTAATATAAGATGGTAATTTATTAAATATTTTGGTACCTATGTAATGAGTACTTTTACAGTATACATAGGTATGAGATCTTGGTACACATATATTATTAATGTATTGACTGCGTAAATTGGATCGAATAGACAATTGATTCTTAAAGTAATCGCTATTTTGTTTAATAAAAGTAGTCACTTCCAGTATGTATATATTTGTCAATGTCAGGAAGCCCTTATCTTTAAATACATTTCTTAGACTTTCGTCGCTATACATTCTGTAAATTATACGAAGGCATTTCTTTTGCAAAACGAAAGTAGACTGCACATTCGTGGAGTTTCCCCAAAAAATAATTCCGTATGACAACAAAATGATGTATGACGCGAAGAAGATGATGGGAAAGATTGATAGGAAGAGGCGCCCATGACGCAGCAAATCACTTCCGTCGAACAACTTTTCAATCTCGCAAGAGACAGAGAAAGGTTTGGGAATCTGGCGGTCAACCTTTATCATTGAAAAGGCACGCGAAGAAGATGAACAATCACGCGTGTTTATGACTTAGTTAAGTACCTCTTTTAAACTAAAATCCGGCAACAGGGCCCAAGGATTCGCCCGCATGGAGTTCAAAAATGTAATTCCCGTGGGACCTTTGAATTTTTCGGTATAAAATGTAGCCCATATCCTGATCCAAGATTTAAGACATTACCATTACCATTTCAACTTTTAGCCAAATCGGTTCAGCCGTTTTGCCGTGAAAGAACAACAAATACATTGCATTTATTTTTGACAGCCATTCACATAAAGGTTTATAAGTGCAGGTTTCAGATCGTTTTCCATTGCAATCTCTCTAAGTAAATAAAGATTTTGTAGGCGACGAGCTAGCCACTTGTCACTACTTTTTCACAATTTTCCATCTTACCCAGCCCATTTTGGATTTTTGGCTGTGGTTAAGAGGGCTAGCTACCCCTGTGACTGCCTACCCCTTTGGGGGATTACGGGTGTGATAATATGGATGTATGTATGCAGATTTTGAAAATCTATAACTACGTGGCAGGGTTTTAACCAACACGGTTCGTCTATGACGCCTTATACTTGGCTATTTATTTTATGAGCTGTACGTGTCTAGACGAGAAAATAGTTATCTAGTTTTTAAGTAAAAGTATGTCAACGTTGGATTTAATGGAAAATTAAAAAAAAAATACTGTCAAAATGGTTACAACTACATTAATCGGCTAATCACGTATTGGGTACTATAATACTGTAATTATTTGTATTTATTTATTTAATCTTTTTTTTAAGCAACAAATTATTATACAACAATATTGGCCCACATAATATATACCTTAAGTCTAACATACATATATAAAATTATTTTAATACAGATTTTTTTTAATTTTTATATTTTAATCATCGATTGTAGTGCATATGTACTTTAATGATAAGTTATAAAACAAATACCATTACACGTTCATAAGCTATGTATAAAGGGATAGCATAATGTACTGGCCGCTTGTATCACCAAGTTTTTTACATACAATGAATGCAATACACGTTTTGACTTTGAATTTGACTTTTTATTTTAGATGACTATCGGTATTTGGACGAAGGCGGCCTTTACTACCTACCAGACTGGTGGGGGAGTGGAAAGCTCTCACCCCTAAAAATTTAGGCAACAGCATTGAGGGCGCCCCCTACGGGGCTCGAACCTCAGCTCAGGACGTTGCTGGAGAAGGCAGACGCACGTAGGTTTGGGGATAGAAGCGACCGGGCGCGGGCCGGTTACGCGAATGAAGAGCTAGCGGGGGCGGCGCGACGCGAGTCCTCGCCGGCGAGGACGGAACGACGGGCGACTTGAAGTGTTGGCCTGTGCCGCGAGCTGCTGAGCCGACATCATGGCTGGCGTGATTGCATCGTCGGGGTCTAGGAGGGACTTGACTTTTAGTATGCGTGTAATCACGTACATACCCAAGCTTTCGTCCATGTTGGTCTGGGACTTGAAAATTATATACTAGTTGTGTTCCTCGCTTAACATGTCGTGAAAGGTGACTAATGGTGTTTTGGGTGTTGGGTGTGTAATTTTGTAGGCTACGCATCGTTAGTCAGTTGTAAGATACGCCGCCTAAGAACCAAGAGGTCCCGGGTCCAAATCCCGGGTCGGGCCAAACATTTGTGACGGGGTATTTCAATATTGAAATTACTCGGTAATATTCTAGAGTCAGGAAGTTGGCGGTTTAATCAGTCTCGGAAAGCACGTTAAGCCGTTGCTCCTGCGCCTGACCATTCTCCGGTCACGTCGAATTGCCGTCTCACCGGACTCTGAGAGTTAAGGAATAGAGAGTGCGCCTGTATTTGCGCACGCACTTGAGCACTAAAATATCTCCTGCGTTGGCTAATCCTCGTTGAGATTGGCCGCCGTGACCGATATCGGTTAGGAGGATATTATGTAGGCGACGAGCTAACCACTTCTCAATACTTTTTCACAATTTTTCATCAAACCTTACTTTACTTTCCCACCTTATGTGATTCAAGGAGCTATCACTCCTTGTCTGCATACCTTTTGAGAATTGCCGTAAAAGTATGTATAAATACCATCAGCCGCCTTTCACGACACGCTATCCAAGGACCACGTACCTATTTATTCTTTTTAAATCCCAAACCAACGACCATTAAAAATTATCCCTAATTTCCCTCTCATTGTCATCAAACTTTCCACAGATTACATCAAACGTTTCTATGATATAGGCAATTACAAACGCAATTAAGCCTATTTTGTGAATTAAAAAAAAATATACTGACAAATGAACAGCCGGCCGGTCACACGGGCTCCGTGAATTATTTATATAATATCGATTCACTGGACGTACGAAGATGGCTTTTGGTTTAACCGTCCATTGACTAGTTTCTGTTATTATTAGTCTTTAAAAAAAGCGCTGTATAAAACTAGACGGATTTGTCGCTACTAAATGTTTATTTATCGCTTTTTAAGTTAGTCTGGAACTTAAGCATGAGCCAACTGTGTTGAGGGACTAATGGTAAATTGGGTTTGTGATTATACGCTAAGCTAGCCATTTGTCACTGCCTTGTTACAATTTTTTATTGTTGGTTCAAAGCATTTAAGTACGTATCTGTAATAATATTTAGTATATTTTTTTTTAATAAGCAGATATACAATGCGAATGTGAAAGGATGTAGGAGCCGCGAAAGGCCCAGGCTCACCTACCATGACCACATTGGTCGTGTGGTAACAGAAGGTGATGTTAGGAGTCATAAAAACCGTAGAGCTTGTATGAAAAGGATCATGAATGTTGAAGAGGCGAGTGAGGTGTGTAAGGATCATAGATTTAGGATGTAAAAAATTCTAAATCTACGGTAAGGATCGTGCCATATGGCGTTCGTTTCTGTCTGCCTACCCCGCTAGGGAAGTGGCGTGAAGTTTTAGTTAGTTAGTTTGTATTTTTTTAAATTTTTTGATCAAAGCACATAAGTTTGAACACTCAACTTTAAGTACGCATCTGTACCAATAGCTTAAATCATAAATTATATTACAAATGCGAATGTGAGTTTTAATTTATGACACTTCCACGCCTTGACCACTCAACCGATTTAAAAAAAAATTTCGTCAATAGAAAGCTACTTTATCAGCGAGTAATCTCACTTCACGGGAACGGCAACAAAGCGGGTCAAACCGCGGGGAGCTGCTAGTCAATATATGCAGTGTCAATAAAAAGAGAGATTAATTTTACAGTGTGTATGCATATTTATCTTAGAGCAGTGGTAGCTCAATGGTAAGGACATGCGCCCACTCCTCGATTAAGAAATCGAGGAGTGCGGGTTCAAACCCGGGCACGTACCTATGGATTTTTGAAATCTATGTACGTATTTATACCACTAACTCGACGGTGAGGGAAAACACCGTGATGGAACCTGCAAATTCAAATAACTTTAGATGTAACCATGATCTGAAAATTGTCTGGTTCCCCTATCTTAGGGTTACGAAGGTCAGACCGGCAGTCGCTTCAATGTAATTACCAGACTCGCTAAATCCTGGATCATGGTCTAAGCGGACCCCGTCTAAACACGGGACATATCGCTAGGAAGATGATGATGCATATTTATCTTAATGTCTATCTTGATTTTTTAGTCGATAGAGATACGTCCTATTTATTTCAAGACCGAGCTTACTCAATAACTTATACACTACTGAAAGGGTCTGAATTAAATTGAAATTCAATTCAATTCAAATTCAGAATCTCTTTATTTATATAGACTTCAAAAAAGCACTTATAAATTGTCAATTTATACAGAAATTAAAACATTACCACCGGTTCGGAAGGTAGACTCTATCGAGAAGAAACCGGCAAGAAACTCGATAGTTACTCTTTTAAATGCACATTAACAATTAGGCACATACAAAGACTAGATTGCAATAGACTAAGTTTTATCGATGTTATATGCAAGCGAAGCCGTGGGCCTAAGCTAATAATCAAATAAAAAATATAATTAATGATAGGTTTTAATTCGACTGGCCCGTTGGTCGAGTGATCCAGGCCCGGCCACGAAACTAAGGGTCGCAGGTTCGAATCCCGCTATAGGCAAACATTTCGTGTGATTAACATGGATATTTGTACTCGAGTCATGGACGTTTATAAACGTATTTAAGTATGTCTATTCGTTCACCTAGTATCCATAGCACAAGCTTATAGCTTAGTTTGGGACTAGGGAATTAGTGTCAGTCTAAAAAAAATATTTAGCAACCCTAGTCAGCTAATCAGAATGAAAATATCTTTTATACCTACCCTTACTCATATACCGTCTACCGAGGGATATAAATAACTAACAGCCAATCTCCATTAGGGTATTAATATGCTATTACACGCTCTATCAATGCAATCCAAGTAATTGCATTCTATAAGGGTGCAGTTATAGCTATAAATTTGTCCAATGTTGTTCTGGGACTTGAACCAAATGTGCCAACTGTGTTCCTTGCCTAGCATGTCGTAAACGACGACTAATGGTATATCGGGTGTGTGTTTATGTAGGCGACAAGCTAGCCACTTGTTACTACTTACTATTCATAACTAGCTGTGCCAGCGGTGTCACCCGCGTTTATGGTTAATATTATAAAGACTATTTCCGTCATACATGATTTCTATGTAACTTTAACCAATAAGGCTGCACACGCGACGGAAGCTTAAAAAATGGAGTAACTTCTCCCGTTTTCCCAACATTTCCCTTCACTACTCTGCTCCTATTGATTGTAGCGTGATGAAAAGTATACTATAACCTGCCCAGGAGTATGAAGAATAATTGTACCAAGTTTCGTTAAAATCCATCGTGTAGTTTTTGTTTCTATAAGGAACATACAGACAGACAGACAGGCAGACAGACAGACAGACAGACAGACAGACAGACAGACAGACAAAAATTTTACTGATTGCATTTTTGGCATCAGTATCGATCACTAATCACCCCCTGATAGTTATTTTGAAAATATATTTCATGTACAGAATTGACCTCTCTACAGATTTATTATAAGTATAGATTGCATTTTTGGCATCAGTATCGATCACTAATCACCCCCTGATAGTTATTTTGAAAATATATTTCATGTACAGAATTGACCTCTCAACAGATTTATTATAAGTATAGATGTAGGCGACGAGCTGGCCACTTGTCACTAATTTCTCACAATTTTCAATCTAAACAGCCCAGTTTTATTTTTGGCTGAATGTGGTTAAAGGGGCCTGCTGCCCCTTTGACTCTGCCTACCCCTTCGGGGATTACGGGCATGATGTTAAGTATGTATAATTACCGACACCCATAAAATGTATTTCGGTAATACCTGGTATTTGTAACAGCTGGAGTTTTATTTCTTTTCAACGTAGATTCGGTTGTAACTTTTAAATTTATTGTAGAACTGGAATCGTTTGAAACTACACACGCGGGACAGATAAAAAATAAGATTAATTTTCAAAAACTGTTCTTGGCATCTTGTACTCTTTTCCTTGTCTAGCATGGCGTAAAAGGCATGTTGAAAAAAGCTTTTTACTACCGCAGTCAGATTACTAAAAATATTGTATAATTACGTTATTTTGTCTTTTGAGAGAGCGGTGGTAGCTCAATGGTAAGGACACGCGCCTCTTAACCAAGGAGTGCGGGTTCAAACCCGGGCACGTACCTCTGGATTTTTCAAGTCTATGTACGTATTTATACCACTAGCTCGACGGTGAAGGAAAACATCGTGATGAAACCTGCAAATTCAAACAACTTTGGATTTGTAACCATGATCCAACAATTGTCTGGTTCCCCCGTCTTAGGGTTACGAAGGTCAGATCGGCAGTCGCTTCAATGTAATTACCAGACTCGCTAAATCCTGGATCGTGGTCTAAGCGGACCCCGTCTAAGCACGGGACATAACGCTAGGAAGATGATGACGTTATTTTGTCTTTTGTCTAACAAACAAAAAATTACAATAACATCATCGTCTTCCTAGCGTTATGTCCCGTGCTTAGACAATCAATATAATCAATATATATATAATAATGTTCTCCTAACCGATATCGGTCACGGCGGCCAATCTCAACGAGATATTAGAATGCACAAGTGTGTGCGTGTCCCGTGCTTAGACGGGGTCCGCTTAGACCACGATCCAGGATTAAGGGAGTCTGGTAATTACATTGAAGCGACTGTCGATCTGACCTTCGTAACCCTAAGATAGGGAAACCAGACAATTTTTGGATCATGGTTACAAATCCAAAATTACGATAATAAAGCGGGTTGAAGATTCGCTTCACGCCACTGTACACATTTTAGCGAATAGCGAATAACGCGGACCAAGTCGGGAGAGAATGCTAGTATCCCATAAATCGCATCGACACTCGCTTTAATAGTATGCTACAAGCCTATTTACGTAAGTAACTGCAATAAAAGACAGTACTAGCGTTGTGGTCGACAATATCTATGACTGCTCGATGGCGCATTCGGTAACCGGTAAGAGTTGTGGGTTCGATCCTCACCCATGAAAAACATTCGTGTGATGAAAATATACCTACTTGTGTTTTTTCTGTGTCTGTGTGTTAATATCCAATATTTAAGTATATATTTGTAATATCACTGTTAATTCTGATATCTGTAACACAAGTGCTTAAGCTACTCATGGAGCGGTGGTAGCTCAATGGTAAGGACACGCGCCTCTTAACCGAGGAGTGCGGGTTCAAACCCGGGCACGTACCTCTGGATTTTTAAATCTTTATATGTATTTATACCACTAGTTCGACGGTGAGGGTAAACATCGTGATGAAACCTGCAAATTCAAACCACTTTGGATTTGTAACCATGATCCAAAAATTGTCTGTTTCCCCTATCTAAAGGTTACGAAGGTCAGATCAGCAGTCGCTTCAATGTAATTATCAGACCCTCTAAATCCAGGATCATGGTCTAAGCGGACCCCGTCTAAGCACGGGACATAACGCTAGGAAGATGATGCATTCTTAGAATAACCAGAATAGCCAGTCAAAAGCAAATTATGTTGAGCATCTCTGATCTAGTCTTCAAACGGGGCATTGAACCCGCAACCTTGTTTAGGTGAAATCTTACGGCAACTGCGATCATAAAAACGTTGACAAAAACTAAAAAGTGTCCTCTAAAAAGTTTGGCTGGAGCCCAAAGCGTCCATGAAATTTGCTCGGCAATATTTGAATAGCTTATTAAATAAACTAGTCCACTGGTCGAATTTCGACAATTATTCGTTTGATTTATTTTTTAATTATTTATTGAAATATTAGCATTCCATGTAATACATGAAGCAAAAACTTTATACCCCTTTTTATAAGAATCACGCGGACGGAGAAATATGCGATTTGCCAAAGTCAATCAATCAATCAATTCTCCAGGCTGACACACTAATTTCCTAATCACAAACTAAACTTGTGCTTGTGCTATGGATACTAGGTGAACGGATAGACATACATAAATACGTTTATAAACATCCATGACTCGAGGACAAATGTCCATGTTCATCACACGAAACATTTGCACATAACATGATTTGAATCCGCGACTCTCGGTTTCGTAGAAAGGGTCTTTGACCACTCGACCAACGGGCCAGTCCAAACAATAAAAGTTATAGAGAAGGAGTACAGAAAGCTATTATTTCATTCAATAATTAAAAAAAATCAAACTAATAATGATCGAATTGGATCAGTCGGCGATCACTAGTATACAATAAATTTTTCTTGATTCATGGCAGACAGATTTCGACGTAGGCGAAGCCACGGGATATAACTATTGAACTAACATCATTGTTTTACTTGAACCATAGAGCACAGTCCCATATGACCGTGTCAGTATTGATCACCAGCCCCATAATAGTTGTCCATCGATTAAGGTCACCCGCCCCATGTCATTGCGTTACGGCAACCATAGATTAAAGGTGCGGACGGCATAGACTAATAAACTTTATTAATATAACTAGCAGCGCCCCGCGGTTTCACCTTCGTAGTCGTTGTTCCCGTGGGAATCGGGGATAAAATATAGCCTATGTTATTCGCTGATATGAATGTGGTTAAAGGGGCCTGCTGCCCCTTTGACTCTGCCAACCCCTGCGGGGATTATAGGCGTGATGTTATGTATGTATGTGTGTATGTCATCATCTTCTAGCGTTATGTCCCGTGCTTAGACGGGGTCCGCTTAGACCATGATCCAGGATTTAGCCAGTCCGGTAATTAAATTGAAGTGACAGCCGATCTTACCTTCGTAACCCTAAGATAGGGGAACCAGACAATTTTTGGATCATGGTTACAAATCCAAAGTTGTTTGAATTTGCAGGTTTCATTACTATGTTTTTCCTCACCGTCGAGCTAGTGGTATAAAAACGTACATAGATTTGAAAAATCCAGGGGTACGTGCCCGGGTTTGAACTCGCATTCCTCGGTTAAGAGGCGCGTGTCCTTATCATTGAGCTACCACCGGTAGTTTATATGTATGTATGTATGTATTCACTGATAAAGTAGCTTTCCTTTGGAGAAAGAATTTTTTAAATCGGTCCAGTAGTTTCGGAGCCTATTCAATACAAGTAAACAATCAAATCTTTATAATACTAGTGTCTGTAAATAAATTAGGATGTGTTTGCTTGTACAGGTTTTGCTTTGAAACGAAGATATGGTTTATGATGATTTTTTTGTATTGATATAGATTCGTCAAGCTCCGCTTTTTGCTAGTATAGTTTATATTTGATTTTATAGATAACATTACTAGCTGTGCCCGCGGTTTCACCCGCGTTTTGAGTTAATGTTATATAGCCTATAGCCTTCCTCGATAAATGGGCTATCTAACACTGAAAGAATTTTTCAAATCGGACCAGTAGTTCCTGAGATTAGCGCGTTCAAACTCACAACAAACTCTTCAGCTTTATTGTATTAGTATTAGTTTATTAGTCCCATGTTGGTCTGGGACTTGGCCCATGTTGATATTGGACAAAAAAAAAGAATGTGCCAACTGTGGTTCTTGCCTAGCATGTCGTAAAAGGCGACTAATGGTTTACGGGCTTTTGGGTATGTGACTGAATAGGCGACGAGCTAGCCACTTGTCACTCACTCCTTTTTCACAGCTTTCCATCCAACCCACCCCACTGTCATATGTTGGTCTGGGACTTAAAAAGAATATGCCTACTGTGGTTCTTGCCTAGCATGTCGTAAAAGGCGATTAATGGTATATCGGGTTTTGGGTGTGTGATTGTGTAGGTGACAGGTTAGCCGCTTGTCACTGCTTTTTCACAATTTTCCATCTATCCCAGCTTTATTTTTGGCTAAATGTGGTTGAAGGGGCATGCTGCCCCTTTGACTCTGCCTACCCCTTCAGGGATTATGGCCATGATGTTATGTAGTATATTAGTACAGATTTATTATATCTTCTGTTGCAGAATTGAACAATGGAAAATGGCGCCGAAGAGGTCGCCGTCAAAAAGGTCAGCAACCTCTCCACGAGGACCCCCCGCGCGCTGGCACACCTGGGGCCCCTCAGTCTCGAGAAGGTAAAAAAAAATAGCTTACTGACCTTTTAAACACAGAAAAAAAATAAAAAAATCAGTCGAATTGAGAACCTCCTCCTTTTTTTTGAAGTCGGTTAAAAATAGTTCACAAGTTCATCAATATAATAATGTTCTCCTAACCGATATCGGTCACGGCGGCCAATCTCAACGAGATATTAGAGTGCACAAGTGTGTCCCGTGCTTAGACGGGGTCCGCTTAGACCATAATCCAGGATTGAGCGAGTCTGGTAAATTGAATACATTGAAGCGACTGCCGATCTCAACTTCGTAACCCTAAGATAGGGAAACCAGACAATTTTTGGATGATTGGTTACAAATTCAAAGTTGTTTGAATTTGCAGATTTCATTACGCCGTTTTCCCTCACCGTCGAGCTAGTGGTATAAATCTGTATATAGATTTGAAAAATCTCCTGCACTCCTTGATTAAGAGGCGCGTGTCCTTACCATTGAGCTACCACGGCTCTTTAAATACATATTTATTTAACCATATTAATTTTAAAGGTATCAAATGCAGTCAGTCAAGGATTTGAGAAGAGTCAGTCAGTTCTCGACAGAATCACCTTCGAGAGTGAGAGGCTGACCACTAGTCACAGCGAAGCGTCTTCTAGAAGAAACAGCGACGATGGGGGACGAGCGAGAAAGGAGCTTAGAGAAGGTGAGATAATTCAGAAGTAGGAGGAGCACCTTGGTATTCCGGAATTTCGTAACTCCAGAATCTCGGAAAGATCATCATAACATCACGCTCATAATTCCCGAAGGGGTAGGCAGAGTCAAAGGGGCAGCAGGCCCCTTTAACCACATTCAGCCGAAAACAAACCTGGGATGGGTTAGCTGGAAAATTGTGGAAACTAGTGACAAGTGGCTAGCTCGTCGCCAACAAAATCACACACCCAAAACCTCATTAGGTACCATTAGTCGCCCTTTACGACATGCTAGGCAAGAAACACAGTTGGCATATTCTTATTAAGTCCCAGACCAACAGGGGACAATGGGCTGGGTTTGATGGAAAATTGTGAAAAAGTAGTGACAAGTGGCTAGCTCGTCGCCTACACAATCACACACCCAAAACCCCATATACCATTAGTCGCCTTTTACGACATGCTAGGCAAGAAACACAGTTGGCACATTATTTTTAAGTCCCAGACCAACATGAGACATATCGGAAAGATCTTCCACATTTTAAGGTCAATGTCAAAATACTCTTTATGTATTTAAGTTTGAAACAAACATCTACAAATCGTCAATTAACAAGAAAAATTGAGTCGAATTGAGAACCTCCTCCTTTTTTTTGAATTCGGTTAAAAATAAACTATTTATTTATAATAATATTAATCTACCACCGTTGCGGTCCAGGAATCAAATGCCCAATATTGTCTGTTAGCTTGCACGCTCGCATCGTCGCGACGTGCTAGGCCACCCAGCACGTCTCAACCCTCTCCGCCCAGGAATCGGACGCCGATCGTCCCCGCGACCGTTGTCGTGAGAACAGTGGCAGATTTACCCTAAGGCCCAGTAGGCCCGGGCCTAGGGCGGCCAGATATAAGAGGCGGCCAATCGTGATAAAAATTAAGTGATGACGCTTTAGTTCTGAGAATTATGGCCTGGGGCCTAGGGCGGCCAAGATTGTAAATCTGCCACTGCGTTGGAACACTCTCGCGCTGTGTCTTTTGCTATACCGGAGGGACACGCGGAGAGCGTCTCGTCGGGGAGGCCGCCTTCCACCCAGCGACCCAAATTGAGGGCGAGGCCCTGTACGTGCGGGAGTGCCAGCCCTCCCGCGCCTACCGCATCGCAACGGCAATGCGCCCCTGCCGGGTTGCCGAGGATAGGGAGGCGGGCAACGACAACACCCAGCCCTCCTCTTCCTCGGCAATCCAGGTCCGGCTGCAGACAAAGCTGCGGCCGGTGCCGCGACTGGTTGGCAAGACACCAGTCGTGGCCCACCTCGAGGTCCCTTTTCGCTTCAACCCTGGATGGTCCAAGTCCAGGGCTAGTACGACAAATCGAGTTTAGCCAAAAACAAACTTGAATTAAAACTTATCTAACCCGATGGAATATTGTAAAATTTATTTTATTATTTATTTATTTATACGACATCCTAGACAGACAAGCTAGTAGTCTTTTTGAGTTCCTTACCATTTTAGAATTAATTGTGTTTAATCCTTAATACCTGATCTCTTTACAGATGGAACCAGCTCCGAGCCGCCCACGGCCAGCACAGCTCACCACAACATCTGGAACGAGATGGACAGCTCAACGTCCACCACCAGGACGGAGCTTAGCCTGTCTGACACAGCTGATGAGGTAACACTCTAGGAAAAAGACTTTTTTTTTCTTCATCTTTAATTCGATTGTGGTTCTAGATTTGCCGAGCCTGATAATGTCCTGACTAATGCCTTAAAGCTTCTATCTCCAGCCTTAGACTAAAGTATCAATTGATATTGAAAATGTTATTGGCATTCCTGGTTGTCAAATTTAAATAACCAGGAATTTGTCTGATTTGCGCTGAAGGATTACGAAGAAGTCAATCGTTTTAAAAGAAAAATGGGCCAATAATTTAGTATATTAAGCTTTCTTACTGTTGTGGCGCCATTTATCCACTTAAATATTTAAAAAAATCCTACTTTCTTTGAAACAAAAGATAAAATAACAAAGAACGACTGCTAGAGTAAGTTTTGTTAATTTTTCATATCTTAAGTATATTCTGTAAATAAATTCCAGAACAGACCAAGAAGAAGAAGCCACGAGTCAGCGATACCAGGGACCCCCTTGCACAACAGGACCCCCTGGAAGTCGGCCGACAGCCTGACCCCCGAGGCGGCCTTCGGGACCTCCCTAGCTGACATCATGGAGAGTCCTGCTAATAAGGTTCGGTGAAGTTTGGTTCACTATATATTTTTCTACATGTTCTTCTAATTAGAAACCTATTTGAATGCTTGACATTTATTTATTAGAGAACACAGGTGGGCTATTAAAATCAAATTCTTGTGTAATTAAAAGCTAGTTCTCATGATGGTCAGGGACTTAAAATGTTAAGCCAATTGGGATGTTGACACCATTTATATTTAATTTTGAAATATAAATTCTGAAAAAAAAAGTATCGTAGTATGCTGTTTGGCCTTATTGATTTTCAATCATATTGAGTCTAAGATTTTTAATTTTACAAAAGCTGCTTAATATTAAGTCAGTTGACTATACAAACTAATGACGTCACACGTTGACAAGCCCATACAAAATCTATGAAGTGATTTCGTTGTGACAGCTTTTTAAATCTATGTACGTATTCATACCACTAGCTCGATGGTGAGGGAAAACGTCGTGATGAAACCTGCAAATTCAAACAACTTTGGATTTGTAACCATGATCCAAAAATTGTCTGGTTCCCCTATCTTAGGGTTACGAAGGTCAGATCGGTAGTCGCTTCAATGTAATTACCAGACTCGCTAAATCCTGGATCATGATCTAAGCGGACCCCGTCTAAGCATGAGACATAACGCTAGGAAGATGATGATGATGATGATGATAACGTACTACAAATTTGATCCTTACAAATAAGATGTCGATCCTCAAAATATGGTACCGTTAGCAATCAAAGTAGTGAAACACATTGAACCTTTAACAAATGTCCGATGTTGGTCTGGGACTTAAAAAGAATGTGCCAACTGTGTTTCTTGCCTAGCATGTCGTAAAAGGCGACTAATGGTATATGGAGTTATGGGTATGTGATTGTGTAGGCGACGAGCTGGCCACTTGTCACTACTTTTTCCCAATATCCCAGCTAGCAGTTTTATTTTTGGCTGAATGTGGTTAAAAGGGCTTACTGCCCCTTTGACTCTGATTCACTAGTCAACAAAATTACACTCTTTTATTGCCATATAACAATTCAATACCTTTTTCTAATGATCAGTACCAGTATAATACAATTATATAATATACATTTCCCTAGAAACATTCAAGTATCTGCCATTGAAACAATTTTTGATGATTTATTTAACAGCATAAAGATTATTAAAATGTAAACGTAATATATGCGATTGATAGTCAGAATGCTGAACATTTCATTGTTCGAATTAAGCTTCTACTATTATTCTATGCAAAGATATGTCTAGTTAAGCTTTACCATAATTTTTGCGTACATTCAAAGCTGCGCATTTTATATGGACGAATTCTTAATACCATTCTAATCCGAATATTTTGCGAGACATTAGTATGGCAATATAATTTACACTGTTAATCAACAATTTGGGATTATTTCTTTCCACAAAAGACAATAGATATGAATTTTTGTTTATTTATGAATTGATTTATCAATACTGAAGTCAAACCTTAAAGTCAATTTAAGTAACTTTGTTCTCTAATATCTCAAAAATGTGACCTGATTGGGCATGATGTTATTTATGTATGTAATATAACAATTATACCTGAACAGGTATATACCTACTTTAATTGCTGACGGTACGAAAATCGAAAAACTAAAATGTCTTCTCTCCTCATCACTTAGATTAAAACTGAGGTATCTTACTCAGTTCTCAATAGGGATGTTGACCGGCAAATAAATTGAGATACTTTTTAAAAACTGTCAAAATGTAATCACTTCATAGATTTTGTATGGGCTTGCCAGTTTATTGAAGAGGCGAGTGAGGTGTGTTAGGATCGTGCCATATGGCGTTCGGTTCTCTCTGCCTACCCTGCTAGGGAAGTGGCGTGAAGTTTAGTTAGTTAGTTGTCAGTTTATAACGTCACTAGTTCGTATAGTCAACTGACTAAATGTAAGCAGGTTTTGTAAATTGATATTACAAAATTAAATATAAATTGTGTCAACATCTCTTTTCTGTTTCTCAAACTTCACACTTGTTTTAATCTCTACCAACTATTTCAACTCTCTCTTTCTCAAACTCTATTGAACACATTTCAGAGCGAACCTATACACAACCTCGGTGAGAAAAAGGTATTGACTCTATCACCATTGCAATAATTATTGTGTGCTATGATGTGACGTCTCATTGTGAATGTTGGGTGCGAAATATAGACAGTCACTGACTATCTGAATTCTGTTGATGGTAGAACCACTCTGAAGCCACATATAAACTAAATAATATTTATTTTTATTTTCATTTATTTATTTATAAATGCAAGTATGGAGTCACCAACTCTTTACCTAATAAGCGCCTATAGGCTCCAGTGACCACACACCAAGAACTGTGCGGCGCGTGCGCATGACTTGTCACAAACACGTTTAATCCCGTTTAATTCGATACGTACAGTCGGTACAGTGCTTTTGGCCTGGAAACTTTAGATGGACATTTCTGTAAAGAACTTTTACAAAACATAACATAATATCATGCCCATAATCCCCGAAGGGGTAGGTAGTGTCAAAGGGACAACAGGCCCCTTTTAACCACATTCAGCCAAAAATAAAACTAGGCTGGGCTAGATGGAAAATTGTAAAAGTGCCTACAGATAGCGCGCGAGTCGAATGCAGTCGGGGCCTGAGACGAGACGTACCTGAGCTCTGCATTCAACTCTCGCGCTATCTGTAGCTTGTCGCCTACACAATCACATACCTATAACCCGATATACCATTAGATTTGAGACATTATAGCACTCTTGAAATCGTGCTAGCCGAGTCGTACCAAAACAATGCGGTTTCAGCGAAGATCTACCATCTAACAAGTTTTGATGTCTGTCTGTGTGTGCTAGATTTTTGTGTTGCATTTGTAGTTACAAATAAATAAATAAATAAATTTTCTAGACTGACACACCAATTCCCTTGTTCCAAACTAAGATTGTGCTTGTGCTATGGATACTAGGCGAACGGATAGATATACTTAAATACGTTTATAAAATATGCATGTTATTTATATGTTTTATATACATACATATATATATTTGTAGCTACAAAAAGCTTACCTTTTTCTTGCCGCCTCACTTGCTTGAACTTTTAGTGTATAGGATTATGTTGTGATAATAGGCTAGATGACTAAAAAATTCTGTTTAGTCCTTCAGTTAGATTATAAAAAATATTAAACACGTATTTTTTTAAATATTTAAATTTGACTTTATTTTGGCTGAATATAGTTAAAGGGCTTGCTGTCCCTTTGACTCTGCCTACCCCTTCGGGGATTACGGGCGTGTTGTTATAAAAAGTAAAGTCCAATGTTGGTCTAGGACTCAAAAAGTTTGAATCAATTGTGTTCCTTGCCTAATGTGACTAATGATGCATTGATTATAAATAATAAATATCAGATGACATCACATACATTGATCTGACTCCGAGGTATGTAGCATAAGCACTTGTGTTACGGATATCAGAAACAACAGTGGTATTACAAATATATACTTAAATATTGGATATTAACACTCAGACACAGAACAAACACAAGTATTCATCACACGAATATTTGTTCTGGGTGGGGATTGAACACACAACTCTTGGCGCATAGGGCAGGGTCAATACCGAATGCGCCATCGAGCGTGTCATCACCAGATTCATGTGTTTGAACATGTTAAAATTAAATTGCTCTAAAATTATGCTATTGACGGGAAATTACGCAGGAGTAATTGTGTGTGTGTGTGCGTGTGTGTGTGGTTTGAAGATAAAATCAATTGTTAATTGTTATGTACTAACATTAGTTTAATAAGTAAAAAAATCACTAACTGTACATGGGCTCCTTGGCCTGAAATAAATTGAATTGAATTGAAAAGCTGGTCCAGTCCAGATCCAGGTCCAAGTCTTGGTCGCCTATACTATTTTCAAACACAGTGTAGGTACATTATAGTTTCACAAACACAGTAATTTGAATTTGCTAGCTTCCTCATCCGTTTATCCTAGTCACTCTCACCTCCTCGCTGCATCTTCAAAATCCAATAAATCAGTACATAGTACAAAAATGATGAAATAAAACCCCCGACGCTTATAACTCTGTCTGTCTGTCTGTAAAGGCTAATCTCAGAAACTACTAGACCGATTTGGATGCGGTTTTAACCAGTAAATAAACTGAAGATCGAGAAAAGTTTATGCATATAATTTGTAAATATTTTCTAGAATAACTAAGTAATTTTAGGTTTTATCTAGAAAGAATTTGCTTCTCTACTGGTGCAAACAAGCCTGGGCCACTAATTTCCTAACTCACTAAACTTCACGCCACTTCCCTAGCGGGGTAGGCAAAATTTTACTCAGTAATAAAATAATATGCGATTTCACAAGTATTTTAAATCACCAATGGCCATTTTTTGAGTTAGGTCAATGTCGATCTAAATGTGCTAAATTTTTAAAACATTTCATCCCATTTCTGATCTCAGCTCTTATTTCAGGTGAGTCTCCGAGAAGACCTCAAATCTAATGGGTCGACCAGCTCGGAGGAACGCAAGGCGCGCCTAGGATGGCGACTAGTCAAGAATGTGGCGTCAGTAGCTGGCGCCTTCTCTCCCAAGAACAAGGAGACGCCGACAGCCCCAGCGCTACCTGGTACTCCGTTACCAAGCTTTCAAGTAAGTACTGACTGGCTCGATGGCGCATTCGATACTGATAGTGACCCTGTTTGATCCGCCAAGAGTTGTAGGTTCGATCCCCACCCAGGACAAACGTTCGAGCGATGAATGTGTTTTTTCTAAGTCTGGGTGTTAATAGCTAATATTTAAGTATATATTTGTAATACCACCGTTGATTCTGATATTCGTAACACAAGTAGCATGCTACTTAACACGGAATCAGATGAATGAAGGTGATCTTGTCTGATATTTATTTATTGAAAAAAAAAAGTTAGTAGTTACTCAATGCTATCCGATGGTTGATCCTCAATGAAGTGCTACTATCTAAGCAGTCCATATCAAAACAAAATTCATCCTAACTACCCTATACAGACTAATATTATAAAGCTGAGAGTTTGTTTGTTTGCTTGAACGCGCTAATCTCAGGAACT
Organism: Glyphodes perspectalis; assembly: GCA_951394215.1. Classification (NCBI taxonomy): domain Eukaryota; kingdom Metazoa; phylum Arthropoda; class Insecta; order Lepidoptera; family Crambidae; genus Glyphodes; species Glyphodes perspectalis. The sequence continues at coordinate 5,142,396 of OX596230.1, read as the reverse complement.
ACTGGTCGGATTTGAATTTTTTTTTCAGTGTTTTATAACCCATTTATCGAGGAAGCCTACAGGCTATATAATATTACCTATAAACGCGGGTAAAACCTCGGACACAGCTAGTCTATGCATACCTATAAATAAAATTTAAAAACTAACTAACTAAACTTCACTTTAGGACCACACGGATAAAAAGATGTGGCTAATCACAGGCTCGTGGGTTCGAATCTCGCTAGGGGCAAATGTTTCGTGTGATGAACATGGACATTTGTACTCGAGTCATGGATGTTTATAAACGTATTTAAGTATGTCTATCCGTTCACCTAGTATCCATAGCACAAGCATAAGTTTAGTTTGGGACTAGAGAATTGGTGTGTCAGTCTGAAGAATTTATTTATTTATTTATCTACCGCCAAAAAGAAAAGACGTGTTATTTATATATTACATAGTATTAAAGTCGCTGTTTATGTCTGTTTGGTTAGATCCTTTAAACTACGTTATGAATGTTAATGCGGTTTTCACTAACAGATAGGATTCGAGAGGAAAGTTTATATGTATAGTTCCATATTGTTTTGTGCTCACCGTGCGAATCCGGGGCGGATCGCTAGTGTTTTACAAGTGCAAATAAAACTAGTACGTTTTATATTATAAAACGTAAAATGACTTTGTTTTCAGTCTAAGCCAGATAGCAAGAGTTCAGATTACGGAACCAAAGATGAAAGAAAGACTTCACTGCCCAAATATCCTAATGAGAAAGACGAGAATGTTGGTGAGACCAGTCCTGAGGTAAGGAGAAAATATATTTTAACTTAATATCTTATCAATAAACACAGATAGCTTAGTTACTCTTCTTCTTCCTAGCGTTATGTCCCGTATTTAGACGGGGTCCGCTTAGACCATGATCCAGGATTTTAGCGAGTCTGGTAATAACATTGAAGCGACTGCCGATCTGACCTTCGTAACCCTTAGATAGGGGAACCAGACAATTTTTGGATCAAGTCTATGTACGTATTTATACATACCACTAGCTCGACGGTGAAGGAAAACATCGGGATGAAACCTCAAATAACTATGAATTTGTAACCATGATCCAAAAATTGTCTGGTTCCCCTATCTAAGGGTTACGATGGTCAGATCGGCAGTCGCTTCAATGTAATTACCAGACTCGCTAAATCCTGGAACATGATCTAAGCGGGAGTGAACGGGACATGACACCAGGAGGATGATGACCACTTTCCTGTCTACGTACTTCTTGCCCTCTATTATATTTTTTGTCCCATGTGGGTCGGGGACTAAAAAATAATGTGCCAACTGTGTTTCTTGCCTAGCATGTCGTAAAAGGCGACTAATGACTTGACAAGCTCGATGGCGCATTCGGTAGTGACCCTGCCACATGCGCCAAGAGTTGTGGGTTCGATCCCCACCCAGGACAAACATTCGTGTGATGAATACTTGTGTTTGTTCTGTGTCTGGGTGTTAATATCCAATATTAAGGTATGTATTTGTAATACCACTGTTGTTTCTAATATCCGTAACACAAGTGCTTAAGCTACTTACTTCGGAGTCAGATCAATGTATGTGATGTCGTTGAATATTTATTTATTTATTAAAAAAAAAAGAAAAATGATATATGGGGTTTTGGGTATGTGATTGTGTAGGCGACAAACTAGCCACTTGTCACTACTTTTTCACAATTTTCCATCTAACCCAGTCCAGCCCAATTTTGTTTTTGGCTGAATGTGGTTAAAGGGGCCTGCTGTCCCCTCTCTCTGACTCTGCCTACCCCTTCGTGGATTATGGGCGTGATGTTAAGTTATGTTATTATACTTTTTGCTATCTTCCAGGGTCTGGATCCAGAATCCCTAATGTTCAGGGATGGTAGACGCCGAATAGACATGGTGTTAGCGTACGAGGAGGAAGACTACGGAGTGATGACTGAAGCAGAAGCCAAAAAAAGAGATTACAGGAGAACGTTTCAAGTAAGTTCATTGCGTTTTCAACATTCGTAACATGACGATAGAATCATTCTATTCTATGCTGATAATTTGCAAGTGCTTTCTTAAAACCAAGATTAATAAAAATGCTATCCTATTCCATTCTATTCTTATGGCATCATTATTATTATTTTCGTTAATTATAGTACAGTTAAAGAATACAATAACTTGACTTGTTTTCATTTCAAGGAAAACCTAATTAGAGAAGGCCTAGAATTAGAATTAGAAAACAAGTGCCTGTCTTTCAATGAGAAGACCTGGTTCCTCAAGATCCACATACCCTGGAAGACGGAGATGAGGCTGGCGGAGGTGATCGGGATGAAGTTGCCAACGAAACGGTTTATCACGATCTCAGTCAGGGCTTGGGTAAGCGGTTTCTATGCATTTCTTTGTAATGAACTAAAATTTTTTAGTCCCAGACTAACACGGGACAAATATAAATAGTTAGATACTGACTAAGTCTATGCTATATAACAGAATGACGAGAAACAAGCAGAAAGGGACAAAAGATGGCATTCAAAATGGCGACGGCGGTGGAAACAGCTGTACGAGTACGAACACAGCCGAATAGAGCCAGAACCATCCTTCTACAATGCGACCGACCAGAAGGGAGCCAGGAGAGAAGAGCAGTATGTTTTATTTTTTAAGAATAGTAACCGCCCACGACTTTATTCGATAATATTTAATATACATCCATACATAACATCACGCCCATAATCTCCGAAGGGGTAGGCAGAGTCAAAGAGGCAGCAGGCCCCTTTAACCACATTCAACCAGAAATAAAATGAGCTGTTTTAGATGGAAAATCGAAAAAATGTGGTGACAAGTGGCTAGCCTGTCGCCCACACAATCACATACCCAAAACCCGATATACCATTAGTCGCCTTTTATGATGATTCCATGCTAGGCAAGAAACACAGTTTGCACATTCTTTTTAGATGACCAATGAAATGGCGGGCGGTCGGTTTTCTATGGCCCTATCGGCTTCCTATTGGTTGCCTCACCGCGTAGTATGGGATGGTTCTGTCTTTCTTTTTTTATTGGTCTGAGATTGTTACAAGATAATATTAATTATGTCATATATCACGTGTATTTTAATTCCATGAAATAAATTTTATTCTTTTGCAGGTTTCTTGTAAAAGATAGGCATACCCAGTTCTCGCCTGCGCAACGAAGTTTATTAGTTATGCAAATACTCTTACGAGCCAAATATGACAATAATGAAACTAAGGTAATGTATACTTCATTAATAGACTAGCTGTGCCAGCGGTGTCACCCGCGTTTATGGTTAATATTATAAAGACTATTTCCGTCATACATGATTTCTATGTAACTTTAACCATTAAGGCTGCACACGCGACGGAAGCTTAAAAAATGGAGTAACTTCTCCCGTTTTCTCAACATTTCCCTTCACTACTCTGCTCCTATTGATTGTAGCGTGATGAAAGTATACTATAACCTGCCCAGGAGTATGAAGAATAATTGTACCAAGTTTCGTTAAAATCCGTCGAGTAGTTTTTGTTTCTATAAGGAACATACAGACAGACAGACAGACAGACAAAAATTTTACTGATTGCATTTTTGGCATCAGTACCGATCACTAATCACCCCCTGATAGTTATTTTGAAAATATATTTTATGTACAGAATTGACCTCTCTACAGATTTATTATAAGTATAGATTTCAAAATCACTTGTCATTTTGGAAACAAAACCAATATAAATAAATAAATTCTCCAGACTGACGCACCAATTCCCTAGTTCTAAACTAAGCTTATGCTTGTATGGATACTGAGTAAATGGATAGACATACTTAAATACGTTTATAAACATCCATGACTCGAGTACACATGTCCATGTTCATCACACGAAACATTTGCCCCCAGCGGGATTCAAACCTGTGACTCTTGGTTTCGGATCTCTGACCACTCGACCAACGGGCCAGTCAATTAGAATACATTGCCGATTTAGAATGCAAAAATCAGATAACATGTAATATATACAGGCTCTTTAAGACATATCTATGTCCACTTTAATTGATAATCAATTACCTAAAATACCTGGTTGAGAAATACTGAATTGATAAATACCCAGTCAAATCTAATGAACTGAAAAAATACCCACCTTTGAAATATTTTTCTCCTTCAGATGGGTATCCGTCGACTCCTCAATGATGGGACGTACTTAGCCTGCTTCCCTCTCCACGAAGGGAGGTATGACATGGACATGCCTGGAGGAACCGTCACAGACAGAAGGGTAAGTATATTATTACCCATCTTAAACTAAACTTCACGCCACTTCCCTAGCGGGGTAGGCAGAGAGAACCGAACGCCATATGGCACGATCCTTACACACCTCACTCGCCTCTTCAACATTCATAATCCATTTCATACAAGCTCTACGGTTTTTATGACTCCTAACATCACCTTCTTTTAATACACGACCAATCTGGTCGTGGTAGGTGAGCCTGGGCCTACCGCGGCTCCTACATCCTTCCACTTTGCAATTCTGACCTAATTCTGACCCATCTTACATACATACATACATACATACATACATACATACATACATACATACATACATACATACATACATACATACATACATACATACATACATACATACATACATACTTACATACATACATACATACATACATACATACATACATACATACATACATACATACATACATTACATCACGCCCATAATCCCCTGAGGGGTAAGCAAAGTCAAAGAGGAGGAAAAATTTATGCCTGACCGGAAAATAGAAGCAAAATTATTCTTTATGCTTAACTAGACCAATATCCTGTAATTTGCAATCAATTTCGTTTGGATTGGTGAGGAATGCCTCTCACCAATCAAACACGCCATTACTCAAACATCCAATCTCCCAAATACTCAAATGCTAGTTGTATGTATGTACATTTCGTTCACTCTTTAAATCACTTTACTAACCAATCCAAACACTTTAATACTCAAACATCCAAACTCACAAACAATGAGACATGCAAACATCCAAACGTCTAACCGTCCAAACATATGAATAAACATCCAAACACTGACATTAAACTTTACTTCCAGCTTCTTTACCTAGAATGGGCTCGCCCCAGCAAGTGGTACAAGAAACAGCCCCTCTGGCTCGTTAGAAGGTACTTCGGAGAGCAAATAGGGCTGTACTTCTGCTGGCTGGGGTTCTACACTAAGATGCTGTACGCCCCCGCGGTGGTTGGGACCCTGTGCTTCCTGTACGGCCTCGCGAGTATGGACTCCAATGACAACATCCCGAGGTGGGTTTGAGGTATCTCCTGATAAATGGGTCTGAAATCCAGAACCTGGCCGCTCTAGATAGGTACTTAATATACTATACTAATATTATAAAGCTGAAGAGATTGTTTGTTTGTTTGGTTGGTTGCTTGAACGTGCTAATCTCAGGAATTACTGGTCCTTTTTGTAATTGTTTTCAGTGTTAGATAGCCTATTTATCGAGGAAGGTCATAGTTTAACCATAAACGCGGGCACAGCTCCGTCCTCCGTAAAATGTGTTTTTAATGCGATGTGTCTCTGATAATATCTTGAGATTGATAGATCTTCTAATAAGAAGACAAGTCAATTCAAGTTCAAATTTATATGATTTGTTTCATGTTGGTCTGGGACTTGGCCCATGTTGATCTGGGACAAAAAATGTGCCAGCTGTGGTTCCTGCCTAGCATGTCGTAAAAGGCGACTAATGGTTTACGGGGCTTTGGGTATGTGACTGAGTAGGCGACGAGCTAGCCACTTGTCACTCCTTTTTCACAGCTTTCCACCCAACCCAGCCCACTGTCCCATGTTGGTATGGGACTTAAAAAGAATATGCCAACTGTGGTTCTTGCCTAGTATGTCGTAAAAGGCGACTAATGGCATATCGGGTTTTGGGCGTGTGATTGTGTAGGCAACAGGTTAGCCGCTTGTCACTGCTTTTTCACAGTTTTCAATCTAACCCAGCCTGGCTTTATTTTTGGCTGAATGTGGTTGAAGGGGCACGCTGCCCCTTTGACTCTGTCTACCCCTTCGGGGATTACGGGCGTGATGTTATATTATGTATGTATTTATATGATATTTAAGTATATATTTGTAAACCACTGTTGATTCTGATATCCGTAAAACAAGTGCTTAGGTTACTTACTTCGGAGTCAGATCAATGTATGTGATGTCGTCTGATATATTTATATTATTTATTTATTTATATTAATAATTCAAGCGATACGTTTCTAAATAAAAAATTGTTATAACAAGTCCATTGCCATCACCCGAAAAAGCTTAAAGGCTTTCCTCTTCTGTCTCCAGCAAAGAGATCTGCAACCAGCGAGGTCCCGGCAACACGACGCTGTGCCCGCTCTGCGACAAGGCCTGCCAGTATCAGACCCTCGCCGACTCTTGCCTCTTCGCTAAACTGACGTACCTCTTCGACAACCCTGCCACCGTGTTTTTCGCCATCTTCATGTCTTTTTGGGGTAAGAGAACCAGTAAAACCGACATAAGGCTGATTTCCACCAGAAATGTGTGAGGATGATTACCGATGGATATGTTTCTTAAGAACCAAGAAAATAAATGATAATTGATAAACTTTATTGCCATGACAATACACAAACAATTAACAAATCTGACAAATATGTGCATAGCTAGTACAGTAGGAGCAAAGTAACACACGTCTTGCGATCTTTTCGTTTATTTACAGACTGGGTCGAACACTGTGAATTTACCTACATATTATTAGTGATGCCGATCGATAGTCTATCTATACTATCGATAGTCTATCGATAGTTGACGTCATATCAATAGTATCGATAGCCTATCGATATTGTTGGTCACGAAGAATAAACTATCGATAGTATCGATACTATCGATAGTATTGTTCCTCGTAAATAAAAAACAATCGATAGTATCGACTATCGATTGTTTTAAACTATCGATAGTCGTTTTATTTTCGATACTATTGTTTAGAAATTATTGGTATAATGGTCACTAGTACGTATAGGTTTTTTTTTACAGTAATTAATTACTAAGACTTCATTACTTCTCTAGCGGTAATGCTGTATAATTTTAAACTAAATTATACAGCATTACCGCTAAAACTAAAACTCTAAAACTCTAAGTAATACTATCGAAAATTAAGGAACTATCGATAGCTTAAAACTATCGATAGTATCGATACTATCGATAGTTTGGTGATATCTATCCATAATACTATCGATACTATCGATAGTATTGCAAGTCATCAATAGTATTACCCAAATTTGGGCTATCGATATTCCTATCGATATTCTAACTGATTTTCGAGGTCAACTATCGATAGCGAAACTATCGATAGTTCGGCATCACTACATATTATATCGCTAAATGACTTACTACCTACATTACAAATTCAAGTGAATGTAATGTGATGATAACAATAACAGCAGGTTATTTTAATTGTGTGTAAGCAATGGGTACCAATCACAGCGGACGCTGGGCTTTTTTCAGATAGGTCCCGTTGGGGGGTAATTATTCGGTTAGAGATGTGAATGGAAGCGGTTCTATTGGTTCTTAACAAACACAGTCTTTACTGCATCCTTATATCTCTGAGAGAAACATTGTTATAGCTAGCACCTCTCAAGAGAACTATCATCTTCTTTTTTTAGGGTAAAAAGAGAAGTGTATAACTATGCTGATTAGTCACACTGAAGCCGCATTAGTTTCAGTATGACAGTCTGCGGTAAGCGGTCACCGTATGTTATGAGTATGCAAGCATATATGATTTAATAATTTATTGATTACTAGCTTTTGTAAATTCTGTTAAAGAATGTTTATTAAAAATTTGAAGTAGATTGGACCAAGGAATCACGTTGTCCCATACAAACTTTGCTCCCCTTTTTCACCCCTTTAGGGGTAGAATTTCTGAAAATCCTTTTTTATCGGATGCCTACGTCATACAAAGAACACACCCACCAAGTTTCAGGTTTTTAAGATCAAAGGATTAGACTGAGTTGATTTGTCAGTTAGTGATTCAGGCCAAAACTTTTTATACGTATAGTTTATATATACATTTCAGCAACAACATTCCTGGAGCTATGGAAGAGAAAGCAGTCTGTGTTAAGATGGGAGTGGGACCTGGGGGGAGTTGTCCATGTAAGTTCAAAAACATATCATAGTTCGCATGTTTTGTTTTTTATAACTGAATCACGTTAACCTTTGAATCGTTTGCTGCAATTTGGCACATGTTTATTTGTAGACTTGCTGTGCCTGCGGTTTCACTCGCGTTTTATGGTTAACGTTAGCCTATAGCCTTCCTCGATAAATGGGCTATCTGATACTAAATAATATTTCAAATCGGACCAGTAGTTCCTGAGATTAGCGCGTTCAAACAAACTCTTCAGCTTTATAATATTAGTGTATTTACACTTACGTCATACCTGGGAACGGGTGCCACCTTGGAGGACTGGTCTGGCTCTGGTCTGGTTAATTTATGCTTTAATTTATTTTTTTTATATTTCGGTCTGTGACAAGCCGACTTCATGACATGGTTCAGAGGAAAATATGATCTATTGTATACACCCTTGTAGAAGATGTTGTTGAAAAGAGTAACTACCGAGTTTCTTGCCGGTTTGCTCGGTAGAAGCAACATTCCGAACCGGTGGTAGATTCATATTATTAGTTGATTTTCTTGTTGAATTGACGATTTGTAAGTGTTTGTTTCAAACCCATATCATTAAAGAATATTTTGAAATTGACTTGATTTTGTATAGATATTATTTGCGTTTCGCTTTTGAGTTTATATTGCTGATCATATTTTCCATCATACTCAGCCCAGTTTTATTTCTTGGCTGATTGTGGTTAAGGGGGCTGGTTGCCTTTGACTTTGCCTACCCCTTTGGGATTATAGACGTGATGATATGTATGAATGATTAATATTTTATTGTAAGCTTTATGACTAAACTATTTTATTTATCTATATTTTGTATTCTCCTACTACAGGACGAAGATCCTCGCCCAGAGTTCGAGACATCAGTCAAAACGTTCAGAACCAACCCAGTGACCAGAGAGAAGGAGCCGTACCTTCCCGCCTGGCAGAAGACCATGCGATACGTTGCCACCAGCTCAGCTGTGCTGTTTATGGTGAGTGATTTGTCTGTGGTCTAGTGGCGGATTGAGGGTGGCGGTAGGGGCAGCATAAGTGGCCATTTTGTTCTGTCTCTTGAATAGCACCAAGTCGGCTACAATGACTGCTTACGACTTGTATTCTTGATTACCCCGATCATCATCATCATCTTCCTAGCGTTATGGCCCGTGCTTAGACGGGGTCCGCTTAGACCATGATCCGGGATTTAATGAGTCTGGTAATTACTTTAAAGCGACTGCCGGTCTAACCTTCGTAACTAAGATAGGGGAACCAGGCAATTTCACTACTTTTTTACAACCCAGCCAAGTTTTATTTTTGGCTGAATGTGGTTTAAGGGGACTGCTGCCCCTTTGACTCTGCCTACCCCTTTAGGGGATCACGGGCGTAATGTTATGCTGATGAATCTGCTCTGCAACCATGCGGAATCTTTTGTCCCACACATATCACAACTTTGTAGTGAACGTTCTATTGTTAGTAATCTATTATTATCGCACTGAGATGGTTCGGTATATCGATCATCGACACCTCTCGGTGCGCTGGTGCTGGCGAATCGCCAAGCTCCGGTGTCATTTAAATAACTCCATGTGTTTCTTTGGAATGTGAAAGTGGAATCTTTAGGCAGATTTTCATGCCACTTCCTCTTGTGCTATGGATACTAGGTGAACGGAGAGACATACTTAAATACGTTTATAAACATTTTTGTACCGTGTTGGTCTGGGACTTAAAAAGAATTTGCCAACTGTGTTTCTTGCCTAGCATGTCGTAAGAGGCGACTAATGGTTTATTGAGTTTTGGGTATGAGATTGTTTAGGCGACAAGCTAGCCACTTGTCACTACTTTTTCACAACCCACCCAAGTTTTATTTTTGGCTGAATGTGGTTAAAGGGGCCAGCTGTTCTTTTGACTCTGCCTACCCCTTCGGGGATTACGGGCGTGATGTTATGTTATGTTAGGTTATGTTATAAACATCCATGACTCGAGTACAAATGTCAAAATATTTGCCCCTAGCAGAATTCGAACTCGCGACCCTTGGTTTCGTGGCCAGAGTCTCTGACCACTCGACCAACGGGTCTGTCATCCTTCAACCTTACCCCTCCAAGCTTATCTGTATACAACATTGCACGTATAAAACTTTCAGATAACCATCGTTATGGGTGCGGTGCTAGGCACCATAATCTACAGGATATCCATGGTGTCAGTCATCTACGGAGGCAGCGGGTTCTTCCTCAAGAAGCACGCGAAGATATTCACCGCCATGACGGCTGCGCTCATCAACTTGACCATTATCATGATCTTAACCAGGGTGAGAGCATGGCTTTAAGGCCCTATGGCTATTTCTACTGTCTAACTAACTTCTTTTACTGTCAAAGCTCAAGTGGCAATTAACGCCTAAAACGCTTTTTCCAGATATACGCAAAGGTGGCGGTCTTTCTCACCAACATGGAGAACCCTCGCACGCAAACGGAGTATGAGGACTCGTACACCTTCAAGATATTCTTCTTTGAGTTCATGAACTTCTACTCTTCTCTCATCTATATTGCTTTCTTCAAGGTGAGAACCAGGACTGTTTTAAGTAATAGCCAATTTATTAGGTTCTCTTAAACACAATTTACCTATTTGACCAGTTTTTACCATAGATTACTGTCCGAACTAAATAATAAAATAAAATAAATATCCGACGACATCACATACATTGATCTGACTCCGTGGTAAGTAGCTTAAGCTTGTGTTACGGATATCAGAATCAACAGTGGTATTACAAATATATACTTAAATATTGTATATTAACACCCAGACACAGAACAAACACAAGTATTCATCACACGAATGTTTGTCCTGGGTGGGAATCGAACCCACAACGCTTGGCGCATGGGGCAGGGTCACTACCTAATGCACCATCGAGCCAGTCGAATGTTCAAACATTAAGTATTTCAGAAACTGTTACAAACACCTTAGCAATCTAAAATCAAAAAATATAATAATAAATATTTTTGACTAACTTATTTGATCGAACAAAACGTAGAAAACAAATCGCATCAAGTTAAATACCCAGACATCTAAACAGAAACATCATCCAAAATTCCAAACACGCAAACATCTAATCATCCAAAAATGTAATCACCCAGATAGCCAAACATCCTCATGTTAAAGAAACAACAAAAAATGGTTGTGTACATCCAAACATCTTAACAACCTAAATTCCATACGTCCAAACATCCCAATACCCAAACGCCTCTTACATCAGCAACTTTACCAAGCCGTCATGAATCTCCCAGGGGCGCTTCTACGACTACCCGGGCGACGACCAGGCCCGCAAGTCGGAGTTCCTGAAGCTGAAGGGCGACATCTGCGACCCGGCCGGCTGTCTGTCGGAGCTGTGCATCCAGCTCGCCATCATCATGATCGGCAAGCAGTGCTTCAACAACTTCCTTGAGCTCGGATACCCGTGAGTATGGAGACAGATTCTGAGATCCCTTGGGGAAACGGAAAATACCAGGTCGCCATCGGAGTATAAATCTATTAATCGAGCGATTAGAAGAAATAGAGTGAAAGGAAGAAGGAAGAAATGAAGATAGATATAGAAATAAAGAAAGAGAGAAAGTATCGTTAATTAGTATTTTATTGGTCAAGTCAACTAAATGTGTTGGTCATTTCAACGCACAGATAACATCTGTGTTTCAAGGTAATGTAAAATTATTTGCACAAGGTATATTTTATAAATTTCTTTGGTGGGTGGTAGCGCTATGATTAGGACACGCGCTTCTTAACCGAGGAGTGCGGGTTCAAACCCGGGCACGTACCTCTGGATTTTTCAAGTCTATGTACATATTTATACCACTAGCTCGACGGTGAGGGAAAACATCGTGATGAAACCTGCAAATTCAAACAACTTTGGATTTGTAACCATGATCCAAAAGTTGTCTGGTTCCCCTATCTTAGGGTTACGAAGGTCAGATCGGCAGTCGCTTCAATGTAATTACCAGACTCGCTAAATCCAGGATCATGGTCTAAGCTGACCCCGTCTAAACACGGGACATGACGGTAGGATGATGATGATGATGATATTTTATAAATTTCTTATTTTCTCTGAATAGTGCTATAATGGCAAATAGACCCTAGACCACAACTTTGTCATCTAGTGGATAATTTTGTCAGAATATTATTATATGCACTGCAAAAGTTATTTTATTTTCCTCGCCATAAAGTTAAAAGATGGTGTTTTTTTCCAGAAAATTCCACAACTGGTGGCGCCAGCGCTCCCACCGCGCTGTGACCAAGGATCTCAGCAAGCCCCACATGGCCTGGGAACAGGACTACCACCTCCAGGACCCTGGGCGGCTCGCACTCTTCGACGAGTACCTTGAAATGAGTGAGTGTCTTCTATCCTGATTCGTCTAAGACAGCGACTAAGGATCCTGTCATTAACCTGACTGTTCCTACTACATGGGTGTAAATAATGAACGCACGACACAAAAAAAAAATTCTTAATAGTAATAAAAAAAAAATTACAGCAAGAAGTTAATACTTTTGTAAAGATTCTTCATGAAATCTTTATATCCCTCTTTTTTTTGTTGACCTAGGGGAATACGTTACGCACCGCCCCGCTGAAAACCGGGGGGAATCAGCGAGGTGTGTCAAACTCCCGGGGCCCTCAAGATGATAGGAGGACCCTGCTCCGCCCAAGGTGGTAGTGGGCGGGGTATACCGACAAAACCCCTGGGATGTACCGTTCACGCCTTTATATAAGACGTCCGTTTTAGAATCCGCCCACCTTCGAAACCTAGTTAAAAGAAATAGAGACCTCTTTATTCATGTCAAATTCAAATTCAAAATTCAAAATATCTTTATTTATATGGGCTTCAAGAAAGCACTTATAAATAGTCAATATAGGTACATAAAAAAAGGATAAGAACTAATACTACCACCGGTTCGGTAAGTAGACTCTATCGAGAAGAATCCGACAAGAAACTCGATAGTTACTCTTTTAAATGCCAAATTTTACAAATTTGTAAACTTAATTATTATATACTTAAGACTATGTAGATATCACTGCAGGTGAACACTTCATTATGAAGTTAACCATGAATCCTTGTCATTGAGGTAATCTTGTATCTTGTAATAACCCTTACTCATTAAAAATGATTTAATATATAATTTGAACTTATGTAGGGGTAATGTTATAATACTTTGTGGTAGTTTATTAAACATTTTAATACTTAGACCAATAAATGAATTACCACTCTTTTGGAATCTTTGAATAGGAACAGCAAGTTTGTGTTTATTTCTAGTATTAAAACTATGAGAGTTTGACTTTTTAGGAAATGCTTCAATATTTTTGAATATATACATTATACAATCCAGAATAAATTGTGATGCTATTGTTAAAATATTTATTTCTCTAAACTTTTCTCTAAGCGAGTCACGTGGACTGAGGACTGTAGTCTATTAACTACTACCACTTAAATGTACATTGTCATATCTATACTTATAATAAATCTGTAGAGAGGTCAATTCTGTACATGAAATATATTTTCAAAATAACTATCAGGGGGTGATTAGTGATCGATACTGATGCCAAAAATGCAATCAGTAAATTTTTTGTCTGTCTGTCTGTCTGTCTGTATGTTCCTTATAGAAACAAAAACTACTTGACGGATTTTAACGAAACTTGGTACAATTATTCTTCATACTCCTGGGCAGGTTACAGTATACTTTTCATCACGCTACAATCAATAGGAGCAGAGTAGTGAAGGGAAACGTTGGGAAAACGGGAGAAGTTACTCCATTTTTTAAGCTTCCGTCGCGTGTGCAGCCTTAATGGTTAAAGTTACATAGAAATCATGTATGACGGAAATAGTCTTTATAATATTAACCACAAACGCGGGTGACACCGCTGGCACAGCTAACTAACAAATATAATGATTCTACCACCAGGTTGGGAATGTTGATTCTACCGAAAACCAGCAAGAGACTCGGTAGTTACAACCCGTGCGAATTAACTGTGCACCTCGCGCTGTGACGTCATTTAACAAAGATGCTATCGCTACTGAGCGCTTGCGGCGAATGCGGGGCACACGCGGGGCAGCGGGAGAGGGGTCGCATTCCAGCGGAGTGCACAGTTGATTCGTACGGGTTGATTCCAGCGGAGTGCACAGTTGATTCGTACGGGTTGTACTACTTAGTTTATATCGCCAAGTCTTAATTTGACTGGATCGATGGCGCATTCGGTAGTGACCCTGCCCCATGCTCCAAGAGTTGTGGGTTCGATCCCCACCCAGGACAAACATTCGTAAATTGAATAGTTGTGTTTATTCTGTGTCTGGGTGTTAATATCCAATATTAAAGTATATATTTGTAATACCACTGTCCATAACACAGGTGCTTAAGCCACTTACCTCGTAGTCAGATTAATGTATGTGATATAGTCTGATATTTATTAATTAACCATGACTCTAGTACAAATGACCGTATACATCACATGACTATTTGCTTCTAGCAGGATTCAAGCTTGCATTTCCATAGCCAGGGTCTCTCATCAACTGGTCTTTCAACTTCTCTTCTCTTCTCCCCTAGTTCTCCAGTACGGCTTCGTGACGCTGTTCGTAGCGGCATTCCCTCTGGCCCCTCTGTTCGCCTTGCTGAACAACATCGTAGAGATACGTTTAGACGCTTACAAGATGGTGACGCAGGCTCGAAGGCCGCTCGCCGAGAGGGTAGAAGATATTGGGGCCTGGTGAGTATCATCTTATATTGGTTTGATTTAAAAAAAGACTTGTGTAGCGCGGGAAAAGTATGCCGCCATTTTCCGCGCGCCTTTGGGCGCCGCGCTTGCAGGAGCAAACGTTTCTGCGCAGCCGCGCAGCCCGCCACGCCAGTCCCGCTCGTGCCTCGTGGCTGATGGACGTGTCGCTCCGTATAAGATTACTTGTAAATTCTATCTAGTGTCTCTGTTCTATTGTATAGTTGTGTTATATATAATAAAGGCGTGAAAATACGTTATATCTGCATTGTTTTTATAACAGAAAGCGGTTCCAAAGGCATGTTTATCCTTTGTTGGTCTGGGATTTAAAAATAATGTGCCAACTGTGCTCCTTGCCTAGCATGTCGTAAAAGGCAACTGGAGTTTGTGATTAAGTAGGTGATGAGTTAGCCACTTGTTACTACTTTTTCACATTTTTCCATATAACTCAACTCGCGTTTGTTTTTTGCCAAGTGTGGTTTAAAAAGCTTGCTGCTCGTTACAGACTGTCTACCCCTTCGGGGATTGCGGGCGTGATGATATATAAATGTACCAACTGTGTTCCTTGCCTAGCATGCGACTAGTGGTGTTATATAACATTTGCTTTCTTTTTCATTTTCAGGTATGGAATATTGAGAGGCATAACATACGCCGCTGTTGTATCCAATGTAAGTATATAAATGCATTCATAGTATATTAATATAACCAATCAATGGACATACGGTTGGAAGCTGTCAAAACTTAAATCTTATTTTAATTTTTTGTATGGCAGAATCAAACTTTATCAAATGTCAATCGACAAATCCAAACACCCATCCATATTTTATTACATAAACCCACCAATCCATTAAGTTCATTAATCAATCTTTCAATCAACCTGGCCATCAATCTATAAATCTGTTAATGAATACTCCTATGCGTTCGCGTTTATGATATTTATAATTGTGAAAAATTTATGAACGCAATTCCTTAGGGGTGAATGACCGCTTGTGTCAGCCTATTTGACGCTATAAATAATTATTTTATTCTAGGCGTTCGTGATAGCATACACTAGCGATTTCATCCCGCGAATGGTGTACAAATACGTGTATTCTCCAGATAACACGTTGGCAGGGTACATAGACCATTCTTTATCATGTAAGTACCAGTAATAGAAAGAGAAAACGACAGTGCAAAGGAACAAAGAGAGAGACATTATTAAAAAAAAAGTACATCTTCATATTTACTATAATGTCTATGAACTATAAATAGGCAAGATGACTAAAAAATTCTGTTTAGTCCGTCAGATAGATTATAAAAAAATATTGAACACGTATTTTTTTATTTATTTGTCAAACAAACATTGACGAGGATACAATGCATTCAAGTTGCGCGTGACGTGACACTTCCATTAAATTTTTACAAAATAGTGACGTCGCAAGCCCCCACTCCAAAACTTTGATGCTCTTTATCTTTGTGATTTTTTGTTAATTTGATGAAGCGAAAAATATGTGTCTAGTATTTTTGTTTAATCTAACCGACGGACTAAATAGAATTATAGTTTTTCATCATCCCTCTTGTTGAATAACCCTGCATTTTGAAAAAGATGGATAAGAAGGATATTCTATTATATTCAATGAGTTTATATTGCTAACAAGAAGGTTGTCATCAATAGGGAGGATGCCTAACGCTACGTTTTTTCCACAGTATTCAACACGTCAGATTATAGAGAAGAGTGGGGAGCCGACGAGAACGAAGTGGACCCGCCTACTTGTTCCTACAGGGGATACCGGAACCCCCCGGACCATTCCGACCCCTACGGACTGTCCCCCCACTATTGGCATGTGTTCGCTGCGAGATTAGCTTTCGTGGTAGTTTTTGAGGTAAGCAGAAAATAGTAGTTTTTTTATTAATTTTGATTTTGAATGGTAGGTCATGACATCTTTATCCTCATCGTCGTAGCTTTTATATAGAACAAAAATGTTTGATACTGACCAAAAACTTTTAGATGGTAAAACCTATTTTTACTACTTTTTTTTTATTAGTACTAATTAAATTATGTTGTTTGAAAAGTATTTAAAATTAAAGAATGAACAAATATAAGCCACAATTTGAATTCAACACAACTTTGAATTAAAAGTTTATGTATATCTGCTGCATAGCGAATATTGGTTGCCCCATTCATATTATACCTAAATATAAAGCGAAAGTTTACAAAGCTATGACGCTAAAAAATATGTGTATTGTAATTTTTGACGGCACATCGATCACGGTAACTTTTTATCTTAGCCGGGTATTTTTTTAAATTTTTTCCTTTTTTTGCCTAACATTTTAAAATATTAATATACCGTATTTTTCTTCCTAAAGTTCGAAATATGCGCTGTTTAACCCACAATCTCTTTTCCAGCACGTAGTATTCGGCCTGACAGGCCTCATGCAACTGTTTATACCAGATGTGCCAAGCGAGCTTCGCACTCAGATGCAGAGGGAAGCTCTTCTTGCCAAAGAAGCGAAATACGAGCACGGAAGACGACGTTTGTCGACGGAGTACAGACAGCTGATCACACAGAAGAGCGATAGTGGGGGAGGTCAGTAGAGATTATAGCAGTTTTGTCGCAAAGACAGCAGTTTTAATAAATCCTAAAAAAAGGTGACAGATATTAAAAAAAAAACATCATTTAGATAAATGGCCTCAAAAAAGCATCGTCAAATTAACTACTTGACTTATAAATGTGTGGTCCGTCTATGAGATTAGTGAATAATATTGTATAGGTAGGTACGTATTTTCCTTTTTTTTAAACCAAAAACGATCGCAGATACAGCGCGTTCACCGTTCATTAAACCTTTAAAATTTCAACGATGAAAGTTAGGCGCTTTGGTAGTGTCATCAAAGACAAGCTTGATGGCGGCATTCGGTAGTGACCCTGCCCCATGCGCCAAGAGTTGTGGTTTCAAACCCATCCAGTAAAAATATTTGTATGATGAATACTTGTGTTTGTTCTGTGTCTGGGTGTTAATATCCAATATTTAAGTATATATTTGTAATATACCACTGTTGATTCTGATATCCGTAGCACAAGTGCTTAAGCTACTTACCTCGGAGTCAGATCAATGTATGTGATGTAGTCTGAATATTATTTATTTATCAAAACGCCCGACTGCAAAACTTTCATGGGCTGTATCTTCGTCAATTTGCGGGTATTTGATAGTCCAAAAAATACGTGTTCTATATTTTTTAATAGTCTATCTGACGGGTTTTTTTCTTTCCGGTTTGCCAATTGATCAAACAGATATTAATCTTGACTTGATTTTTTGATTAACCTACTGAATCGGCATCAGATCAATATATGTGATTCATCTTCCTAGCGCGTTATATCCCGTGCTTAGACGGGGTCCGCTTAGACCATGATCCAGGATTTCAATGTAATTACCAGACTCGCTAGAGTAGTCATTAAAGCGACTGCCGATCTGACCTTCGTAACCCTAAGATAGGGGAACCAGACATTTTTTGGATCATGGTTACAAATCCAAAGTTGTTTGAATTTGCAGGTTCCATCACGATGTTTTCCCTCACCGTCGAGCTAGTGGTATAAATACGTACATAGATTTGAAAAATCCAGAGGTACGTGCCCGGGTTTGAACCCGCACTCCTCGGTTAAGAGGCGCGTGTCCTTACCATTGAGCTACCATCGCTCTGTGATGTGGTCTGAAATTTCTTTTCCAGAGCCCAAAGGCGGAGCGTGGATGCGCCGCACTTCGCGCGCCTCCGACGGCTTGGACGCTCATGTGGCCGTGTCTCAGAGACCCTCGTCACCACCTATCACCAACTAACAGCATCTGTAATATTATATACCATCATCATCATCACCAGAGGTGATAGAGCCACGTATTCGCCAGCTATCGGTGGCTATGTCAGCCATAATTAAATTAGTCAG
This sequence comes from Glyphodes perspectalis, assembly GCA_951394215.1. Classification (NCBI taxonomy): domain Eukaryota; kingdom Metazoa; phylum Arthropoda; class Insecta; order Lepidoptera; family Crambidae; genus Glyphodes; species Glyphodes perspectalis. Next base: position 5,123,620 of record OX596230.1, on the reverse strand, counting down.
CTAATTGAAAACTTAGGCCGTTTATTAATAGCCGGCATTTTGTAAGATGCCTAGGCCGATGGTAGTAGTGTTGTCGGAGACCTAAGACCAATTACCGTCTCGGCTTGAGCGTGGCTCTACAAAACAAAACAAAAGAGCGAATTAAGAAAATCATGCATATTTCCTATAAAATGAGATCTCATCATAGCCATTGCAACCAGGGTATATTAACAGCAAAATCGGATTTTGTGGTACTTTTAAGCATCTACCCGGTCAAGGGAATGCAACTAGCCCAGTCATTATATTTTTGTCAATCGAAACTTTTCTTAAAACCAATGTTTCACATTACATTTCATTCGTTTATTTTATCTAAGGACCATAATTCAACGTTATCACAAAGTATAGCCGATTTATAGCATACCGTTTTACAAAATAAATGCAGATCTCCAACAATTTTAAAATGTATGCCACCATAATTTAACAAGAGATTCTAAGTCTAGCCAGTCTAAAAATAACCTACATGTTACAATGATTTTTATTTCTTAAACCAGGGTTTCTCAAACTTATGGCCCCACGTACCCCTTGTATATTAAAAAAATAAAATACTTTGTTATAAGGATGATCGGTCATATATTATCAATTAGGAATTACAATGCTAGATCTAACTATTCAGCTGGGCCCAGCACAATTTCAGCTGTGCTGGATCCAGTGACATGTGCTGGTTCAATGCCGCTAGATTTCAATTCCTACTAGAGATTGCAATGCTGCATCAAGCAATCCAGGTCTAGCACAATATTAACTCTGTTGGATCCTGCAGAAAATGCCGTTAGATCCTTAATTAAAATAGATATGTCAATATAAAATATAAATAAAAATTTCCCCAAAGATTAAAAAAACTACATGTAAAACTAAGGGTCCAATATCTCGTTTAGTAAATTTATATATTAGTAAATTTTTTCTAGATATATCTACAAAATAGATTTTGCGAACACCTGATTAGAAATATGCAAATTTAAATTAAATTTAACTTAAACGAAAAAAAATTACGTTCGATCTCAAAATTAATAAAAATTATTGATAATTAAAAAATATATATTCATAAGTAAGGAATATGTATTTTGATTTATTCGCGATAAAATATAGAAGAGTTTATATGTTATACATCTAGGTAGATATATTTCTGGTCAGGTACCTAATAATATATTTTGTATGGTACCTATGTACAGACAACAGCACATCAGACTATCCACTTCGGACCTTGTACCGCCCTTATGTCGGGGGCATAAGCGCTAATATTGAACTGCGAGTGGGTAACTTGACCTGCTGTTGACTGTACCTTTGTGTACTAATCTATATTATAAGTGAGTATACAAATTTTATTGTGACAACCAGCCTCTGAATTGAGAAACATTGATTGAAACGGCTCAAACCATGCTTAAATTTCGTTAAATATAAAAAAATATTAAGGTCGTTTTGTTTAAAACCGACTACGCGACTGTATGAAAAAGATAAATCTCATTTTATTGGTATTTTAAATTTTGTTCCCTGATTATTAGACGACCGTTAGTCCAATTGTCATCAAGTCAAAATCTAAATATAGGATCCCAGAAAAATGTATGGCAGGCTTCATAATAAAAAAGCAGGCTTATTATAAAGCAGTGGTTCTCAATCTGTGGTCCGCAGACCATCAGACTTAAGAATATTATTCATTAAGAGAAGCTTATTTTTAAATCTTTACTATTTATTTTAAACCTTGTATTCCTTACTAACAATAATGAAATTAAAGTAGCCCTCACTCACAAACAAGTCGGGAACCACTGTTTTAACGCTTTAGATTTTGAGACGGTATTAACCCAAGATTCTTAATTCAGAAACTAGTTGATCTACTATTCTCAGTAGTTTAAGTATCTGTAAATATTATTTAGTGAAACGGTAATTGTTTACAAAGTAGGTAATTTTGAAGTTTATGAAATGTTTTACACTATTAGACATTAAATGACATAATTTTAAGTTATTATGACAAAAACGGTTATGTTACATAACCTGACGTAACTACTATTATGATAGATATATACAATCTTATTTTTTGTATATACGAAACCTTAAAACTGTTCATACAAGAAAGTTAATAGAATGACTGGCTCGATGGCGCATTTGGTGGTGACCCTGCCCTATGCGCCAAGAGTTGTGGGTTCGACCCCACCCAGGACAAACATTCGTGTGATGAATACTTGTGTTTGTTCTGTGTCTGGGTGTTAATATTTAATATTGAAGTATGTATTTGTAATACCACTGTTGAATCTGATCATCCGTAACACAAGTGCTTAAGCTACTTACTTCGGAGTCAGATCAATGTATGTGAGGTAGTGGAATATTTATTTATTATTATTTATTATTCAAAAAAGAATCGATAACAATATTTTATACCATGTTATATTTGAGCAAATAATATTTACAAAACCTTAAATAAAGTACACCCAACTAAAACCAGTATTGCGCGTGCGCATGGCTTGTCATTTTGTATAATTTATTAAATTTTATAATCATTATATTGATTTTTTAATTATAGGTATTAGACATGCGTTTTCGTTTTCGTATGTACTAAAAATGATGTTATATACTAGTACCTAATATTAAAAATATTTATTGCAAAAAATTAGTACGTTTAAACGTAGTATAAATATTAACCAATTATTTTAAAAGGTATGTCATTTCAATGGTATTTGGACTTAAATATGATACATTTTAAAAATTATCTGATTATTTAATTAAACTGGTTCGAGAACCTACCATGTAGATTTTTTGCAATAAGGTTTTTATAATTTTAATGTAACATTAATATTGTTATAGATAACTACATTGTTATTTTTGTTCATTTTGTACCCATTCCAAAATTTATTCTCCGAGTGGAAGCCTTTTTAGCACACTAATTATTTTTTTTAATTCTCATGGTTTGTAAGACGTCTGCAACTTTATTTTTCTATTGTGTGCTAAATAAATATATTTTCTTTCTTTCTTTCTTTCTTAATCTAATTTTTGGAACGTGTACAATAGTCTTTAAAAGTAGTTAGTGAAATCCAAATGACAGTTAAACTCTTATCTCATAATTTACCTATTGAAAGACGAATTTATAATCTCAATTCAGAATCTCAACACAAAATGAGGGTATAACTAAAATAAGTTTAATTGTAAATTACTATTTATTTACTTAATACCGACATAAACTAATGGGCTAGGTGACCAAAAAAATCTGTTTAGCCTGTCAGTTAGATTATAAAAAAAATATTGAATACATAATGGTGCCGGTGGTAATCCTTTTTTCTGTTTAAATTGACTATTTATAAGTGCTTTTTTGAAGCCTATATACATAAAGAGATTTTGAATTTGAATTTGAATTTGAATACTTTTTAATGTATTTGTCAAACAAACACTGACGAAGATACAGTGCATTCAAATGCGCGTGACGTCACACCTAGAAACAATTTTTACTTAAAAGTGACGTCACAAGAAGTTAGGAGCATCAAAGTTTTGGAATGGGGATTCCAAAACTTTGATGCTCCTAACTTTGTAATGTTTTGACAATTTGACAAAGCGAAAAATATGTGTCTTGTATTTTTGTATAATATAACTGACGGACCAAAATAGAATGATAATTTTTAATCCAGTCGTCATCCTTATTGTAAGACTTTGAAATGCCTTGTCAATATAATATACACACCATACCTGCAATCCTCCCATCTTCTGTTAATAATTCAATAGAGATGGGTTAGATGGAAAAATGTGATAAAGTAGTGACAAGTGTCTAGCTCGCTGACTACATAATTAACCAAAACACCCAATACACAATTAGTCGCCTTTTACGACAAGCTGGGCAAGGAACACAGTTGGTGCATTAATTTCGGGTCCAACATTAAAAACGGGATATCATCTTATCTCTTTTTGAAGAGGCCAGTGAGGTGTGTAAGGATCGTGCCATATGGTGTTCGGTTCTCTCTGCCTACCCCGCTAGTGAAGTGGCGTGAAGTTTAGTTAGTTAGTTATCATCTTAAAAAGCTCATTTATCAATCAGGTAATTATCTAACATAGGATAACTTTCATCCCAGTTTTTGTGTTCCTGTGGGATAATATGCCCATTCAGCTCAAGCCGGTGAAATAAAAAAAAAATTAAAGCCATGACAAATTTTTAGACAACCTCTTTTGAGTACGTTCAGAAACTTTTTTATTTGACGAAATATAATTTTTATCCGGTTGACAAATAGGTGAAGGTCGAACTTACTTCGGATCCTCTACTAACTCATCTGATAACCAAATGAGACATGTTTTTAATAAAATTTTATTTCGATCAATTTTAATAATTTGTTTTTACGATCGGTTTTTTTTTTTGCAGGCTAGCCTACACTATTATATTTGTTATTAAATTATCTTTATTTTGATACCAATGTCGAGTGGTTAATTATAATTTATCCAATTTTCATACGACTTTAAAAAAAATCAGCCCTAACTGAAATAAAATACTTTGTGAATGTATTTTTTATTTAATTCGCAATAATGTTAAAATACTCATTGTATTATATTTTACTGATATTGCAAATAAATACTGTTACTGCAAAGTGTCTTGTATTATTTCAGAGGTCAACGATATTTTTTACCTGTCCTCGGAAGAATATGCAGCAATTACATTATTTTACCAACATACATACAAGGATACGTACATAGCATAACGCCCGTAATCACCGAAGGGGTAGGCAGAATTAAAAGGGCAGCAAAGCCATTTAACTACATTCAGCCAAAAATAAAAATGAGTTGAATTGTCAAAAGTTAGTGACAAGTGGCTAGCTCGTCGCCTACACAATCACACACCCAAAACCCGATATACCATTAGTCGCCTTTTACGACATGCTTGACAAGGAGCACAGTTGGCACATTATTTTTGTATTCCCAGACCAACATGGAACTTTTACAATGATTTGACTGGTTCGATGGCTCATTTGGTAGTGACCCTGCCCCATGCGCCAAAAGTTGTGGATTCGATCCCCAACTAAAACCGGGCACGTATCTCCGGATTTTTCAAATCTATATACCCATTTAATAATAATAATAATGATAAAAAAAATAATTTTCCAGACTGACACACCAATTCACTAGTTCCAAACTAAGCTTATGCTTGTGCTATGGATACTAGGTGAACGGATAGACATACTTAAATACGTTAATAAACATCCATGATTCGAGTACAAATATCCATGTTCATCACACGAAACATTTGCCCCTAACGGGATTAGAACCCGCGACCCTTGGTTTCGTGGCCAGGGTCTCTGACCACTCGGACCAACGGGCCATCTATGCCACTATCTTGGCAATGAAGAAAAACATCATGATGAAACCTGCACATTCCAACAGCTATGGATGTATAACCATTATCCAAATTGTCTGGTTCCTCTTCTAAGGGTTACGAAGGACCTGGATCCTGGATCATGGTCTAAGCGGACCCCGACTAAGCACGGGCATAACCCTCGGAGTATGATGACTAAATCCGCTTATGACATATATGACAGGCCCGTTGGTCGAGTGGTCAGAGACCCTGGCCACGAAACCAGGGGTCGCGGGTTCGAATCCCGTTAGGGGCAAATGTTTCGTGTGATGAACATGGACATTTTTACTCGAGTCATGGATGTTTATAAACGTATTTAAGTATGTCTGTCCGTTCACCTAGTATCCATAGCACAAGCATAAGCTTAGTTTGGGACTAGGGGATTGGTGTGTCAGTCTAGAGAATTTATTTATTTATATAGTTTTTTTTATGTCCTGTCTTTTGAGAAATCTGTCCCCTACTACGAGTCTCGGCTTACAACAATAATCTCGTCATTGCATTTACCAGCGATTACAATATCTCTCGTTATCACCGCATACCGACAAAGAGATGATAACAGATCGGAAGTAGTGTTTGTCCTTTGTAGGGTCATTCGGAGTAATGGAAAGGGATTCGGTGTTGCTGTGAATGGACACGACAAATATTATTTGTGTCAATAGATAAAAATGCGTACTTCATTGGCGAACTAACCATGGGGCGGAAGGGGAGGTCTGCCGCGGGCCTCTGGTTCCGGGGGGCCGTATATTATATCTCAGTCCCCCCCCCCTCCCCCATTTTGGTCAAACAATACTGCTCGTATCCCTACTAGGGGCCTCGTACAGATCTGTCGCCCAGGGCCTAAAACAGGCTTAGTCCACCACTGGCGTAATTCAATTCATAAATTCTCCAGACTGACAAACGAATTCCCTAGTTCCAAATTAAGCTGCTAAGCTTGTGCTATGGATACTAGGTGAACGGAAAGACATACTTAAATACGTTTATAAACATCCATGACTCGAGTACAAATGTCCATGTTCCTCACACGAAAACATTTGCCCCTAGCGGGATTCGTACCCGCGACCCTTGGTTTCGTGGCCTGGGTCTCTGACAACTCGACCAACGGGCCTGTCAAAAATTTCCTATGTTGTATGCATCAAGTACAGTGTTTTTCAATCTTTTGAATACGGGCCCCTTTTACTGGTTAAAAATGTTTCGTGACCCCTTGGGGGTCTCGACCCACAGTTTGTAAAACACTGATCTAGTAAATAGTTTACTTTCTCTCTTTCCTCTTTATCTGTCCTTCTCTCTCTCTTTTTCTTCTATCTACCGACAGGAATCTTTATTTGTCAGTCAAAACAGTGGAATTTGAAAAATCTCTTTGTAACAAATAATACGTGTTTAAAGGAATGCATAAAGGTTAAGCTACATAAATCCACGTTTATAAACGACGACAGACATACGACCACACGTACAAAATATAAATGAGGTGTGATAAGAAAAATTCCATCGAATTCCAATGCAAAGACAAGCTAAATACCTATAAATCAAAATATGCAGAATATTTACATTTAATTGATTTGACAGGCCCGTTGGTCGAGTGGTCAGAGACCCTGGCCAAGAAACCAAGGGTCGCGGGTTCGAATCCCGCTAGGGGCAAATATTTCGTGTGATGAACATGGATATTTGTACTCGAGTCATGGATGTTTATAAACGTATTTAAGTATTTCTATCCGTTCACCTAGTATCCATAGCACAAGCTTATAAGCTTAGTTTGGGACTAGGGAATTGGTGTGTCAGTCTGAAGAATTAAAAAAAAAAAAAAAAAAAATATTTAGGTACAAGGTTTAGTGTATGCAAAACTTTTCACCTTCAGTAAATTTTTTGGTTACTTTCCATACAATAGTTAATCAGCGGTGGTAGCTCAATGGTAAGGACACGCGCCTCTTAACCGAGAAGTGCAGGTTCAAACCCGGGCACATACCTCTGGATTTTTCAAGTCTATGTACGTATTTATACCACTAACTCAACGGTGAAGAAAAACATCGTGATAAAACCTGCAAATTCAAACTACTTTGGATTTGTTACCATGATCCAAAAATGGTCTGGTTCCCCTATCTTAGGGTAGCGAAGATCAGATCGGCAGTCGCTTCGATGTAATTACTGGTAATTTAGCTTTAGCGAGTCTGGACTCGCTAAATCTTGGATCATGGTCTAAGCGGACCCCGTCTAAGCACGGAACATAACGCTAGGAAGATGATGACAATAGTTAATCAGCTGATTGGCTATTTTTTATGAAGAGTTTGTTTACAATGAGTTAAATAAGAAGGTAAGAGATTTCGCATATACTAACTTGTATATATATATATATACATAGTAAATCTGAATATATAAAAATTCGACACACGTTAAGGGCAAATATTTGTGAATCGGACGAGTGTTTGTACTCGAGTCACGGATGTTTATAAACGTATTTAAGTATCTATCCGTTCTCTATTACCCACAATTAAAAGCATAGATAAGGAATTATTATTATTAGAACGCATGCTTTATTATAGAGGTTTAACCAGACATACCTCTAGCTAGATCATAGTAAAACACACCAATATTTAATAGTTTATATATGTTAATAACATAACATCACGCCCATAATAGGTATACGCCCATAATACGTAGTAGGCAGAGTCAAAGGGGCAGCAGGCCCCTTTAACCACATTCAGCCAAAAACAAAACTGTGCAGGGTTAGATGGAAAATTGTGAAAAGTAGTGACAAGTGGCTAGCTCGTCGCCTACACAATCACATATCCACGACCCCATATACCATTAGTCGCTTTTTACGACATGCTAGGCAAGATAAATAGTTGGCACATTCTTTTATTAAGTTCCAAACCAACATATATGTTTCTAGACTTTTCATTATCTAGTTCTAGGCTCTAACCCTTTCCATCTTGTCACGTCTATTATCCTTCTGTGGGGGTAGACCTGGTGACTTGTAACACAGGTTATTTTAAACCTATCATAGGCGCCAGCATCTCACGCACTAGAACATCTTTAGACACTTGAAATATATTTTTTTTAGCTTTAACTTAGTTATAAGTCTTGTTGAAATGAGGAAATAAATAAATATCTATCTTATCTCGTAGGTTTCCCTTTCCAACTATTTTTTAATTACCGTCCCCTTTATATGAAAGAAAAACATCCACCGTTAACGTATTTGACACCGCCTAACCCTTCGGGGATTATGGGCGCGATTAGCGTTGCCAGGCGTCCGGATAGAAAGGCTGTTTGATTGCGTGTCCGGCCGTTACCCAAATGTTACCCAAATGTCCAAACTGGCTGGTTTGTCCGGCTATTACGTTTGGCGACCTGGAAACCCTAGGCGTGATATTATTTTTAATCGATCTGTAAAAGTAATACACGTAAATACACACAAACATACACTAGAAATACACCGTTTCCCTCTATTGACATCCAACGCGTTCCTTTAGATTATATGCAAATTTTATATGTCTGTTTATTATTATCTATAAATAATTACAAATTAAATTCATTATCTCTCTGTGATCGAGTGACTCGTGGTCGTGGCTGAGAGATCATCTTACACTAGATACGATATTTTTTCCTAAATATAGAGGCAAGGCTTTCATTATGTTTAATTTCTTATAAGGTCTGACTGTCCCCTTAACTGTCGTAAATCATTTGCCTTTTGGGCCCGCCATCACCCGCTCGAAATCTTCAGCGCCCACTAGGGGGCAGTACCACCCCGTTGGGAACCTATGCTCTAGATTTTAAAATTTATGTAGGTTCGTATATTACTAGCTCGGCGGTGAGGAAAAACATCCTGATGAAATCTGCACATTCAAACAACTGTGTAACCAAGATCCCAATAGGGTGTTAGTAATTATCCTCAAAAAAAAATTTTTAGTCCGTAAGTTAAAATATTAAAAACTATTGAATACGTATTTTTTGCTTTATCTGATACTCGAAAAATTACAAAGATACAGCGCTTCAAAGATCTGAAATTTAGCGCTTTACGTCACTTGGACGGTAAAGGTTTACACAGCTAGTGACGTCACGCGGTACTTTAACGCTCTGTATCTTCATCATTTTTAGTTTGTTGTACAAAATAAAAAATACGTAAGCAATATTTTTTTTGTAATCTCAATAGCGTTAATAATTTTCTGGTTCCCCTATCTAAGGGTTACCAAGCTCCGATCGGCAGTCGCTTCACCGTAATTACCATCGTTAATCCTGGTCCATGGTCTAAGCGGACCCCGACTACGGGATATACGCTAAGAAGATGATAATGAATCTATTAACATGTAGATACTCAATTAAATCTCTTTATCTTCAGTCTGTGGCTACAAAACATTGAGTTCATCCGTCTAATGTCAAATGGAGAGGGTCATCACTCTCATTATACAATGGACGATCTGGGACATTCAAATACCACGCCAATCACAGCTCAAAGTGAACCGTATGAGCTTGATTATACGGTTGAAAATAGTTTAGGTGTTTAAGACTAAATAAGTGATTCCGGCTCTGCAATCATCTTGAACTTTGCAATGCAAAAATGCATTCGGCGCTGTCGATCTTCGTTTGTTTAACTTCTGCGACTATAGTTGTTGTGAACATGCGCGTACGCAAGGCAGGCCAAGGTACTTGTTAGTCTATTCGCCATAAACATAACATGACTCCCATAATGTAGGCAGAGTAGGCAGAGTCAAATAGGCAGAAGTCTTATGGTGAATAGTTCGATGTTGGTCTGGGCCTTAAAAAGAATGTGCCAACTGTGTTTCTTGCCTAGCATGTCGTAAAAGGCGACTATTGGTATATCAGGTTTTGGATATGTGATTGTGTAGGCAACAAGCTAGCCACTTGTCACTACTTTTTCACAATTTGCCATCTAACCCAGCCCAGTTTATTTTTGGCTGAATGTAGTTAAATTGACCTGCTGTCCCTTTGACTCTACCTACCCCTTCGAGGATTATGGGCGTAATGTTATGTATGTATGCATGTACCTATAAATAAATATTCGACTACATTGTATACATTGATCTGACTCCGAAATATGTTTTCTTGGATGAGGATCGAACCCACAATTATTGGCGCATGGGGCAGAGTCACTGCCGAATGCTCCATCGAGCCAGTCTTATTTATTTACTAATGTGCCTAGGGCCTCCATTAGGTTAAGGCGGCCCTGCATGTCTAGAATCACATTAAATATGATATGTTGCAATATATTTTTAAAAATATCTTAAGTCGTAAATTAATATTATAACAGTAGAACCCTCTCAGCAGTTGCGATGCCCTTACGGGGTGCTATATTGTTTAAAATCTAGTACTTAATCTATAGTTAACACTTATGTACATCAATGTGGCATGCAATAAAGAATTTGAATTTGAATTTAAAGCATGTCTAAGTTACAATTTAACATATGTCCACGCCCATAATCCCCGAAGGGTTAGGCGGAGTCAAGTACGTTAACAATTGGCGGTATTATAATACCATTCTTGTTTTTTTTTATATTATCATACATACATACATACATACATACCATCATGCCTGCAACCCCTGCAAAAGGATGAGCAGAAACCAAGGTTAGATGGAATATTGTCAAAAAATTGTGACAAGTGGCTAGCTCATCGCCTACATAATCACATATCCGATACTCCATATACCATTAGTCGCCTTTTACGACATGCTAGGCAAGGAACACAGTTGGCACATTATTTAAATTTTATCAAAATGTCGTATTTTTTTAATTTGAATTTTAACATGGTCGGGTTCGAACCGAAACACGTCGCATGTGGGCCGTTACTGGAGCAAATACAATGTCGTTACAGCGAGTATCAGCGGACGCGATATCGCAAAGCGTAGGTCAATGCCTGCCTCGCGAGCATGTCGTGATTTTTGGGGTACCGTAGTCTGATACGAACCCCTGTACATTAAATATCTAACTAACTAAACTTCACCACAAGCTCGATGGCGCATTCGGTAGTGACCCTGCCTCATGCGCCAAGAGATGTGGGTTCGATCCCCACCCAGGACAAAAATATTCGTGTGATGAATACTTGTGTTTGTTCTGTGTCTGGGTGTTAATATTTAATATTGAAGTATGTATTTGTAATACCACTGTTGTTTCTGATATACGTAACACAAGTGCTTAAGCTATTTACCTCGGAGTCAGATCAATGTATGTGATGTAGTCTGATATTTATTTTTATTTTATTTTTTTATTATTCACGCCACTTCCCTAGCGGGGTAGGCAGAGAGAACCGAACGCCATATGGCACGATCCTTACACATATTAAATATCTACATCACATAGGTACATTGATCTGACACCGAGGTAAATAGCATAAGCACTTGTGTTACGGATATCAGAATGAACAGTGGTATTACAAATTGACAGGCCCGTTGGTCGAGTGGTCAGAGACCCTAGCCACGAAACCAAGGGTCGCGGGTTCGAATCCCGCTAGGGGCAAATGTTTCATGTGACAACATGGACATGTGTACTCGAGTGATAGATGTTTATAAACGTATTTTAGTATGTCTACCCGTTTATCTAATCCATGCACTGGCTTAGGTATAAGCTTAGTTTGGAACTAGGGAATTGTTGTCAGTCTGGAGAATTTATTTATTCAAATTTATGCTTAAATATTGAATATTAACACCCAGACACAGAACAAACACATCACACGAATGTTTGTCCTGGGTGGGGATCGAACCCACAACTCTTGGCGCATGGGGCAGGGTCACTACCTGAAGCGCCATCGAGCTTGTCAAATATCATGTTTAATATCATTCTTTTCACCTCACTTGTCTTACAATAAATTGAGATTTTCGTACGGAACCTCAATGACAGAAGGCCATACACACTTGTGGTTTATTTTTAAATTTCAATGTGATCCGCGATAAGGGAGGTCATGCGTTATTATGTCGTTTGTCTTTGATTTCGGGCTCTATGATTTATGGATAAACTAGTTACTGCTAGCGACTTTTTCTGACTATTGTGTAACTCAAACGTCGGACTAACTCGTATTATAAACGCGAAAGTTTGTTACTCTTTCACGCGAAAAGTACAGCATGGATTTTAATAAAACTTAACAATTGTATAGCTTATACATTAGATTAACACATAAGCTATGTTTCATCGATGTACCACGCGAGCAACGCCGCGGGCAGAATCTAGCTGGTATATTAAAAAGGGGGAAATGCTATCCTAAACTTGTAACTATATCGTTGAGGCCCGTGGCGATTTAATCGGTTGGGGCCTTACTCAATAATAGGTACTGAAGCGCAGGGAGCCCCTCGTCTGGGGCCTCCGATCTCGGGCGCCCAGTGACAAGTGGCTAGCTCGTCGCCTACACAATCACATACCCAAAACCCGATATACCATTAGTCGCCTTTTACGACGTGCTTGGCAAGGTACACAATTGGCACAATTTTTTAAAGTCCCAGACCAACATGGGACTAAAACTATGTCATCTTTGACTCTGCCTATCCCTTCGGGGATTATGGGCGTGATGTTATATATATATATATATCTTTGTTTAACATTACATATACCTGCTAGCGATCCGCCCCGGATTCGCACGGTTAGTACTAAACAATATGGAACTATGCATATAAACCTTCCACTCGAATCACTATCTATTGGTGAAAACCGCATCAACATGCCTTGCGTAGTTTAAAAGATATAAGCGAACGTCTGTTAGCTTAGATCTTTCTAGAGACAACGACTTTTCATACTATGTAACACTAGGCCGAAGATACCTAATATTTACTTGTACCGCAAAAACTTCACAAAATGTACCCCCCTCAAAACCTATGTCCTGGTCAATTGTACAATCCCAAGGCCGGATCATAATTATCTCTTTAGTGGCAGATGACATCACTGTATCCTATTCTAATGACCATGCCAATTGATCATGTTCAAAATCACTTTGTGATATGGACATTCATCACACTTAACTTAATTATGTGTAGTCCACGGATTAGTAAAAAACGAAGGACTCCACGCTGTCTATAGCGTGAAGCCACGTTTATGCATGTGTGAGTGAGATACTTATGGATACCAGTTATCGGATATCTGTCAGTGGGAGCACTTATTATGTCAATGTGTGACGTAAGACTTAAGTTGCTTGTCAAGGTGGAGCACCTGAGGAGTTTCAATGTCTAGTTAGTGGCGCGGAGTCCTTCTTTTTTTACTAGTCCGTGGTGTACACCACGGACTAGTAAAAAAATTAATTGGCACAGACCTTTTTTCCCCTAAACTTGTATAATACTTTAAAGATCTTCGCCGAACATTATCTGTATGACTTGGTATAAATATTAATATAATATTAGTTACTTAATTTTAAAAAAAATCCAGACTGACACTAATTCCCTAGTTCCAAACTAAGCTTGTGCTTGTGCTACGGATACTAGCTGAACAGATAGACATACTTAAATATGTTTATAAACATCCATGACTCGAGTACAAATGTTCATGTTCATCACACGAAACATTTGCCCCTAGCAGAATTCAACCCGCGACTCTTGGATTCGTGGGCAGGGATTCGTTGGTCGAGAGGTCAGGGTCTCTGACCTCTCGACCAACGGGCCAGTTAGTTATTAAATTTTTTATAATAAATCTGGGATTGAAAAGAGTAACTACCTAGTTTCTTGCCGTTTCTTCTCGGTAGATGCGACATTCCGAACCGGTGGTAGAATGAAATTGTTATATTTTGTAGTACCTAACGATTTATAAGTGCTTTTTTGAGTCTTACGTAAATATAGATATTTTGAGTTTTAAGTTTGAATATAATGCTCAGTAGGCTAAAAAAATCGTCGGTCATAAAGTCAGATTACTAAAAATATATTGTATACTTATTTCTTCTTATGTTCTGAGAACAATAAAGGACAAATATACAGCGCATTGAAAATTTCACCTTTAACATTTTTTATAAATGACGTCAAAGCGCACTGCAAATTTTAATGCGCTGTATCTCCGTCTGTTTTCATGTACATGTCGCAGTCATCTGGTTTAATCAGCTATTTGATTGGATCACTAGCGCGTTCATTGAATGACTAAAGGACAACTCGTCAAATTGTTTAATATAACGTTCAACTTCTTGACTGAACGTCATATCGAAGTCATCTGGATGAATCTGCTATTTGATTGAATGACAAACGCGTTCATTGAATGTCGACATTTAATTGAATTGAATTCATTTAATGAAAGCGTGTTGTTAGGATCACAGTTCTAACCTAACCTAACCTAATCGTCTGGTAGCATCTCGTTTCTGGTAGCAATTTGATTTTCAGGGAAGGCGCAATATATATGCCGCAGTCATCTGGTTCTGTTGGTCCGCTCTGTTCAAAGGGCTATGTTACAATCAGCTAACTAGTTTGACGTTGAGTGACGCTTGTTCAATCAACGTTCGGCCTAGTCATTCAATTAAATGTCGTCATTTAATGAACGCGCTAGTCATTCAATCAAATAGCAGATTCAACCAAATGACTGCGACATACATATTTGATAAAACAAAACATTTGACGATGCCTATCCCTTGTTTTGTATGTAAAACATGTGCAAAACAGTGGCGTAGCTACTCAGGGCCCCAGGGCCCTAAGCTTGGGGGGGGGGGGGGGGGGGCTAAAACCTGATAAGCACACCTCTTCATTTGAGGTTGACTTGACTCTGTCTAACGTAGGAAGAAAAATGTTAGTGCCTTCCCTGCAGTAGAGGGGGCCTGGACCCAAAGCTACGTACGCTCATGGGCCCGAGTTATTTTTTGCCCCAGGGCCCTTTGTCACCTAGCTACGCCACTAGTGCAAAAATATTTTTTGATAATCTAACTGATGTCTCATGTTGGTCTGGGACTTAAAAGAATGTGCCAACTGTATTCCTCGCCTAGCATGTCGTAAAAGGCGACTAATGGTATGTCGGGTTTTGGGTGTGTGATTGTGTAGGCGACGAGTTAGCCAGTTGTCACTACTTTTTCATAATTTTCAATCTAAACTAGCCCAGCAACGATTATTATTTATGAGTGTCATAAGCTATATTTTATCCTCATACTCCCACAGGATCGAGATCTTTGCGAGAGAAACCGCGGGACGCTGCTAGTTATTAAATACTATTTGACAAAGTACGTCAAAACACAAACGGAAAAATTACGGCGATTTTTGGTTTTTACCCGAAAACCGTAACCGAACAGATATCCAGACATTTCATTAATTCCCATCAATGAACCAAATAAACTATATGCGCTCATTCATTAAAAATACAATAACAAGATAAGGAAAATCCCTTCCTGGATTTGTTTACAAATACAGCAATTTATCTGTTTACAACATGTCAACATAATTAAACTATGTCAAAATTATCCGCTGCGGTATTCTTCAAACAGTTTTAATTACCTTCCTAGCTATATATGACTCGACTGCCTCGATGTATACTGGTAGCATGCGCCGCCTACGGACCAAAACCCGGGTCCGACCAAAAAAAAAAAGTCCGGAGTCAAGTTGGCGGTTTAATCACCCCCGTGTCCCGGAAAGCACGTTAAGCAGTTAGTCCTGCGCTTGACGTCTCCCCGGTCAGGGGCCATGCATGAACTGCGTCACATGAATTTCATGATTTTTTGAGCCCCCCCCCTCGTCCTTGTCACAGCTGGTCACATTTGTGAAACTCCCCCTTCATCACATGTTTTGCAATTTTACATATAAATATTATGATAATATTAAAAAACTCAAGAATTGGCAACCGATAAAAAAATATGTAAAACTACCACCGATTGTTTTGAAAATGAAACTGGCAAGAAAATCAATGTATTTTTTTGACATTACAAGTACAAAAACGTGTTTTTGAACACAAATGTTTATTCGGCCAGTGTAAAAAGTATACATTATATGCTCTTTCGCCACAAATGATAAAAAATGATGAAATCATTAATGAAAAGCTATCGAAACCGAAGCAAGTATATAGCAGACGGTCTCATAGATTGATAACCCATATAATATACACTGATATTGTGTTGAAAAAACAAAGATAAGCGCCTTCTGACCCCTGGCACCCTAGTCAGGAGCGTGATGGAGCGGTCAGGGGTAGCATGTTGGAGGATTTTGTACGGAAAGTGTAGATTTCTGTACATTTAGTGTAGATTTTTGGATTTGTATTGTAGAATTTCGCACATTTATGAACACATTCATACTTTATATAAAATCTTATAATAACATAATTGGCAGTTTTAAATGATAATTTCACAATTTTCCCCCAACCTACCCTCTGACCCCTTTAGTAATAGGGATGTTGACACATGTTACCAATTCTGTAAAGTTATATTTTATACATTAAAGACAGTATTTAAAACCTATAGTAACATTTTAAGAATATATTTATTCGTCATAAATTAAAGAAAATTAATTTAAATTGCGTTATTTAATACCCATTATCACGTGACTGCGAACGCCATTAAAGCGCGATAACGTCACTGACCGCCAAAGAAGCTAACTTATTCGTAAGAACTCACTTAAAATTAGGTTAACTTTGACAGGGCGCGAGTTTGTTTAGCGGTCTGTGACGTAATCATAGTCACGTAACACGCAGACAGGAGCGTTTTGGCGGAATTTCTAAAAACAAATTTTATTTATGTATCTTTTTATTAAAATTTGACGTATTATTCATGAATTGTTATATGTAAACAGGGTCTATCTATGAAACAAAATCAAATCCAAAAATTAGCCAACATCCCTATTGCAAGCGTGAAGGTAAGTTTGTACTAACATAGGACTTAGTTACACAACTGTACTAATTAGTCGCGATAGCTAGCAACACCGACGAACACCCAACTTCAGTTCACTCGCGACTCCCGAAGCGTCCGCACGCTTCTCAACGGCGAAATGGATCACAAAAGTTTGGAGAACGTGTCCTCAACAGCTCCTATGCTGCCCAAAGTTGAGGATAAACTCAACATCACCTCAAACGGAGTTGGGAAAGTCCTGATCAGAGAAGACACGATCTTGGCCAACATACATGGCTGTGCCGGCTGTGGCACAAGATTCACGTGTTCTGGTGTTAAGAAGCAATGGTCTGTGCTATGCTGGGGACGGCAGTCCGATAAAAAATATTACACTTGTAAGTAATTTCTTAAGCAATTTTTGAATGTGAAAAAAAATCTACACTCTTGAGTACTTTTGAGACTTAAAAGTTGGAAATATCAATACCGCCGACAGACGGTAACTTAAAATTAATGTGATTTTTACAAATTTAACGTAACAATTTTGTTTTAATAATTTTAAATTGTATTTAAGTTATGATGATAAAGAATTTTACCTCTAATTTATAGAACATTTAGTTATTTTTGTAACACAAAGAAATAATACTTTTGATAAAGCGATGTGTAATCTAATGTTTTTATAAGTATACTATGTTATTTGATCACGTCAAATCAAAGTGGTAGCGAGCAGTGGTAGCTCAATGGTAAGGACACGCGCCTCTTAACCAAGGAGTGCGGGTTCAAACCCGGGCATGTACCTCTAGATTTTACAAATCTATGTACATATTTATACCACTAGCTCGACGGTGAGGGAAAACATCGTGATGAAACCTGCAAATTCAAACGACTTTGGATTTGTAACCATGATCCAAAAATTGTTTGGTTCCCCTATCTTAGGGTTACGAAGGTCAGATCGGCAGTCGCTTCAATGTAATTACCAGACTCGCTAAATCCTGGATCATGGTCTAAGCGGACCCCGTCTAAACACGGGACATAACGCTAGGAAGATGATGACTATGTTATTTGATCACGTCAAATCAAAGTGGTAGCGAGCAGTGGTAGCTCAATGGTAAGGACACGCGCCTCTTAACCGAGGAGTGCGGGTTCAAACCCGGGCATGTACCTCTAGATTTTACAAATCTATGTATTTATACCACTAGCTCGACGGTGAGGGAAAACATCGTGATGAAACCTGCAAATTCAAACGACTTTGAATTTGTAACCATGATCCAAAAAATTGTCTGGTTCCCCTATATAAGGGTTACGAAGTTCAGATCGGCAGTCGCTTCAATGTAATTACCAGACTCGCTAAATCCTGGATCATGGTCTATGCGGACCCCGTCTAAGCACGGGACATAACGCTTGGAAGATGGTGATATGTTATTTGATCACGTGTAGGTTTGCTGAACTTTATATATGTATCGTTATTTATATGAACGTATAGGAGCGCCCCACGGTTTCATCCGCGTAGTTCCTATTCCCGTGGGAATACAGGGAAAAAATATAGCCTATGTTACTCGCTGATAAAGTAGCTTTCCATTGATGTAAGAATGATTCAAATCGGTCCAATAGTTTCGGAGCCAATTCAATAAAAAAAAAAATATTTTTTTTGCAATAATAAATTCTCCAGACTGACACAACAATTTCCTAGTTCCAAACCTACCCTCTGACCCAAACTAAGCTTGTGCTTGTGTTATGGATACTAGGTGAACGGATAGAAATGTTTAAGTATATTTATAAACATCTATGACTCGAGTACAAATGTCAATGTTTATCACACAAATATTTGCCCCTCGCGGGATTCGTACCCGCGACCCTCGGTTTTGTGGCCAGGGTATCTGACCACTCACCCAACGGGCCAGTTAAAAGTCAATAAAGAAATATCTAATGCAAATACAATACAATGGGAAATCAACACTTACTTTCTTATTACTAATCAGCGTCATGTCGCTCCGTCGTCATAGCAAATGCTGGGTGGCAAACATTTTGGCTGCACATCTTACCTTATAATTCATATTATGTGGAATTACCGTTTGATTTTGTTAAACTAGGTTAAGTTTTGCATCAAATAAATTTAATTTTCTTACTTTCTTTCTTTCTACTGCGTTGACTCAGCGACCCGAAGTGGATTTTGTCCCATGACATGAGATCTCACCACTCTTCTCTTTGCCCAGCCACCATGGGAAATCAACAAGTATATTTATTTTGGAAAGTAAGAAATCTAACAACACCATTAAGATATAATGATACTTACATACCTACATTTCATCACCCCCGCAATCCCCGAAGGGGTAGGCAGAGTCATTCCCCATCCCTTTAACCACATTCAGCCAAAATAAAACTGTATTTGAAGAAACATTATGAAAAAGTAGTTAGAAGTGGCTAGCTTGTCGCCTACACAATCACGCCCCCCAAACCCGATATACCATTAGTCGCCTCTTGCGACATGCTAGGCAAGAAACATATATGGCACATTTTTTTAAGTCTCAGACCAACATGAGACATAATGATGCTTGAAATCGTAATATTTTCAACTGCTTTGTTTGTCCAATATTGAACCCGCGACCCCTGTGTTCGACCTAGTCTGAATCACTGCACTGGAACATTTTGATCGAGTAGTTAACCAATTGAATATAAACGGTGACGTCATTCTTCTGTATTTCCATACAAAAATCTAGAAAGCATTTTGACAGCACATAAAGGTGTCTTAAACTTATTTTTAAAATTGGATTTTTATGTAACTAGCCCGTGCCCGCCACTTTGTCTGCGTGGAATTAGTACTCCCGTTTTATTAATTCCCCATACAAGCTCCCCTTTTCACCCCTTATGGCATGATTTCTGCAATAAAAACTATGCTATATCCTTTCCCGGTCCTCAAACTTTCTCTATGCCAAATCTCATCTAAATAGGTTCAGCAGTTTAAACGTGAAGAGTTAACAGACAGATAGAAATAGATACAATTTTACATTTGTAATACTTATTAATAATAAATAAATATCACACTACATCACATACATTGATCTGGCTGCGAGGTAAGTAGCTTAAGCACTTGTGTAACGGATATCAGAATCAACAGTGGTACATATTACAAATATATACTTAAATATTGGATATTAACACCCAGACACAGAACGAACACAAGTATTCATCACACAAATGCACAACTCTTGGCGCATAGGGCAGGGTATGGATGGCATTTTGGTATTTACATAATTTTCGATTAGTAGTTCGATTATAAATGAAACTTTTGTTTCAAAAAACCAAAAATTATGTATCTATCGCTATGTTGGTCAGGCACTGAAAAAAATATACCAACTATTAATATACCAAAGTATATTGGGTACTAGCTTCTGCCCGCGGCTTCGCTCGAGTGGTACATAGATGAAACATAGCCTATGTGATACTCTGATGTATGAGCTATATTACTGTAAAGTTTAATTATAATCCAATGAGTAGTTTTTACGTAAAAGAATAACAAACATCCATACATTCATACAAATTTTCGCGTTTATAATTTTGCTTCTGCCCGCGGCTTTGCTCGCGTGGTACATCGATAAAACAAAGCCTATATGTTATTCGGGTGTATAAGCTATATTATTGTAAAGTTTCATTAAAATCCATTTAGTACTTTTTGCGTGAAAGAGTAACAAACATTCATACATCCATACAAACTTTCGCGTTTATAATATAGCCACTTGTTACTACTTCCTACAATTTTCCATCTGACCGAACTCAGTTTATTTCCGGCTAAATCATCATCTTCATCATCTTCCTAGCGTTATGTCCCGTGCTTAGACGGGGTCCGCTTAGACCATGATCCACGATTTAGCGAGTCTGGTAATTACATTGAAGCGACTGCCGATCTGACTTTCGTAACCCTAAGATAGGGGAACCAGACAATTTTTGGATCATGGTTACAAATCCAAAGTTGTTTAAATTTGCAGGTTTCATCACTACGTTTTCCTTCATCGTCGAGCTAGTGTCATAAATGCGTACATAGATTTAAAAAATCCAGAGGTACGTGCCCGGGTTTGAACCCGCACTCCTCGGATAAGAGGCGCGTGTCCTTAACATTGAGCTGCCACCGCTAACAAATGCCGTAACAAACATCCATACATCCATACAAACTTTCGCGTTTATAATATAGCCACTAGTGACTACTTTCCACAATTTTCCATCTGACCGAACTCAGTTTATTTCCGGCTAAATGGGTTAGTGTAGTTTCGTCATTGTTTTTAACTTCCATACATTGAGTATAGTTTGGTAATTGGCAATTAAAATATTTAAATTTGGTCTAATTTCGTCATTCGTGCATCGGCTCTTAAAAAATGACGTTAAATGTGGTCTTTAAGATCCTTGTACTCTGTTTACCCCTTCGGGGAATGCGGGTGTGTTGGTATGTTCGCGTGTAATAAAGATTTTTATTTTTGTATTTTGTTTAGGACAATAACTGGCCCGTTGGTCGAGTGGTCAGAGATCTTGGCCACGAAACCGAGGGTCGCAGGTCCGAATCCCTCTAGGGGCAAATGTTTCGTGTAATGAACATGGACATTTGTACTCGAATCATGGGTGTTTATAAACCTATTGTTTATTTATAATGATATTACCATAAAAGGCTAAGCTTTATATCTACATACATACATAACATCACGCCCATAATCCCCAAAGGGGTAGGCAGAGTCAAAGGGGCAGCAGGCCCCTTTAACCACATTCAAACAAAAACAAAACTGGGCTGGGTTAGATGGAACATTGTGAAAAAGTAGTGACAAGTGGCTAGCTTGTCGCCTACACAATCACATACTAAAACCCGATATACCATTAGTCGCCTTTTACGACATGCTAGGCAAGAACCACAGTTGGCACATTCTTTTTAAGTTCCAGACCAACATGTGACATGGGTCAGAACGAGCTTTATTTAAAAAGGAAGAAAAAAAAGTGTCTTTCTTCGCTTAAGCTACTTATCTCGAAGTCAGATTAATGAATGTGATATTTATTTATTTATTATTTATAATAACTACTTTTCACAATTTTTCATCGACTCAATTCTGTTTTACGACTGAAAGGGTTTTATGAACTTGCCCTTTGGACTCCTGCCCCTTATGGGTTTACAGGCGTGTTGTTATTTAAGTACGTATAAGTATATGTGTGTAAATATGTACATTTCAGAACATACACTCTCACAATAAATAACATAATGACGAATGACTTAACAAGACCTATATAAAGCACGAACAATGATTTTCGAAATATATTATGTTCTATTGTAAGACCTAATGAATAAAATGTACCTATGCGGAATTTTTTGCAAGCTACGTGTGTAAGTAGATACATGTCATTTTCACATTATTTTCTTGAAGGGCAAATAACAGATATATTTTGAGTATTCTTTTCAAACTTAAAGTGTGTTATTGAATGAAATACCTATGCGAAACTTGACGTGTAATTTTGTGCTAAGGTTATACTATAGCTATATGACCTAGCCTGTTGGTCTATTTAATATATTTACTTTATATAAATTACTCAGTAACAGCCCGGAGTCAGGAAGTTGGCGGTTTAATCACCCCCGTGCCTCGGAAAGCACGTTAAGCCGTTGGTCCTGCGCCTGACCTCTCTCCGGTCATGTCGCTAGATGACTTAAAAATTCTGTTTAGGCCGTGAAGTTAGATTATAAAAAAATATTGACGAAGATACAATGCATTCAAGTTGCGCGTGACGTCACGCTTTCATACAATTTTTACAAAATAGTGACGTCGCAAGCCCCCACTCCAAACTTTGATGCTCTTTATCTTTGTGATTTTTTGTTCATTTGATAAAGCGAAAAATATGTGTCTAGTATTTTTGTATAATGTAACTGACGGACTAAATAGAATTATAGTTTTTTAATGCAGTCATCACCCCTATTGCCGTCTCACCGGACTATGAGAGTGAAGGAACAGAGAGTGCACCTGTGTTGCGCACACACTTGTGCACTATAATATCTCCTGCGCAGATGGCTAATTCTCATTGAGATTGGCCGCAGTGACCGATATCGGTTAGGAGGTCAGTATTATTATTAACTATAAGAACCTAATACTGTATTGTCCCCCCCTCCTAAACATAAAAAACATAACATAACATCACGCCCATAATCCCCGAAGGGGTAGGCAGAGTCAAAGGGGCAGCATGCCCATTCAACCACATTCAGCCAAAAATAAATTCCCCCCCTCCTGGGTCAAAAAATATTGATTCCGCCGCTTGTCACTGCCTTTTCACAATTTTCCATCTAACCCAGCCCGGCTTTATTTTTGGCTGAATGTGGTTGAAGGGGCTTGCTGCCCTTTCGACTCTGCCTACCCCTTCGGGGGTTATGGGCGTGATGTTATGTATGTATGTATAAATTAACACATTTCACTTAAAATGAGGTACGGCTTACTTCAAGTTAAAATCTATAAATATATCTCTAACACTCTAGTAGTTTCCCTTAGACTTAAATATTTTCTTTAATATCTTGGGGAAGCATTTGTATCCTAACTCTTTTTCAAACAATATGTTTTTTTACAATGAATAAATCCTTGAATTTTTTTTAAGCCAACCAAAATAAAATATATTTGTATACGTTTTACTGTCTGATTAAAAAAAAAAAGAATCAGAAATAATAAAATTAAGTAGATAATGTTTTTAAATATTTCCACTCCCGATTTTTAGATTTGACTCTTCTTTTAATTGATACTAATGATCGCCCACTGGTTGAAATTGGACCATTATTAGTTTTTTATATTATTTTTTGTTAAAATATTAGCTTTCTGCACTCCTTCTCCATATAAACTTTATCTGTGCCAAATGTCATACTCCTCCGTCCGCGTTATTCTCAAAAAAAGGGGTACAAAGTTTTTGCTTCACGTATTAATTTATAGTTTACAATCAGAAATAGGGTGTCCACTCAAAAAGGCAAATCAAGTATACCTCCTTGAGATTTACGTCAAAATGTATTTATACCTATGGTTTTTGACATACAAGCGTCATAGTTATGACTAGCTGTGCCAGCGGTGTCACCCGCGTTTATGGTTAATATTATAAAGACTATTTCCGTCATACATGATTTCTATGTAACTTTAACCATTAAGGCTGCACACGCGACGGAAGCTTAAAAAATGAAGTAACTTCTCCCGTTTTCTCAACATTTCCCTTCACTACTCTGCTTCTATTGATTGTAGCGTGATGAAAAGTATACTATAACCTGCCCAGGAGTATGAAGAATAATTGTACCAAGTTTCGTTAAAATCCGTCGAGTAGTTTTGGTTTCTATAAGGAACATACAGACAGACAGACAAAAATTTTACTGATTGCATTTTTGGCATCAGTATCGATCACTAATCACCCCCTGATAGTTATTTTGAAAATATATTTCATGTACAGTATTGACCTCTCTACAGATTTATTATAAGTATAGATAGATAAATTAGTCATTATGTAATTACACCGAGGCCAAGAGAACCTTTGGACACAATTAGCAATCACTTCTTATATGTAGGTATATATTTGCAGTCCCATATTAACTAAGTTAGCGATAAGTAAGTAAACATAATGCATCTCATTTGTTTACGTATGCATGTTAAGTGTCTAGGGTTTTCTTCCTTCCTTAAAATAAATCTTTTAAGTAATTTTTGTACGAAAATCTCTATCGAAACTCCATCTCCAAATTTTTGACAGGCCCGTTGGTCAGATACCCTGACCACGACACTAAGGGTCCGAATCCCGCTAGGGGCAAATGTTTCGTGTGATGAACATGGACATTTGTACTTATAGTTTAGTTTGCAACTATTGAATTGATGTGTCAGTCTGGAGAAATTATTTATATATATTTATTTATATCCTAAATATGTAAAACTTAACATAACATCACGCCCATAATCCCCGAAGGGTAGGCAGAATCAAAGGGGCAGCTAGCCCCTTCGACCACATTCAGCCAAAAATTTAATGTATGTGTCGCAGGCAATTTGTATGATTCGGCATTTTACAAACGTCGTCGTCCGTGTAAAAACGCTCGCTGTTTTGAAATATGTCGAAGGCAAAATGTATATAGCGGTAATTATATAGTATGCCGCAAGTATTTAGTTTAGGTCAGGTTAGGTAGTAATTAAAATAATAGGTACGACGACGAGCGAAGCGAGGAGGAGTGTTAGGTACAACTGCGACCCTACGGCCAGAACCGAAGAAGAACAACCAATGTCGAAATTATAACAACAGATTGAATGAGTCGTCAATTTGCCTTCGGCATATATCAAAACAGCGAGCGTTTTTAAACGGACGACGCCGTTTGTAAAATGCCGAATCACACAAATTGCCTGCGACATATGCAAAACTTAATTCATTCTATTGTTATCAACATCAATTAGCCCAATTATATCTAAGCTCTGAAGATTGGCACCCATTATTTATTTATTTACTAATTAACAGAACACTAACAAGTAACTAAGACACATGTACTGAGATATATATTCTCTTATAGGTATACCTACATATATATTAATTCACGTGTAAAGATAATTATAACATAGTATTTGATGCGCCTTTGAAACGTATGCAGAATGGAACTACATTGTATTAATGACATATTTGTCTATTATTAGTTTGATAGCTTACCATGGTTAGGACCCGCGTCTTATTTGCGAGGAGTGCAGGTTCAAACCCGGGTATGTACCTTAATCTATACTAATATAATATATAAAGGTGATGAGTTCGTTTGTTTGCTTGAACGCGCTAATCTCAGGAACTCATCATCTTCCTAGCGTTATGTCCCGTGTTTAGACGGGGTCCGCTTAGACCATGATCCAGGATTTAGCGAGTCTGGTAATTACATTGAAGCGACTGCCGACTGACCTTCGCAACCCTAAGATAGGGGAACCAGACAATTTTTGGATCATGGTTACAAATCCAAAGTTGTTTGAATTTGCAGGTTTCATCACGATGTTATCCCTCACCGCTGAGCTAGTGGTATAAATACGTACATAGATTTGAAAAATCCAGAGGTACGTGCCGGGTTTGAACCCGCACTCCTCGGTTAAGAGGCGCGTGTCCTTACCATTGAGCTACCACCGCTCTATGCTAATCTCAGGAACTACTGGTCCGATTTAGAAAAAAAATTCAGTGTTAGTTATCCCATTTATCGAGAAAAGCTATAGGCTATATAACATTAAATATAAACGCGGGTAAAACCGCAGGCACAGCTAGTGTATGTATATACTAGTGGCGTGCCCCGACTTCGTCCGGGTTCATAGTAAAATTTAACCAGTTGATTCCGTTATCGTTTTAATCTCGTTCTTGGCTCTCTAAACTTAGACTGCCCACATACTTTTGAAAAAAGAAAAAAATCTAATGTTTGTATACATTAGGTTTTTTTCCGTACAAACTTCCCGACCCGACCGTTGATCCAGTACACACCAATTTCTAACAAGTAGACACAATAATAAAAGAATTATCCAATTCGGTGCAGTCGTTATAGAGTTATGCGCGCACATACATTTCGAAGACGTATTTCTTTTTACAACTAGCTTCTACCCGCGGCGTTGCTCGCGTGGTATATCGATGAAACATAGCTTATGTGTTATTGTAATGTATAAGCTGTACTAAAAGTGAAGTTTCATTAAAATCCATGCAGTACTTATTGCGTGAAAGAGTAACAAACATCGACACATCCATCTATCGCGTTTATAATATTACTGAGATGTCAGACGACATCACATACATTGATCTGATTCCGAGATAATAGCTTAAGCGCTTGTGTTACGGATATCAGAGACAACAGTTGTCACACAAATATATACTTAAATATACGATAATACTAGCGCCCCGCGGTTTCACTCGCGTAGTTCCCGTTCCCTGTCCCGTTGGTCGAGTGGTCAGAGACCCTGGCCACGAAACCAAGGGTCGCGGGTTCGAATCCCGCTAGGGGAAAATGTTTCGAGTGATGAACATGGACATTTGTACTCGAGTCATGGATGTTTATAAACGTATTTAAGTATGTCTATCCGTTCACCTAGTATCCATAGCACAAGCATAAGCTTAGTTTGGGACTAAGGAATTGGGGTGTCAGCCTGAAGAATTTATTTATTTATTATTTATTTATTCCCCTAGGAATACGGGTAAAAAATATAGCCTATGTTACTCCCTGATAAAGTAGCTTTACATTGGTGAAATAATTTTTAATTTCGGTCCAGTAGTTTCGAAGCCAATTAAATACAAACAAACAAAGAATAAAATCTTTCCTCTTTCTTATTTAGTATTGATTGGCATAGATTAATGGGTGTTAATAACCAATATTTAAGTACTTACATATATATTTGTAATACCACTGTTGATTCTGATATCCGAAACGCAAGTGCTTAAGCTACTCGGAGTCAGATTAATGTCTGTAATGTAGTCAGATATTTATTTATTTGACTTTGTCTGGGAACACCCAGACACAGAACAAACACAAGTATTCATCACACCAATGTTTGTCCAGGGTCGGGATCGAATCTACAACTCTTGGCGCATAGGACGAAGTCAGTACCGAATGCGCATTAAAAAACATGACTGTGTATGTGAAATAATAATTATAGTAACAGTTTAATTTGGTAATTAAGTAGTTAATGAGTTTCAACTTTTTCCACATTAACGGAATTTGGGTATTTCATACCAAAATGACATAAAATACCCAGATTCCATAACGGCACTATGATAACACGCCATTAGACCTTAATTAATTTGTATTTATATTCCCCTTAGATTGACGGCTATGTAATATCTCAAATGTTTTATATATTATAGCCTAGTTGTCCTGGTGAATTTCGTACTGCCCCGTTCGCGTTATAATTTTTTTTTTAATAAATAAACAAATAAATTTTTAATAAAAAAAATTTAATACGTATTTTTTAGGCTTTTGTTAGGCTTTTTACATTTCGCAAATGAGGGAGCGCAGGAGCGTCGACTTTCGGTTGCTACCGCAGTACGTCAATAATCTAAGGTGTCCGGCATATCCGAAATGTCCGGCCAAACAGCTGGTTTGTCCGGCTATTAGGTTTAGCGACCTAGCAACCCTACCCCTGGGTAGGGGCCACTGGGTACCAACCAAATCCAGCACCTTAACTCGTCCGAATCGCGTGCATATAATACACGGTCATTCTTTAATTGGCCTCCGGCGACATTTCATCAACCATTTAGTCACTCACCTAACACAAGTCATCCACGCTTGGTATATGATTAAGATCAGTGCATCAACCAGTTTAGCGAGATGAGATTCTAGTGATTAAAACATCCTTCACTTTGAGAGTCAATGTAAGATGGAATTTTCTATTCCGTTCCGATTTTTCAAGGTTAATCTCTCGAAAGTCGAGTTAATTTACCAAGATTTAATTCATCTTACTAATATTATAAACGCGAAAGTTGCACTGGCAATATCTTTTTCGATCGCTCCAGTGTAGGCTCCGATTTTACGAATAAGTGCGAACCCCTATCTCGCAGAGTTTTAAGATATGATATTTAAAAAGCTCAAAAGACGTGTATTCACTAAAACTGTCAAAAATAATTATATAATCATATAATAATTAATATAGCAAATGAAAGTACGTGATCTCTGCCTACCCCCATGGGAAAAAGGCGTGACATTATGTATGTATGTATGTATGGCCGATATAGTAAAAAAAAAATCATTTTTTTCCGAAATTTTGATTTTGGCGCTCTCTGATATTTTGGAAACGATAAATGGTATACAAAATTTGAGCAATACTCCTCTGGAAAATTAAGTCAGCTACAGTTTGAGCCTAAAACAAAGCCGATCGGGATAATGGATTGCCGTGTAACGAACCTTATAAAAACTCAAAAATTTAAAACGACATTTTGTGACATTTATGACTTCATGTTTTGCATGTAGTTTTCTCCTTGTACCGAATTTCTCGTCGCTGAGCGACGCATTGAGCGAATATTTTTTCGAATTCCGTCGATTCATTTCCAATGTGCTCAATAGTCGTGTGAGGTACGAAAACTGTAAATTGTTTGCTAAATGGACCTTATGGTCCTTCGTATGAGCGTAATGGTATTATGTACGGGTTAGTACTTTTATTTGTTAATGCCACCAGAGGTAGTGGTTAGCTTCAGAAAATATTTTTTTAATCTATAAGTACTTATAATAAATCTGTAGAGAGGTCAATTCTGTACATGAAATATATTTTCAAAATAACTATCAGGGGGTGATTAGTGATCGATACTGATGCCAAAAATGCAATTAGTAAAATGTTTGTCTGTCTGTCTGTCTGTATGTTCCTTATAGAAACAAAAACTACTGGACGGATTTTAACGAAACTTGGCACAATTATTCTTCATACTCCTGGGCAGGTTATAGTATACTTTTCATCACGCTACAATCAATAGGAGCAGAGTAGTTAAGGGAAATGTTGGGAAAACGGGAGAAGTTACTCCATTTTTTAAGCTTCCGTCGCGTGTGCAGCCTTAATGGTTAAAGTTACATAGAAATCATGTATGACGGAAATAGTCTTTATAATATTAACCATAAACGCGGGTGACACCGCTGGCACAGCTAGTAATTTATAAGAACAGTAACATTAATTTATAGTAATTTTTATAAAGTTTTCCTTCTAACCCAGCCCAGTTCTATTTTTGTCTGAATGTGGTTAAAGGGGCCTATCACATTGACTCTGCCTACCCCTTCAGGAATTATGCGCACGATGTCATGTGTGTACTCATATATACTAATTAGCAACAAAGGATAAAATTACATATATCGGCCTATATGTTCATATATTTTTGCCTATGTATTGCTTCTTCATCTTAAAGGCCGGCAGCGCACCTGTAACTCCTAATGTTGCAGATGTACATGGGCGACAGTATCACTTACCATCAGGTAAACTGTCTGCTCGTCTGCCCGCGATGACATAAAAAAAAAGCACACGTTTTTTTTCTGTGTTAGATTCTTAAGAGTAGTTAAGGATTATCACAATTATATCATTGTGGAATACCCGATGTTTGTGTGGGACTTAAAAATAATGTGCCAAGTGTGTTTGCCTAC
The DNA here is from genome assembly GCA_951394215.1 of Glyphodes perspectalis. Classification (NCBI taxonomy): domain Eukaryota; kingdom Metazoa; phylum Arthropoda; class Insecta; order Lepidoptera; family Crambidae; genus Glyphodes; species Glyphodes perspectalis. The sequence continues at coordinate 5,093,489 of OX596230.1, read as the reverse complement.
GAACAATTTAAAAAAATAAAGACTCCTCGCCACTAATTAGCCATTGAAGCTCCTCAGGTGCTCCACCTTGACACGCAACTTACGTCACACATTGACATAATAAGTGCTTCAAATGACAGATGTCTGATAACTGGTATCCATAAGTATCTCACTCACACATGCATAAACGTCGCTTCACGCTATAGCGCTGTCATACTACCTTGTGGAGACCTTCTTCTTTTACTAGTCCCTGCTTTTGCCTATTATGTTGTAAAAGGCGACTTATGGTGTATTGAGTTTTGAGTGGCAGCAAGCCCCATTAACCACATTCAGCCTAAAAATAAAACTGTTGGGTTAGATGGGAAATTGTGAAAAACTTTTTCAGTATAGCTATAGCTAGCGCTCGTCGCCTACACAATCACACACCCAAAACCCGATATACCATTCGGTCGCCGTTTACGACATGCTAAGCAAGGAACACATTTGGCACATTATTTTAAGTCCCAGACCAAAATGGGACGGCTTATTTTCGAACTAAGGAATTGGAATGTCAACCTGGAGAATTCATTTATTGTTTTTTTATTAAAGATATAAGTTACATTATCATTCATAGTAACATTTCAAAGTTATCTGCTCTCTTCATATCATTATTATGTTATTACTTACCTAATGAAAATCAGGCGATCGGTCTTATCGCCGACATGTTTACAAACTGCTAAATATTAGCATTAAATTACTGCTGGCGTATACCCTTGTTGTGGGTGAATTTACAAGATTATATTTATATTAAACTACACGCATACTTCGTTCTTGGATTTTCAATACCCATTTCTTATTCCGTGCAACTTTTTTTTTCTGGTTATTGTACATTTGCTACAAAGTTAATTCGTCACAAAAATATGCATGTGTCAATTCGTCAAAATTCTGTTTTTGTGTAGTAAATGTACCGCACTCGTCTTTAAAATTGTAGCGAATTTACAATACCGTGTAGGTACTTGTAATTTAGTTTGTAAGCAAATTTTGTAATGTGCCAAATAAACATTTATTCTATTCTATTTTACTTGTGACGAATTAACTTTCAATGAATGGAATGTTTTACATTGTGGCGAATTAACTTACAATAACCATTTTTTTCTTTCATAAGAACCTTTATCAGATAATAACGAACGCAACTAAAAAAAAAATAGCGAAATCGGTTCAGCTGTTCTCGAGACAATACGATATTTGACATTTGATTTTACTTTTGTTTCCGCTTACGGCAAAGATTGTTATAAACTAACTAACTAAACTTCACGCCACTTCCCTAGCGGGGTAGGCAGAGAGAACCGAACGCCATATGGCACGATCCTTACACACCTCACTCGCCTCTTCAACATTCATAATCCTTTTCATACAAGCTCTACGATTTTTATGACTCCTAACATCACCTTCTTTTAATACACGACAAATCTGGTCGTGGTAGGTGAGCCTGGGCCTTCCGCGGCACCTACATCCTTCCACATTCGCATTGTATATCTGTTTAGTCAATCTTTCGTCATCCATTCTTTCCACATGTCCGAACCACCGGAGCATGCCTCTTCTTACCTTGACTCCGACGCTGTCCTTCAGACCAGCTCTCTTTCTTACATCATCATTCCGAACGCAGTCTGTGAGCGATACACCGCAGATTTTCCGCAGCGCACGCATCTCGACCGCGTTTATTCTACTTTCATGCTCTTTCTGCCATACCCAACTCTCGCTTCCATATGTTAGCGTAGGAATCAGCACCGCATTGTGTATGGCGAGCTGGGCCTTCTGGCTTAAGATTTTGCTGCCTAAAAGTTTTCCTAACGCTCCATTCACCCTATTCCCTGCAACTAAAAAAAAATTAAATAAGATTGTTATATATGTATGTAAACACTAAATTCGGTTTATTATTAGACTAAACCTATTTACTTATAGGTATGTGTTTTAATATGTAAAGCAAAAGCCTTTCACGGAAATTACGCGGACGGAAAAGATAACACATTTTAAGTTTAAATGGAGAAGGAGTGCAGAAAACTAAATATATTAATGCATTAGAAATGAAAGCGAAACGGCTTAAGCGATTTTGGTGAAATCTTGTATGTACATGTAGTAGGTCTGAGAATATCTATAAAATAGAATCTATTTTTCATACCCCTAAGTGAAAAGGGTGGTCCACCCCAAAACTATAACTTGAGAACGACTTTACCGATTTTGCTAATTCTTTTTTAGATGTGTTTGTTATTATCAGGTGAAGGTTCTTATGAAAGAAAAAAAATTATAAAAGTTACGCGGTAAATTAAAAAAAAATGGGTAAGTATTGAAAATCCGACAACGGGTTGTTACGAAGTGCGCCAGGTCAGCTAGTTAGTTAGTTAAAAAATTCAAACGAAATATAGAATTACAACCTACGACTACTAAATACAATAAATCTGCTATGCGCTAGGGGTACCCAGCCCTCCACAGAATCCAATTTATAATGTACTAGCAGATCCCTGCGATTCCACCCGCGCAATAACGTTTATATGAGAATACGGGCATTGAAAATCGGGTATTGAAAAAATTACTTAAAATAAACGAAAGGTATTGCTTAAATCTTATTTGTCGCACGTAATTTAGTACTATAGTCTAGTTATAGTTTTAGTTTGTAAGCAAATTTTGTAATGTGCCAAATAAACATTCATTCTATTATATTCTATTCTATTCTATTCTATTAAGTTTGACATGTCTATTAAACATACTGGCGCATTGGGCAACTTCAAGCCAGTATGTGACAAATGTATAATTAAATTAAATAAATGTTTAATTAAGTAGAATAATATATAGCCTAAGTTACTCGCTGGTAAAGTAGCTTTTCAATGGTAAAATATTTTTTCCAATCGGTCCAATATTTTCGATGTCTAATCTATTCAATTAAACTAACAATCAAATCTTCCTCTGTATAATTTTAGTACAGACTAGCTGTGCCAGCGGTATCACCCGCGTTTATGGTTAATATTATAAAGACTATTTCCGTCATACATGATTTCTATGTAACTTTATACATTAAGGCTGCACACGCGACGGAAGCTTAAAAAATGGAGTAACTTCTCCCGTTTTCCCAACATTTCCCTTCACTAGGGTAGGGCGGGGCTAGTTGAGCAATTTTTCACTTGACCGATCATAACTCCTCAATGATAACTCCAAATTGCTGGTTATTTGTACTTATGGGTAGGTAATTTATTCCTTCTGAAAGAATACATAGTAATTTATTTTTAAAATTTGAGTCTTGAGAGTTATTGCCGTTGAAGTGAAAAAAGGCAGACATGCTCAATGTACCCCATGGGTGGGGTACGTTGAGCAAGGGTATGGGGTACATTGAGCAGTAAAAAATGCTAGTCTAACCATGGGTTAAATGTTTGCTAGACATGAAATAAAAATTCTTTGTGATAATCAACTGTATATTTATTAATTGTTTACTGACATAATGAAACAAAATATCTCAACTTAATACTTCTTCTAGACATTAAACATGAAAATAAAATCAACAAAAAATCAACAATATCTTAACATAATTTTTTGGAATAGACTCTACGTTTAATCAAACTTCAAAATTTACTAAGAAGGTATACAGCCAACATTTAAAAAAACATGGCAATAATGAGATCTATCTCGAAAGAACTAATCATCGTCGTCGGAATTGCAATTAATGCAAGTGAAATGCAACTCAGTAATTGCACACATTTTCTGTGTGCCCATTCATTGCAGTCTTCGCACTCGATCCACTTCTCCCCTGGTATGCTATCAGACCAAACTTTGCTACAAACCAGGCAAGTATACTCATCTTGATTACTTTCATCACTTGACTGTAGTATTCTTTTATAAACACTCTTCTTTTTTTGTCAATTTTCTTCTTTGGTTTCTTAACTTTTTAATGGTTTTATTTTTGTCTTCTTGAAGAGCATTTTTTTCAGGAGTATCTGTGGAAATAGCAGCTTTTCTCTTTTTTTGATTAGTTACACGTGTCTGTTTTTAAATTTAATAGCACATTCGTAGGCAAGGCGACGAACATCTTTTGGGGAGTATCCGTAGAAGATTGGTGCCATTTGTAGCAAGTATTTTTTTAAAGAATCCTCTTGGGTGCGAAAAAATTCTTGCCTTGGTGTTGCATAACCCATTGAAGGAACACCTCTTTGTGACTCCAATTTCTTAATAAATCTAGTCAAAGTCATTATTTTGACATTGAATTCCTTGTCGGCGGCATTCATTCACACTTTTGCCTTCATCGACAGCATTTGCAGTCTCTTTTAACTGTCGTGTAGAGTAAGAACCCCTCGACGAATTCCTTTTATAAGTTCGCATTCTAAAATAAAAGAAAAACATTACATTACTTTGTATTTAAATCGTGAGGTTAGTTGGGCAACAGTTGCTCAACTAACCCCGACCCAAATATTTGAATCAAAATTGAGGTTATGAAAAAACGGTATGAATCGAATCCAAATTCTTTATAGATATCAAAAACACATTAAATGTATGAACCTTTAACACTTACCTGATTTAAAATGGATAACATTTCACTCTTACAGACGAAATATACACAAAAATATTTTTTTTACTTTTTTGTCACGAAACAAACAAAGCATGCGCGTGCCGCACTTGATCGACAGATCGCCACTAGAGGTCGCGTGATGAGTTCCCTTCCCGCGCCCCCTCGTTTCCCTCGTACGATGTCCTAGCGTCCCGTGTATAGTTTCAGAGATATTTCTATTGCCCAACTTACCCCTATGCTCAACTAGCCCCGCCCTACCCTACTCTGCTCCTATTGATTGTAGCGTGATGAAAAGTATACTATAACCTGCCCAGGAGTATGAAGAATAATTGTACCAAGTTTCGTTGAAATCCGTCGAGTAGTTTTTGTTTCTATAAGGAACATACAGACAGACAAACATTTTACTGATTGCATTTTTGGCATCAGTATCGATCACTAATCACCCCCTGATAGTTATTTTGAAAATATATTTCATGTACAGAATTGATCGCTGATATAGAAAGAAGAGTGAATGCAGGGAATAGGGTGAATGGAGCGTTAGGAAAACTTTTAGGCAGCAAAATCTTAAGCCAGAAGGCCCAGCTCGCCATACACAATGCGGTGCTGATTCCTACGCTAACATATGGAAGCGAGAGTTGGGTATGGCAGAAAGAGCATGAAAGTAGAATAAACGCGGTCGAGATGCGTGCGCTGCGGAAAATCTGCGGTGTATCGCTCACAGACTGCGTTCGGAATGATGATGTAAGAAAGAGAGTTGGTCTGAAGGACAGCGTCGGAGTCAAGGTAAGAAGAGGCATGCTCCGGTGGTTCGGACATGTGGAAAGAATGGATGAAGAAAGATTGACTAAACAGATATACAATGCGAATGTGGAAGGATGTAGGAGCCACGGAAGGCCCAGGCTCACCAACCACGACCAGATTGGTCGTGTATTAAAAGAATGTGATGTTAGGAGTCAAAAAATTCGTAGAGCTTGTATGAAAAGGATTATGAATGTTGAAGAGGCGAGTGAGGTGTGTAAGGATCGTGCCATATGGCGTTCGGTTCTCTCTGCCTACCCCGCTAGGGAAGTGGCGTGAAGTTTAGTTAGTTAGTTAGTTAGTTAGAATTGACCTCTCTACAGATTTATTATAAGTATAGATGTCCATAGATTGTCACCTTTAACATACTAAGTAATATATTATTTGTTTCAGTGCTAGTCCTGCTGTCCGCAATATTCGTGCTCAGCCTAATTGGAACGATATTCTTCTGTTTCACAAACACAATCAACGACGCGATATTATCTGTAAGTATAAAATATTACATGTGATCTCTGCCTACCCCCATGGGGAAAAGGCGTATGTATGTCCCATAAAACAATGATGCATATGTCATAAGCGGGCGCGTTGTCATCTTCCTAGCGTTATGTCCCGTATTTAGACGGGGTCCGCTTAGACCATGATCCAGGATTTAGCGAGTCTGGTAATTACACTGAAGCGACTGCCGATCTGACCTTCGTAACCCTAAGATAGGGGAACCAGACAATTTTTGGATCATGGTTACAAATCCAAAGTCGTTTGAATTTGCAGGTTTCATCACAATGTTTTCCCTCGCCGTCGAGCTAGTGGTATAAATACATACATAGATTAGAAAAATCCAGAGGTACGTGCCCGGGTTTGAACCCGCACTCCTCGGTTAAGAGGCGCGTGTCCTTACCATTAAACTACCACCGTTTCGCAAGCGGGCGCGGTGTGTTGACTCCAAAATGGGACGTTTGGGAAGTTTTTTACTTATTTACGTCTACAAAATAACGATTTTGTTTTTATTGCTTAATCGTTCTAATTAAACTGGACTCCACACATAATATTGTTTTTTTTTTACATATGTATTTAAATTAATTCTCATGCGTTAGTGTAAAAATCCATCTACATACGTGTTCTCAGGTGGTACGAATGAAATGCGACCAAGTGCCCCGGAGCGCTCTGTATCTTTGTAATTTGTATTTTATTTGATTAAGAATAACTACTTAAACAATAGTAGTAGTGCTGGAACAGTTGAATGAAATTGTATATCTAGGATGTGCATTTAGCAGAGATGGGAGCTACTCCGCTAATATAGAAAGAAGAGTGATTGCAGGGAATAGGGTGAATGGAGCACTTCTAGGCAGTACAGTCTTGAGTCAGAAGGCCCAACTCGCTATACACGATGCGGTGCTGGTTTATAAGCTAACATATGGAAGCGAGAGTTGGGTATGGCAGAAAGAGCATGAAAGTAGAATAAACGCGGTCGAGATGCGTGCGCTGCGGAAAATCTGCGGTGTATCGCTCACAGACTGCGTTCGGAATGATAATGTAAAAAAGAGAGTCGGTCTGAAAGACAGCGTCGGAGTCAAGGTAAGAAGAGGCATGCTCCGGTGGTTCGGACATGTGGCAAGAATGGATGACTAAAGATTGACTAAACAGATATACAATGCGACAGTGTAAGGATGTAGGAGCCGCGGCAGGCCCAGGCTCACCTACCACGATGTTGGAGTCATAAAAACCGTAGAGCTTGTATGAAAAGGATCATGAATGTTGAAGAGGCGAGTGAGGTGTGCAAGGATCGTGCCATATGGCGTTCGGTTCTCTCTGCCTACCCCGCTAGGGAAGTGGCGTGAGGTTTAGTTAGTTACTTAAACAATGTTTTTGTTGATCTAACTGATGGAAATAATTTATGCAATTATGACTCTTAAAATAAATAATACGTAGGTATATAGTTGGCATGAAAATTGAGAGTGACAAGCAACTGCGCAAGAAGACCCGGGCCCCGCCTACTTTGCGAAGTGCAATTTATGTTCCGTGGCCCTTATATTTGCCTTTAGTTATGTCATACCCACAAATACATTGCAACCGAAAAAAAATATCCTGAAGCCAGTGATATATCGACGGGTGCAAAGTAAAAAGAGTTATCTGCAAAATCCCAACTTTAAAGGAGAGCAGAAAGATTGGAAAAGTGGGCAAATTTTTTAATTAATCAGTATTTTTTTTTGAAAAATATATCATTGATCAACTGTTTTTATTTTTACATAATGTTGGTTTAGCTAATGTATTGTTACTGTAAAAAATTTGCAGTTAGACGCATTTACATCGTATTAGAAATAATATCTGTGGAGCCAAATACCAGTTAATCGTTTATACATGGGACATTAAAGTTCGTGTTAGTTTTCTTGAATATAATAAAACCTGGTATAATAAAATATTTTACGGATCTCGGGGGATCAGTATTGCAATCCCTAGTTGTGTAACTATGATCGGGGTTCACCCCGCGCCCCGCGTGAAGGCGACTAATGCTTAAGCTACTTACCTCGGAATTAGATCAATGTATTTGATGTAGTCTGATATAAAAAAAAACATGTTCAATAAGTACATATTCAAAACATGTTCAGCTCTGTCGGATCTTACGTCATGTGCTGGATCAAGCAAAAAATCCGCTGGTTTCCAATCCCTAGTGGGTGGTTTAAAGTTACTTCTAGGTAAAAACTAGGTAAGCTAGAAGTAACGTCAGTCGAAATTTTTATGCTCTGTATCATCGTAATCAGTGGCGTAGCTACTCAGGGGCAAGGCGGAGCAGTGCCGCGGGGCCTCCAAGGGGGCCCTTATAACCTCATTATACGCCCCACTTGGAAAACAAAATATTTAATTGAATGATTGTGCTTTGATTTTTATGTCCATGAATATTGATGTAATCTGAAGAGGCCCCAGTTTCCGCCACTGATCGTAATTATTTGTTTGCTGGACTAAAGAAAAAATACAATATACAGTATTTTTAGTCGCCTTTTAGTATATGCTAGGGAAGAAACACAGTTTGCACATTCTTTTTTTAGTTCCAGACCAACGTGGTTCAGTTTGAACTTCTTACGCAAAGTCGTAAATGCTTTCTTAAGTTGGCTGATGCCAGAAAATGTCCAATCCTGCTCATTGCTTAACAGTAAGTAGTGTAATTTAATCACGATGAGATTAGTAGTATATTTATGTGACTTTGACGTTTGATTTATATTTATTTCTACTCTACGGTTAAAACCTCATTGAAGATTTTTGATGAACAAATATAGGTAGTAGGAATATTTAAGATATCTTATTTAATTCTAAGTATTCCTCATGCATAAATCATTTTATTTTAATCTTACAAAAACACTGAAACAGACAGGAGTGATGTCTAACAATCACAGACCTCATATTATGCAGTTTAACTGTCACACAACCACATACCTACAATGACAATTGAATTGCACTCCTGTCTGTTTCCTTGTTTTTGTAAGTTTCAAATAAAAATAAAAATGTTTAATATCTTATCTATTCTGATTGTTCTTCACTCAAAGATAATTAATTCTAATAAGTTGACCTTTAAATGAATTTTCTATGACGCGAAATGATCCTATTTGCAATTATTATAAACGTGGAAGTATGTATATACTGAATGCATTTACAGTAGTTTTGCGTGAAAGAGTAACAAAGATTCTTACATATTGAAACATTACTATAATCACAGAGTAATAATATACAACGTACAACTATAATATTTATATAGCTTATACACATACATACATACATAACATAACGCCCATGATCCCCGAAGGGGTAGGCAGAGTCAAAGGGGCAGCATACCCCTTCAACCACGTTCGTTAGATTGAAAATTGTGAAAAAGCAGTGCGGCTAACCTATCGCCTACACAATCACACATCCAAAATCCGATATACCATTAGTCGCCTTTTACGACATGCTAGGCAAGAATCACAGTTGGCATATTCTTTTTAAGTCCCAGACCAACATGGGACAGTGGGCTGGGTTGGATGAAAAGCTGTAAAAAAGGAGTGACAAGTGGCTAGCTCGTCGCCTACTCAATCACATACCCAAATGCCCGTAAACCATTAGTCGCCTTTTACGATATGCTAGGCAAAAACCACAGTTGGCACATTCTTTTTTTTTGTCCCAGATAAACATGGGCCAAGTCCCAGACCAACATGGGACAATAGCTTATACACCCGAAAAACATATAGGTGTTTTATCGATGAACCACGCGAACAAGCTGCGGACAAAAACTAGTATTACAATTATTTCATGTCACTATCTGAGTAATAAAAAATCCTTATAAAAAAGTCATGCTTGTTAACTGTTCCAGTTTCTCAATTCATTCATCTTCCTAGCGTTATGTCCCGTGTTTAGACGGGGTCCACTTAGATCATGATCTAACGCCCTACAGGGGGGGCTCCGAATACTCCCGAGGTATCCCTGCCTGTCGTAGGAGGCGACTAAAAGGGCCTTTGGGGCTGTGGAGTGTTTGCGGGGGGGCCTGCATTCACTTCGTTAAGCAGCCCCAGAGAAGATGACGACACGTGGATCCCCGTCCGTTAAATAGGATGGGGTGACACTGTGGTCTGTGCCGTCATAAGCACCGCGAGGTGTTCTGGGGGCGAGGTTGCCTCTCCCTCGAGATGGGCCGCATGGATCGGCAGCGGCGTAGACGTAGATTTCGCGTAGAGTCCCGCAATGGGGAGCCCGGAATCTGCGCCAACGCCCGAAGAATGTCCACCGTGAGGTTTAGTCAGTAGTGGAGTGTTTGTCCCGAACCTCTGAGTCCGACACATCCCTCGTAGGCCGAACCTAGGTGTACTTGGAGGGTGCGTTAATGCATTCCTAACGTAAAAAAAAACCATGATCTAGGATTTAGCGAGTCAGGTTACATTGAAGCGACTGACCCTCGTAACCCTAAGATAGGGGAACCAGGCAATTTTTGATCATGGTTCATAATCATCAACTGTTCCAGTAATATCATTGTATAAAGTTTAGTATTTAGTTACTGATTCAAGCTTAAGAACATTGGCGTAGTCTTTGACACCTTTCCGGTCCCGTGTAACCTCCATTACTCGTCTCCTTCCGTCCTTACTTCCATCACTCCTTTCTTTCCTTAACTTTATGATTCATTACTTTTTTATCTATATTCCCTACCTTTCTTCCGCATATTCTTACTTCCTTCCTCTTTTCCAAACCACCTCTTTTATTACCGTACCCTGTGATGTAAGGCGAATATTAAGAAACGAGTGTCTCAACATTCTCTTCCTTTCCTTCCTGCTCTTCTTCCCATTTTCCTTCCTTCTCTAATTCCCATCTTTCTTCCTACTTCCTTTATCTTGTCATAATCTTCTGCTAACTCACTTTCCTTCTCCAGAACATGGTGATCCGCAACAACTCGCTCGCGTACAAAGTGTGGCAGCGTCCTAACGTCCAGCCGCATATGAAGGTGCACGTCTTCAACTACACAAACTGGGAGCGCGTGCGCAGCGGCCTGGACCCCCGACTGGTGGTGAAGGACGTCGGGCCTTATGTTTATTCGTGAGTACACTGAACTGTGACTTTATTTTATTGGGGGATTTATAATAATAATAAATATTCGATATATTGGGGGTCATGTGCCAAGGGCGTGCTCGTCGCGACTCCTGCCAGTCCGATTTCGGATTGCAACCTTGGACCGATCTAATTCCGCAGAGCGGGGTAGGGCGTTCCCCCGATGCGACGCGCACCGACGAGCCCTCGTCGGTGCGAAAAGTGGCGAGTGCGGCGAAGGGGGCCGCCACCCTTCACGCCACGCCGGACACTGCGGAACGAGGAGAACAGAGTGCCGTATAGGCACGTGGAATGTAAGAGGTGGAATGAAAGATAAGATGTATGAGATGATTAACGTAATGAATGAGAGACGCCTGGATGTTCTGTGCTTGACAGAGACTAAGCGGAAGGGCAGCGATGCAGATGAGCTTCCCGGTGGTATGATGGCTCTGTGGTCTGGTGTGGAACAGAATTGTCATGCCAGCGGTGGAGTTGGAGTAGTGCTTTCCTCTCGTTTAGTCTCTGGTGTGAAAGACTATGGATTAGTTGGCCCGAGACTCCTCTGGGTTCGTATTAAACTGGGTATTACGCGAGTCTTTCTGGTTGCAGGCTATGCGCCAGTAAGCTCAGCCAGTCCCCAAGAACTAGAGGAGTTCTGGGAGTCTGTTAGAGAAATTCTGGACCTGACTGAAGGAAATGAGAGGATAATTATGTGTGGAGATTTGAATGGTTGGGTTGGCACCAAGCGATCTGACTATGAAGCAGTCCTTGGCCCATATGGAGACAAGAGAGTGAATGATGCTGGTAAGCAAATCTTGGAAGTATGTTTGGAACGGAACCTCCTTGTGGCAAACACTATTTTCCGTCATAAGGATATTCACACGTATACTTGGAGACGGAATGACCAAAAAAGTGTGATTGATTTGATTTTAGTCGATAGCCGCCTCCGCAATAGTATATTGGATACAAGAGCCTACAGAGGCCCTACTCTTGAAACAGACCACTACCTGGTAGTATGCCGGTTTGCTGGGCTTTTCAAGAAGTGGAGGCACTGGCGAGTGCGTACTCCATGCGGAGGCACTGAAAGGATAAGGAATGAAAAACTGGAAGATGAAAGTGTAAGGAGTGTGTATGTAGGCTTAGTCAATGAAAGACTTGCGAATGCGAGTCTTTCTGGCTTAGATGTTGATGATTGCTGGAACATTTTGAAAGAGAGCATGGTGGACAGTGCAAAAGAGGCATGTGGATGCGCAAGGAGACGTAGAACAATGAAAGGTGACGCATGGTGGGATGAGGAGGTCAAAGCCTCCGTAGCGAGAAAGAAGAAGGCCTGGCTTGATTATGTCTCATCTTTGCAAATGGATGAAAGTATGCTTGAGATGAAGAAAGAAATATACCGTTATTGCAAGAGTGAAACCAAAGCTTTAGTGAAAGAGAAGCGTGAAAGAGTAGCTATGAATGAAGAAAGGAGACTGACGAATAGTTTCGAGGCTAATTCCAAGCTCTTTTGGAGGGAGGTTAAGAGGTCTCGGGGATATTCGTCGGCATCCGGAATGAGTAAGATTAAATCTAAAGCTGGTGACATTCTTGCAAACCCGAACGAGGTGTTAGAACGGTGGAGTGAATATTTTGGAGAAATGTATGAGTATGTCTCTGATGTTGGCACTGAGAGTGAGGCTATGTCTGATTCTGTGGTGCCAGCGTCTGATGAAGACATCACTATGAATGAGATTGAATGGTCGATACGAAGTCTGAAAAGTGGAAAGGCCGCGGGAATAGACAAGGTATCTGCGGAGATGATCAAGCTAGGTGGCGCTAGCGTCCAGGACGCTTTCTGGTTCTTGTGCAATCTATGCTGGAGAAACGGAAAGGTCCCAATGGACTGGAGACGGGCAGTTATCGTGCCTCTGTACAAGGGTGCTGGGTCACGTATGGACTGTGCCAGCCATAGAGCCATCAGTTTGATCAGCTTAGCAGCAAAGGTGTATGGCAAGATTATTGAGAGGAGAATGAGGGTGAAATCTGATGGAATGTTGTGGGAGGCACAGGGAGGTTTCCGGAATGGTAGAGGATGCACGGATCAAGTTTTCTCTCTTCGCAACATCGTGGAGAAGCATCTGGCCAAAAGTCAGAGGGTTTTTTGCGGTTTTGTGGATATGGAGAAGGCCTTTGACAGGGTTGTACGAAAGGACCTTTGGGACATATTGCCGAGATATGGGATTGATGGAGCATTGCTTCGTGCTGCGCAGTCCCAGCTCGCCATACACAATGCGGTGCTGATTCCTACGCTAACATATGGAAGCGAGAGTTGGGTATGGCAGAAAGAGCATGAAAGTAGAATAAACGCGGTCGAGATGCGTGCGCTGCGGAAAATCTGCGGTGTATCGCTCACAGACTGCGTTCGGAATGATGATGTAAGAAAGAGAGTTGGTCTGAAGGACAGCGTCGGAGTCAAGGTAAGAAGAGGCATGCTCCGGTGGTTCGGACATGTGGAAAGAATGGATGACGAAAGATTGACTAAACAGATATACAATGCGAATGTGGAAGGATGTAGGAGCCGCGGAAGGCCCAGGCTCACCTACCACGACCAGATTGGTCGTGTATTAAAAGAAGGTGATGTTAGGAGTCATAAAAATCGTAGAGCCTGTATGAAAAGGATTATGAATGTTGAAGAGGCGAGTGAGGTGTATAAGGATCGTGCCATATGGCGTTCGGTTCTCTCTGCCTACCCCGCTAGGGAAGTGGCGTGAAGTTTAGTTAGTTAGTTAGTTATAAATATTCGACTACATCACATACATTGATCTGATTCCGAGGTAAGTGGCTTAAGCATTTGTGTTACGGATATAAGAAACAACAGTGGTATTACAAATATATACTTAAATATTGGATATTTACACACAGACACAGAACAAATACAAGTATTTATCATACGAATGTTTGTCCTGGGTGGGGATCGAACCCATAACTCTTGGCGCATGGGGCAGGGTCACTACCGAATGCGCCACCGAGCCATTTAGGAGCTAAACAGGTTGTATGCCTCCTAAATCCCCGAGGATCCCTCTGAATCCCCCGAGAATCCCCCGAAGGAGGACTACTTTTTTACAATTTTCCATCCAATTCCAAGTTTTATTTTTGGCTGAATGTGGTTAAAGAGACTTGCTACCCCTTTGACTCTGCCTTTCCCTTCGGGGATTACTAGCGTGATTAATGTAAATAGAAGTCTTCAGATGCTGTTCCTACATAACCAGCTATCTGGTCTAGACTGGCCCGATGGTCGAGTGGTGGTGGTGGAGACCCTGGCCACGAAACCGAGGATCGCGGGTTCGAATCCTGCTAGGGGTAAATGTTTCATGTGAAGAACATGGGCATTTGTACTCGAGTCATGAATGTTTATAAAGGTATTTAAGCATGTCTATCCGTTCACCTAGTATCCATAGAACAAGCATAAGCTTAGTTTGAGACTAGGGAATTGGTGTGTCAGTCTAGAGTCTAGAGAATCTAGAGAATTTATCTAGCTGTACAAGCCCTAAGTGAATTAGATGGCTTAGCCTATGCTTTGGCTATGTATTACGTTATCAAGCCGTTATCTCCCGTTATATGACGGCCCCCGCTGTTAATGGCGATAGTATAACAAACACAGCTGGTATCTAATTTTGGCAACTTTCAATAATATTGTAGGGGAGCCATGCTTTCTACATGATAGAGACAATATACGACTTCGCAAGGGTGGTTATTTTCTTTATTCGTGTTTATCCCATTGAGCTATTATTACTACGTATAGAGAAGCTATGCCAACCAAAAATATTATCACGAAGCATGGACTGAGCGTGTTTCAGCATTTGCAGCGCTAAAACTAACAATTGTCGTCTATTTAAGCTTTTAAAACACGCAGCGCTAGATCGCTCATAGGGTACATTTTTCTCGCGACGAAAACGTCGTAAACGCCGTGAATTTCATGGCGCTTACGCGTGAACGTAGGCGAGTGACTAAACGAGTTGTTGTCGATCGGCAACAACGCATAGCGCAAACTTGTTCGCTGCGTCGGTTCCATACGCTAGTAATAATAGTTCAATGGTTTATCCTTATTTATCTAGGCTATACTAATATTATAAAGATCTTATAGCGGTGGTAGCTCAATGGTAAGGACACGCGCCTCTTAACCGATGAATGCGGGTTCAAACCTGGGCACGTACCTCTGGATTTTTCAAATCTATGTACGTGTTTATACCACTAGCTCGACGGTGAGGGAAAACGACGTGATGAAACCTGCGAATTCAAACAACTTTGGATTTGTAACCATGATCCAAAAATTGTCTGGTTCCCCTATCTTAGGGTGACGAAGGTCAGATCGGCAGTCGCGTCAATGTAATTACCAGACTCGCTAAATCCTGAATCATGGTCCAAGAGGACCCCGTCTAAGCACGGGATATAACGCTAGGAAGATGAGATGAAGAGCAATACTATCGATAGCATTGCCGTTTACCGATAGTATTTCACTAACAGAGACATCGATACTATCGATACTATCGATTCTATCGATTCTATCGATTGTCCTATCGATCGTACAGATGATTTGACCGTTAAACTATCGATTGCAAAACTATCGATTTTTCAGCAACACTACAAACAGCACATCACTTCTAGACGTTTAAATAAAGATGGAATGTCCTACTGACACCATGATACGTGGTGACCCTAAAGGAGCACCATTCATTTAGCTTTTATCGGGTACCGTCACTGATACTTGTATTTGTAGCAAATTGTAATCTTGTATAATAGGGTTGTTGACTGGCTAGTCAATTGAGATACTTTTTAAGAGCTGTCAAAACGAAATCACTTCATAGATTTTGTATGGGCTTGTCAACGTGTGACGTCACTAGTTTGTATAGTCAACTGACTTAATATTAAGCAGTTTTTGTACAATTAAAAATCTTAGACTCAATATGATACAAAATCAATAAGGCTTAACAGCATACTACGATACTTTCTTTTTCAGAATTGATATTTTAAAATTTTAATATAAATGGTGTCAACATCCCAATTTTAAGTATATTCAATATAAGCCAAAGAGGTTATAGCCACTAGAGTACAAATTATTCCCTCACCATTAGTGGCTTGATTGTTATTTGTGCAAAATAACAGATTGAAAGTGATGATCTAGCATACGACATCTTAGTATTTAAGAAAGTAAGACATTTATTCAAAATAGCGTTCCTATTGTTAGGAATGTCCCGTTCTTGGTTGAGGTCCGCTTGGACCGTGATCCTGGAATTTGCGAGTCTAGTAATCAGATTGAAGCGACTGCTATCTTCGTAACCCTTGGGGAACCAGGCAAATCAGCTTACACATCCATAGAAATAGAAATAGAAATAGAAATATCTTTATTCATGTAGGCTCCACAAAAGCACTTATGAATAGTCATAATAATACAAAATAAATATTCTACCGCCAGGTTCGGAACGTTGATTCTACCGAGAAGAACCGGCAAGAAACTCGGTAGTTACTCTTTTAAATCGCCATGTATACAATAACAATGCTACTTTATATCTACTTCTACAAATTTATATAATTCAAATATAATGAATGTAATACATTACAATAGGAGAGTAGACCATGCAAGAATTAGAGCGCAGACTGCAGATTCCTGTCATTGAAAAAGTCTTCAATTCTATAATAGCCCTTTTTCATGAAAAATGTTTTCATATGTGATTTGAATTTATGAACGGGCATTTGAATTACCTTATCTGGTAACTTATTAAATAACTTAATGCTAAGCCCCACAAAAGAATTACTGCTTTTATGAAGTACATACATATCACTTAACCACTAGGTCAAAAATCAACTGTGATAATTTAAAAATAACCTTATTTTTCTTTTAAAACGAATAAAACTTAAGACGGACCAAATCATTAATCTTGTGGACTACCGGTGGTCCACAGACCACTGGTCTAAGCGGACCCCGACTAAGCACGGGACTTGTTGCCAGGAAGAGGTGTCTTTTGCAGTATCATTCCACTCAAAAGAACCCACAGGCCTAAATTAGTATCCGGAGGGGTTTACGGCAGTGAAGGCTGTGCCGGAATCCCGTAAACACCTCCACTCAGGCGATGAGTTTTAGTAGGTACACCCCGGCCACTATCATCTTTGGCCAAAGCAGGGACCCCCACTCAAGGCCCCCCGAAAGTCCCACACACCACCCTGCCCCCCCCGGGTAGTGTGACGGTGCGGTGCATTTCTTCGCAATAAAAAAGGCCTAAGTTAGTGTAGACAATGTGACGTTATTACATATTCCATTTGAATTAATTACTCAAGTCAAATTATGCAATGGTCTCACCTTTTAACGAATACCTAGCTTTACAATTTAAATTGGAATGTATTCATAGAAATACTCAACCAGTGGGTGTATTTCGAACGTAATTCATTGATCTTTAAGTTTGTAGTAATAAATTACAATTCTGAGTCCCATGTTGGTCTGGTACTTAAAAAGAATGTGCAAACTGTGTTCCTTACCTAGCATGTCGTAAAAGGCGACTAATGGTGTATCGGGTTTTGGGTGTGTGATGGTGTAGGCGTCAAGCTGGCCACTAAAATAAATAAATATCAGACTACATCACATACATTGATCTGACTCTGAGGTAATTAGCTTAAGCACTTATGTTACTGATATCAGAATCAACAGTGGTATTACAAATATGTACTTAAATATTCAATATTAACACCCAGACACAGAACAAACACAAGTATTCATCACACGAATGTTTGCCTGGATGGGGATCAAACTCACTACCGAATTTGCCATCGAGCCAGTCAAACTTGTTACTACTTTTTTACAACTTCCCATCTAACCCAGCTCAGTTTTATTTTTGGCTGAATGTGGATAAAGGTGCCTGCTGTCCTATTAACTCTGCCTACTCCTTCCGGGATTACGGTCGTGACGATATGTAGGTATGTATGTATGTAACGATAATAATATAATACAAAGCACTTATCTAGATATTATCTTTCCAGACGTAAAATATATCTTATTTATCAGTTACGGAAGTATAACGTCACGGGTCAGCCTGTGTCTAACAGATTCCGTATAAATTTACGTAATTTACGGTAAAATCCGTTCAAAACAGAACGTCAATGAACAGTTGTGAGCATAGAATATAGATTTATATTTGTAACGGCACCGTATAAAAAAACCGGCCCAGTGCATACATCCAACTAAATGTTTTTCTTTATTCTTTATTATATTTGAGTTGATTGAATACCCACAAGTATGGGGAATCCCAAAAATTTATTGTTTTTTTTTCTAGTTTTGTATGAAAATCTTAATACGGTTTACCGAATACATCTACTTGCTAAGTTTCCACAGTATATCTCTTATAGTTACGGAAAAAAGTGGCTTTACTTTTTGGAATACGGAACCCAAAAAAAATAGTTGATACATATAAATAATTTTCAATTGGATTAATAAATAGAATGTGCTAATTCTATGTTTCTTGCGTAGCATGTCGTAAGGCGACTAATGGTATATAGGATTTTGAGTGTGTGATTGTCTAGCCTAGACGAGATAGGCCCGTCGGTCAAGTGGTCAAAGACCCTAGCCACAAAACCGAGGGTCGCGGGTTCGAATCCCGCTAGGGGCAAATGTTTAATGTGATGAACATGGAAATTTTTACTGGATTCATGGATGTTTATAAACGTATTTAAGTATGTCTGGCCGTTCACCTAGTATCCATAGCACAAGCGCTTAGTTTGGAACTAGGGAATTGGTGTGTCAGTCAAAAGAAATTATTATTTATCATTAGCCTTAATGACATGCTAGATATGGAATATGGAATACAGTTGCACCCCCCTCATGACAGAAAAAAATATCTACCATGGTTGCACGGACTAGAAAAAAAATGAGGACTCCACGCTGTTAACTATGGCGTGAAGCCACGTTTATGCATGTGTGAGTAAAATATTATGGATACCAGATATCGGATATCTGTCATTTGGAGCGCTAATTAAGTCAATGTGTGACGTAAGTTACGTGTCAAGTTAGAGCACCTGAGCAACTTCAACGTCCTGTTAGTGGCGTGGAGTCCTTCTTTTTTTACTAGTCCGTGCATGGTTAGTACATTCTTTGTAAGTCCCAGACTAACACAGTACAAGGTTCAGTTGCCTCACTTGCAGTGACTTAAGTGCATCATGACGTATGATGCACGCAACGCGAACATGACCAAAGTGTATCTGATAACCCGTACTAAATGATTGTTGCATAAACTGTGTACGCACGTAACACCTAGTCATAACAGTCCAGCTAGAAGTTAACAACACTATTATCAAAAGTTAATTTAAATTAATTATCACAGGTTAAATTGTTAATACCTTGGCTTGAGTGGTTTATAATCAAGAAATTGTTATTGTTCTATTATCTGCGATTTGTTTTTTTTTAAGTTAAGGTTAGCAACTTAGTTTAGTTAGTTAGTTTGAGATACCTTTTACGACAACTACGTCGTAAAATACCTTCTACGACAACTATGTCGTAAAAGGTATCTTAAATGGGGTATTAGGTATTGTGTATGTAATTGTGATCACGCCGGCCAATCTCAACGAGTATTAGCCATCTGCGCAGGAGATACTATAGTGCATAAGTGTGTGCGCAAACACAGGACGGCAATTCGACATGACCGGAGAGAGATCAGGCGCAGGACCAACGGCTTAACGTGCTTTCCGAGGCACGGGGGTGATTAAACCGCCAACTTCCTGACTCCAGGCTTTTACTGAGTAATTTCAATATTGAAATACCCAGCCACAAATTTTGGCCCGACCTTTGAACCCGGGACCTCTTAGTTCTTAGGCGGCGCATGCTACCACTATACCAACGAGGCAGTCAAAACACGTTGATTATGGAGTTAAATTTGCAGCAATTTTGTTTTAATTGTAAAAGAAACGGAACGGAAGACGGAATAAGATTAAGAATTTTCAACAAAAAACTTTACGATATTTAAACTTTAAAGTTGCGAAAGTAGGTCTGCTAACGTTTAATTTTTAACGGAGAACTTCTTATTAGTCTGACTCACACTTGTCGGCTTTTTACCACCCCGGAAGACTATATAAGCTGGGTATATATATACAATCGCCCTGACACTGTATATTTGGAGCGATCTAGGTATCTTTGTTATTATACCTACTTAGTTGCATGTTCTATGTAAAACAATGAAATAATTATAATATCAGAATACTTGGAAGTTTTAATATGTGACAACAATTTACTTCCGATGTTGTTACATTAAACATACATAAATATAAATATCAGACAGCATCACATGTAAAACAATGATTTGATTACCAAGTAAGTAGCTTAGTACTAGTATGATTAATTAATACACCCATCCCATGTTGGTCTGGGACTTAAAATGAATGTGTTACTTAATTTAACTGTGTTCCTTGCCTAGCATGTCGTAAAAGGCGACTAATGGTATATCGGGTTTTAGATTGTGTAAGTGACGCGCTAGCTACTTATTCTCCATCTAACCCAGCCAAGTTTTATTTCTATCTGAATGTGCTTTAAGAGCTTGCTGCCCCTTTGACTCTGCCTACCCCTTCGGGGATTGCGGGAGTTATGATATGTATGTATGTTACAGTTGGGACATTCGTTTTTTAATCCCAGACCAACATGGGTCATAGTCAAGGCCGGACCGTGTGTTTAGGGGGCCCTGGGCTAATACTACTAAGGGGCCCACCTAATTACTCAAAGTATAAGACGTAGACTTGAAATTTGACTTGAGTTTGATTGATCACAGGATTCGTAGGGCTGCAAAACGTACGATCTGTTTAATTTAATATAATTATAGATTTTTTTCGCATTATCGTCTATTTCTGACTTTGCCTTGACTAAGCTGGGGGCCCCTTGAATCCACGGGGCCCTGGGCTGAAGCCCAAAAAGCCATATGGTAGATCCGGCCCTGGTCATAGTCAGTCTATAGTCGTATTTATGCAGACTACACTTTGACTGTTCCCTTCTCCGTCCCGCACTCATGGTTCCCCTCTTCCAGGCAGCAAGTGGAGCGAGTGAACGTGGAGTTCCTGGAGGACACAATCACGTTCCAGGAGCGGAACTACTTCCGGTTCCTGCCCGACCACTCGGTCGGCGCGCACTTCGACACTGTGGTCGTGCCCAATATGCCTTTGCTGGTAAGTGGTTTAAATTAGTAGGTACCCTGCTGATATTCGTCTATTTATAACATAGAAATTATTTCATGTAATTTGATTTAAATATATATTATTAAAAAAAATTAAATGACACATTATACATACTGCCTTACCGTGATCTTTTCTAACATGTTCTTTTTATACTAACCTTGTCTTGACTATAACGATCTTATCAAAAAATTATGTGAAGTCAATTTGAAGATTTTTTGAGGTATGAGATTTGGCTTAAATGGCGACAATAGTATTAAATGTTCCATCATTCCAGGGCGTCTCTAAGGTGGTGGAGACCAAGCTGAATTCCATCACCCAGATCCCGGTGATCGGCATGCTGCCGTTTGCTGATCACGCGGACGCATTCGTTCAACTGCCTCTGCATAGGTAAGCTTCCATCATCATCGCCAGCTCAAATCATACTCGTCCACTGCTAGATATAGGCCAGTCAGTCTAGCAGACATAGGCCGTTCATAATCTGACTGGCTCGACGGCGCATTTGGTAGTGACCCTGTCCTACACCAACAGTTGTGGGTTCGACCCCCACCCAGGACAAACATTCGCGTGATGAATACTTGTGTAAATAGTAACTACGAGGTTCTACTATAAGTTTAATTTCAATGCATGACTTAGGGCCGGTTTTTTGATCCGTAGTCAAATACTGTATAACCATTTGTAAGATTAACTATTGTTAACCAGCTAACCATTAGTTAAATTGCAATTATGTTTTTGAATACATATTTAACTATTTTCAAATTTAACCATTGGTTGTTTGGTTGCCAGTATAAGAAAGAACAATTTCCTACAAATAACTGTGGTTTTATGTGGGTAATATTTTTCTGTGTGACTCAGACTCACGAACTCGGAACAGTTGTTTACTGTCCGAGTTAACTATCCGCCATCTTGCTAATCCTCCAACTTTAGGTGGTTAGATTATTTTACTAATGGTTAAATAATTGACTATTGGTTACGCTGACTATTGATCGAAATACGCAGTTTGCTGATATTTGACTATTAGTTACTAATTATAACCATTAGTCAAAAAACCGGTAAAGGATGCATTTTTTGTACACCTATTGTTATTAACATAACATCACGCCCATAATCCCCGATGGAAGACAGAGTCAAGGGCCTTCTAACCACATTCAGTCAAAAATAAAACTAGGCTAGGTTAGCTAGAAAACTGAAAGAAAGTAGTGGCAAGTGGCTAGCTCGTCGCCTACCCAATTGCATACCCAAAACCCGATTTACCATTAGTCGCCTTTTACGACATGCTAGACGAGAAACACAGTTAGCACATTATTTTTATGTTCCAGACCAAATTGGGATTAAAAATTATAATTTAATCATTAACCATTTCAGATTCTTGTGGGGCTACCAGGACTCCATCTTTGATCTCATTAAGCCTTGGCTGAGCTTAAGAGGTGAACTGAAAGTTAACCAGTTTGGATTGCTTGCAGCAGTGAGTATCAGCCATATTGACTAAAGCAACGCCCCGGTTTCACTCGCGCAGTGTCCGATCCCGTGGGAATAGGGGGATAAAATATAGCCTATGTTACTCGCTGATAAAGTAGCTTTCCATTGGTGAAATAATTTTTCAAATCGGCCCAGTAGTTGAGCCTTTCGATGCAAACTAACACTCGAATCATTCCTCTTTAATAATGTCCTCCTAACCGATATCGGTCACGGCGGCCAATCACAACGAGGATTTTTCTCGACCAGTTTGTCCTGGGTGGGCCCAGGACCAACATTCGTAATACTTGTGTTTGTCCTATGTCTGGGTGTAATATTGAATATTTATATTTGTAATTCTGATCTGGTAGATATTGCTCTTGTTTTGACGATTTATAAGTGCTGATATCCGTAACACAAGTGCTTAAGCTACTTAATTCGGAATCAGATAAATGTATGTGATGTAGTCGAATATTTATTTATTTATAATTCAATTCAATCCACCAGGTTTGAATTGAAAATTGTGAGGCATGTATCCTTTCATCGTTCTACCAGCGATTTCTCATAACTTTGATCTAGCTGGCCACAGAAATATCAATGCGTGTCACCTTTTTCAGAAAAACGACACACTCTCTGAGAAGCTTACGATCAACACTGGTGAGATAGATATGGACAAGATGAACATGATTATGAAGTTAGAAGGGGAACCTCAGCTTAACCTGTGGACTGGTGAATGTAATAGGTAAGAACTGAACTATATACCAAAAAATATATATACATACATATATAACATCACGCCCATAATCCCCGAAGGGGTAGGCAGAGTCAAAGGAGCAGCGGGCCACTTTAACCACATTCAGCTAAAATTAAAACTGGGCTGGGTTAGATGGAACCTTGTGAAAAAGTAGTGACAAGTGGCTAGCTTGACGCCTACACAATCACACACCCAAAACCCCATATTATCATTAGTTGCCGTATCATTTTGCTTTTTTTTAATATAAAGTTGAACATAGTATATATGAAAACTGGTCAAATATATATATTTAAAGAAACAGTATGTATGCAGAAAAATTATAATAGTACCTCAAAATCTCACGTTACAAGCTTCATGTGTTGCCTCGCTGTACTCGCGCGGGTATGAGCACTGTAAAAAGAGCAGCGCTTGCGCTTATCATACTAATATTACAAATGCGACATAAACCAAGTGACATTGTGACAAGCAATGCGCAGGCACTATAGAGTTTTTAGTTGGGTGTAACTTGATTCAACGTTTTGTTAATATTTTTAATCACATTTTTTTTTGTATATAACATGGTATATTCTCCAAACCGATTTCGGTCACTGCGGAGTGCGGCCAATCTTAACGAGGACTAGCCCGCTACGCAGGAGTCATTATAGTGCACAAGTGTGTGCGCAAACACAGGTGCACTCTCTGTTCCTTCACTCTCATAGTCCGGTGAGACGGCACTGACATGACCGGAGAGAGGTCACGCGCAGGACCAACGGCTTACTTTCATCCTCCAGTAAAATAATTAATGTCTGAAATCAAAATCAAGTGGTAATCCTAACTTATTATTACCTAGCTTATTCCCACGGCTCCGCCCCTAATTAAACATTATTACTATATACTTTGGGTCTCCAAGTAGCGTCTCGCGGGATCTATAGATGATTACCTAATTATAAATTATTTTTTCTCGACAAAAAGTAAAAGTAAGTAGGTCGTGTATTAAAAGAAGGTGATGTTAGGAGTCATAAAAACCGTAGAGCTTGTATGAAAAGGATCATGAATGTTGAAGAGGCGAGTGAGGTGTGTAAGGATCGCGCCATATGGCGTTCGGTTCTCTCTGCCTACCCCGCTAGGGAAGTGGCGTGAAGTTTAGTTAGTTAGTTACAAAAAGTAATTTAAAACCGTCTATGGAGTTTTATCTATCTATTTATCAAAACTCATCGAAATCGGTTTTGTTTTATTTTAGCGCGAGAACGAAACAAACAAACGTCACTTTCTCATTTAAAACATTAACTAATTAGTTTAGTTAGTATAGCTATGTATATTTGAATGTCATGTATTCCCCCTCAATCATAGATAGACACAATTTGTAAACATCGCCGTTAAAACATAATTATTATAATATTTATCATTAATGAAACGAGAATTCGCTCTTATCAATATATAATAGTTCAATATGTTATCTCGCAGTTAGCTGAAACTAACATTTCATTGCGATTTAAAAACGTAATTTGTTCCTATTATAAATGACTGGCTCGATGGCGCATTCGGTAGTGACCCTGTCCCATGCGCCAAGAGTTGTGGGTTCGATCCCCACCCAGGACAAACATTCGTGTGATGAATACTTGTGTTTGTTCTGTGTATGAGTGTTAATATCGAATATTTAAGTATATATTTGTAATACCACTGTTGATTTTATTATCAGTAACACAAGTGCTTAAGGTTCTTAGCTCGGAGTCAGATCAATATTCGTTCATATCCATTAGTATTGATGTTTATTATATGGCAAGAGGGAGGAGGAGTTACCCTCTTTTACATACATACATACATACATACACCGCTTGAGCTGGTATTCTTTAAATTATTGTATGGTAAGGTATGGTAAGTGCAGATGCCGCTAGAAATAAGCAACTATTGTAATTGTTTTTATGGAAATAAAAAAAATATTACTATTATTATTATACATACATACATACATACATACACACACATTCATACAAACATATATACATACATACATACATATCATCACACCCGTAATCCCAGAAGGGTTGTAGAGTCAAAGGAGCAGCTAGCCCACTTGACCACATTCAGCCAAACAATAAAACAAGCCTGGGTTAGATGTAACATGGTGAAAAAGTAGTGACACAAAAGACTTTAGCCTAAGACACTTCCAATATTACTCTGAGTTTATTAAAATTCTGTTTCATATTTCCAGTATCAAAGCGACTGATGGCTCCATATTCCCTCCATCGCTCCTGGTCTCCAGGCAACCGATCTACGTATTCTATCCCAACCTGTGCCGGAGACTGCCTTTCAGGTTCGAGAAGGAGGTTGAGGTATGTACCTTTTAAATGATAACTAACTGAAGAAAATGCTGAATTATAGCTGACTATCATAATCTTAACTTTTAACTTACATATTATATTATAACTAGCTGTGCCCGCGGATTCACACGCGTTTATAGTTCATGTTATATAACCTATAGCCTTCCTCAATAAATGGGCTATCTAACACTGAAATAATTTTTCAAATCGGACAAGTAGTTTCTGAGATAAGCGCGGTCAAGAAAACAACAAGCTCTTCAGCTTTTTAATATGAGTATAATTACTTATTTCTGGAATTTTCTGGAAATTAATGGAAAAAAGTAGAAAATCGGGAATTTGATTTTTTTTGCTATCTTCTTAATGATTTTATTTATTATTTATTTATTTATTTTAATTCAAATTAAACGGCAGATGCCAATTACAATAATTGAATGATATTAACATGATGAAAAAAATTGTGCGGTAGAGAATTTTGGCGATACTTTTATCTTTTCTAAATAAAAAATCTATATAATTATATTTATAATGTATAATCTATAAATGTATAGTTTACAATATTAGCAGAAAAACAAACATTAACTAACTAGTCCCACGTAGCTCTGCTCTACGTTTTGTTTTTATGCTATTATTGCTGTTATTTGCGGTAATTTTCGAGGAAATAATGTTCTTAAGAGCTAGTTTAAGCAATAAAAGCATGTTCAACTGTTAAAACCATAGATTTAGGATGTAGTTTGCGTAGTCAAAAAATTCTAAATCGATGGTTAAAACATACAAATTTGATTTTGTGATGAAGTTTATGTCAGTTAAAAAGAGGAAATATTCTCTTACAAAGTGTTGTGATCTAAATGTCAGTGTCGATCTATACTCAAGGACATATCTTGTATCTCTTTTCCCAGCTGGATGGCATCCCACTCTTGCGGTATCGTCTCCCCTCCAACGTGTTCGACGACCCCACGCACAACCCTGACAACCAGTGCTTCTGCGAGATAGACACCTCCACCTGCCCCCCACGGGGGATCATCAACGTGACCGCTTGCACTATGGGTAAGATATCGTTAGATTATCTATGTAATTTTTACTTTATTCAATACTCGAAAAATTACAAAGATCAGCGCTTTAAAGATCTGAGATGGGGCGCCGTAATATTTTACGCACCTATCTTCATAATTTTTGGTTTGTAAAACAAAAGAAAAATACCCAGTCCCTTGTTGGTCTGGGACTTGGCCCATGTTAATCTGGGACAAAGAAAAGAATGTTCCAACTGTGGTTCTTGCCTAGCATGTCGTAAAAGGCGACTAATGGTTTACGGGCTTTTGGGTATGTGCTGAGTAGGCGACGAGCTATCCCCTTGTCACTCCTTTTTCACAGCTTTTCATCCAACCCAGCCCACTGTCCCATGTTGGTCTGGGACTTAAAAAGAATATGCCAACTCTGGTTCTTGTCTAGCATGTCGTAAAAGGCGACTAATGGTATATCGGGTTTTGGGTGTGTGATTATGTAGGCGACAGGTTAGCCGCTTGTCACTGCCTTTTCACAAATCCACCAAACCGAGCCCGGCTTTATTTTTGGCTGAATGTGGTTGAAGGGGCATGCTGCTCCTTTGATTCTGCCTACCCCTTCGGGGATCAAAGGGGCAGCATGCCCCTTCAACCACATTTAGCCAAAAACTAAGTAATCTCCATAGTGGACTATAAACAATTTTTAAGTAAACTAGCCTATTCTGCATACTAATTTCAAATCTCAATCATCAGGTGCACCAGCCTTAGTTTCCTTCCCTCATTTCAACTATGGCGCCGAAAAACTGCGAATAGATATCGGCGGCCTGCACCCTGACAGCCGCATCCATGAAAACTATCTGGACATCCATCCAACGTTGGGCATCGCGCTGAGAGGGAAGTCCAGGTAAGTCCAGAGACACAACACTCAACACTCAACACCCAACACAACACTCAGCACTCAACACTCAACACTCAACACTCAACACAACACTCAACACTCAACACTCAACACAACACTCAACACTCAACACAACACTCAACACAACACTTAACACTCAATAATCGAAGCTCGATGCTCAATGCTCAATGCTCAATGCTCAATGCTCAATGCTCAATGCTCAATGCTCAATGCTCAATGCTCAATGCCCAATGCTCAATGCTCAATACTCCACGTTCAACACTTATAAGTCGATACTCCATACTACATACTCAATATTTAACACTCGATACTCAATAGGCAATACAAGATGAAAAAGTATCTTAAGCACTTACTGAAGATTTAAACCTATGTTTCTTCCAGCCTTCAGATTAACATGCAAGTGAGCAAATCGACTATAGCAGCGTTGGGATACCTAGAACAGGGGCTGATTCTGCCCATCGCGTGGATTGAGATGGTAAGCTTAATGCTTCGAGTACCGAGATTCCAGACACAATTGATTTTCAATTGTTTAGGACCGGATATCGCGACGACCGGGACGTCAAAAGATAAATTAGAACCAAATATATAATATTTACAGTTAAAGATAGTAGTAGGCTGAAAAGTCAAGTACTCGGTTTTCCGCCCCAAAGACATTGTAACCTAGAACCGATTTACTACACACAGCGCGCGAGTTGAATGCAGAGCTCAGGTATGTCTCGTCTCAGGCCCCGACTGCATTCAACTCGCGCGCTACCTGTAAATCATCATCATCTTTGACTGGCCCGTTGGTCGAGTGGTCAGAGACCCTGGCCATGAAACCAAGGGTCGCGGGTTCGAATCCCGCTAGGGGCAAATATTTCGTGTGATGAACATGGATATTTGTACTCGAGTTATGGATGTTTATAAACGTATTTAAGTATGTCTATCCGTTCACCTAGTATCCATAGCACAAGCTTATAAGCTTAGTTTGGAACTAGGGAATTGGTGTGCCAGTCTGAAGAATTTAGAATTTAGAATTTAGAATCTTCCTAGCGTTATGTCCCGTGCTTAAACGGGATCCGCTTTGATCATGATCCAGGGTGTACCGAGTCTGGTAATTACATTGAAGACTGCCGATCTGACCTTCGTAACCCTAATAAGGGGAACCAGACAATTTTTGGATCATGGTTACAAATCCAAAGTTGTTTGAATTTGCAAGTTTCATCACGATGTTTTCCCTCACCGTCGAGCTAGTGGTATAAATATGTACATAGATTTGAAAAATCCAGAAGTAGGTACGTGCCCGGGTTTGAACCCGCATTCCTCGGTTAAGAGGCGCGTATCCTTACCATTGAGCTACCACCGCTCCACGCGCGCTTACTATCAGTAAATAAATCAGTTATTTCAAATTTTCCCTCAACAAGTGCAGCCCTGGGCGGACCGCCCCCATGCCCCCACCACGCTACGGTAGTGTTGTAACAAACTCGAGTCTTTTAGTCTTCATTTCGAGACTTGTGTAGATTTTCAACACTGGGACTCGTTAGCCACATGAGTCCGAGTTCTTTGAGTCTTCTGAGTTCTTTTGAGTTCTTTGAGCTAGACTGAGTCATGAACTTGAATTGATGTATTATAATAGGTAATACTGGGTGATTTTATATCTTCATCCATATTTAATTACTGATTGAAATGAATTTGAATTTGAATATTATGTAATAGATTAAACATGTGATAGATTAAATCCGGGACCATAGTTTAAGGAAACTCCAATTAATATTGGGATATAACGCTAAAAGGCCTTTGCCTAGCAGTGGGATTTAAATGGCTAAATAAAAATAAAATAAAAAAAACTCTAAAAGAAGAACAAGATTATTGACAGGCCCGTTGGTCAAGTGGTCAGAGAACCTGGCCACAAAACCAAGGGTCGCGGGTTCTAATCCCGCAATGGGCAAATGTGATGAACATAGACATTTGTTCTCGAGTCATGGATGTTTATAAACGTAGGTATTTCAGCATTTCTATCCGTTCACCTATATAGTATCCATAGCACAAGCTTATAAGCTTATTTTGGAACTAAACAATTGGTTAGTCTGGAAAAAAAAGACTCGTTGAATTGCAGTCCATTAATCACGTGATGTTGTTCAGCACGTATTTTATTCTATTATCTCCCACAGGCCGTAGAAGACCTCCCAGAGAGCTTACGGACCCTCATCTACCACGGTACCTTCTCAACAGCAGCAGCCCAGCTCGGCCTAGCCGTCACCAGCGTCATAGCACTCCTAGTATCAGGAGTATGCCTCTTCACTCTCCTCGTAGGGCGAAGGCCGAAGCCTTGTGCAACGGTAAAGATTCCCTTGGAATCTGAATTGAAGAATCAGGGTATAAAGGGATGAGAATTGTAGTTGAGATTATGTTCATAATGCTGGAATAGGGTACATGACACCTCTAATAGTTTGACACTATACATCAGATGTCGAATTTCAATGCTAGATTTTGTACTGAAATGCGAAAATGTGACGTCACAGCCTACTCAACATTTAACATTCAAAATTTACTAATATTGTATATACGTCCGTAATAACCGAAGGGCTAGGCAGAGTCAAAGGGGCAGTTAATCCCCTTAACCACTTTCAGCCAAATTAAACTGGCTGGGTTAGATGTAAAACTGTATAAAAGCAGTGACAAGTGGCTTGCTCCTCGCCTACACAATCACATACCCGACTCGCAAAATGTACAAATATTGTAGAATAATTTAAACAATGTTTTTATGTCTATGCCTCTGGTGTACTAGACAGATGTGTAAATACGTCTTTACAGTCTAATGGCGTTTGCTTTTAAACAAATAAATAACTTGGAATTACTTAATCACTAGGTGTCATCGTCCCTTTTAAGATCAATAGTATATTTAACTTGTTAGTCAATTGATTTTTTGTGGCTATCAAAATGTTTTACTTCCGTAAACATGAAAGTACTGTCTAATGACGTCATATTTCCTTGATGTCAAACCACTGTGTATCTATTTACACTTTGAAATAATATTTCATTACAAATATTGTAATATATATTGGCAATACGGATTAATAATATGAAAATAATTTCATTTACTACGTCAGTGTTGTATAGTCTAATAACAATAATGTCAAATACCCAAATATATGTATAAAATTCAACATCAGAAATCAATTGTCTTACTTTCTTGAGCTGTCAAATCAAGTTTTTGTTTAGCAATAGACATTTCAATCAACGAGACAATCACGAGTTAACTGTGGCGTAGGGTGTTGAGAATAGGGATGTTGACTGCAAAGTCAATTGAAAAACTTTTCGAAAGGTGTCAAGACGCAATCACTTCAAAGATTTCGTATGGGCTTGTCAGTACTGTCACTAGTTCGCATAGTCAACTGACTAAATATTGCGCAGGTTTTGTAAAATCAATCAATCGTAGACTCAATACAATTGAACATCAATTAGGTTTCACAACATACTACGATACTTTCTTTTACGGAATTGATATTACAAAATTAAATATAAATGGCGTCAACATCCATAATATTGGTCCATAAATATGAAGAATCGTCATCAAATTCACATGTCAAGGTTTTAGTGTAATTAAAGTTTTATTGCAGGGTAAAACTTTGACATTTAAACCAAAGTCAAGAGTTTTGCATTCTGCCAAAAAAAAAACAATATCATTTTTTTTTTATTATACCTAACTGTATGTATATGAGGATATTACATTAACGCCCAAAAACTTACTTTTAGACCAATCCACCGTTTTGTTTTAATTATAATTAAAGTACAAAAAAGCCATATAAGTTACATTAATAAAAATATTATAATTTTATTATTATTATAAATGGTGTTGGACACAAGTATGGTGCAAATTTTAACGGATGTGCCATATTAGCCAAATACTAATAATGTTATCTATTTAAAGTGGATTTTTGAATCGTCGGATAATTAACAGAATCTACAAATATACACATACATTATATTATCACTAGTGTTGCCACTCGATAGGCCGATATCGATTGTCTATCAATAGCTTATCGATAGTTCAACTATTGAATAGCAATACTATAGATAGCATCGATTCTATCGATAAGCTGTCGATAGACAATCGATACTGAAAACTATCGGTGAACAGCAATCCTATTGAAAGTATCGTTTATATAATATAATATAATATTTATCTATAATACCGAATAGTCTATTGATAGCAAAAAACTTTCGATAGTTATTGTACTAACACAGACATCAATACTATCGGTTGTCCTATCAATCGTATAGATGATTTGGCCGTTAAACTATCGATTGCAAAACGATTATTATTATTATGCCACTATTGTAAAACTTCATTTCATCAGATTTGTACTTTTAACGTGAAAGAGTAACAAATACCCATCGATCCAGTCACACAAACCATCATATTTATATATTAGCAAAAATATTTACTTTAGCAACAACTGTGTACCAACTGTACATGTTATAAAGACAATTTATATTTAATATATATGTTAGTTAAGCCTTAAAGTACCATTCCAATGTTTTATAGTGTTAAACTGAAAAAGAAGGATAGCTGTTACAACATAATATTATGTTATGTCGATTTTAACAGGGCATTTATTGTAATCTGGAGAACTGGCGCCAAAAACTAATTGTGTATCTTAAGTAGGTAATATTTTCACAAATTTTACTCTGAAGTTATTTTTATTTAACTATACATAATTACTGAATGTAACAATACTATAATATCATGAATATTTTTTTCAGTTTAACCCTGTATATGATTTTTGTAAATATTGAAGATAGATTTGTGTGTTATCTTAAGGGTTATGTTTGATTGTGAAAAGATAGCTTTGTAAAAAATATACTTATTTTGATTTTGTGATATTAACTTTTGTTTTAATTTTAATTGTAATTATTTTCCTCTTCTGCCTGTTCATGCAGATAAAATATCTTCGGCCGATAGTTGGACTTTGAAATCAAAGATACTGGGTTCGAATCCCGCTAGAGTGAAATGTTCCGAGTGAGGAATACGTTCAAGTGTAAGTATCTGAATTATTATAACAATAACTCGTCATCAATGATTATTATTATCAAAACATAAAAAACAAATAAATAAATTATTTCTGTTCTTTAAATTGATGATTATTAATTTTAATAAATAAAATTCTAATAAAATCACATTCCATTAAATTAGCATTCCATAAAATTCTATTAAAATTGCCCTTAATAATTTAATATTTAATGAATTAAGTAACATGCAGATTTTCAATGAAATAACACAAAATATTGACATTCAAATAAATTTATTCAAAAATAATAAAATATACACATTCAAAAGTTATGTACATACACTGTTTGATAAAATGTGACCATAATATTAAATAATACATTCAGTTATAACGAAAGGTACATTAATGGGCTTGTTTAACGTCTCTGCTCAATCAAGCTACTAAATTTGACCAATGATATACTTCATGCGCGCGCTATTTGAAGACTCGAATAAGTCCCTATTGGGACCTTTTTAGACATTTCTATTTGTTTACGCATGCTATGATAGACGCTAGCTACAGTGGCGTAGTGTTGTGGGGGCAAGAGGGTCCGCCCCAGCAACACTTCTTTGAAGACGGAAAATTTAAAATAACTGTTCAACTTATAAAGATCGGGCCTGAGTTACAATGTCGATGGGGCGGCGGAAATCCGACCAATACAATATTATTGATAGTAAATATATCCCCCATGCCCCCCTGCGAACGCCCATAGTGCTGGGTTCAAACCAGGTAAGTATATGCCGCGCCATTATAGTAACGATCTGAAAATGGCGGTTCGTACTTGTAATGACAGGTCGGACCATCAACAAAAACAGAACTCCAAGGAGGTAATATTTGTTATTTACATAATCGATATTTTCGTTTTGATTGAAACTATATAGTAAGCAATAAAAAAAGCTGGCTAATGCGAGTCGGTCTAGCTAACTGCGTGTTTTTTACTTTCCTAGAATGTATAAAACTAAACACCTAATTCTGTGTCGGTAGGTACATAATTAAAATAAAAGTATATCCAGACCACGGACTAGTAAAAAATGAAAGACTCCGCGTCACTAACTAAACATTGAAGCACCTCAGGTGCTCCAACTTGACACGCATTGACATAATAAGCGCTCCAAATGATAGATATCCGATATCCGATATGACAGGTATCCATAAGTATCTCATTCACACATACATTAACATGGCTTCACCCTATAGTACCACAGCGTGGAGTCCTTATTTTTATTCTAGTCCGTGATTCAGACTATTTTTTATTACGTGCTGTACCGACGTGTGTAACTAAAGACGGGTATATTGTGCGAGTGAGAGAGAATGATTAGTGCCGCCATTTTAGATTCGTTTCTTTAATAGCACTGGATAAACGGTCAAAATCAATTCAATATTGAAATAATCAAAACAAAACGCGCTTATTTTTAACCGACTTCAAAAAAAGTAGGAGGTTCTCAATTAGACTGATTTTTTTTTCTGCCCGATTAATCTTAATTCTCTTGTCTACCAATATTTAAAATACAATACCAGGATAATTTTGAGACCAGAATAACGTAATTAGATCCATAATTAGCAGTCTGAAACCGTAAATTGTAGTTTGCAAAAGCAGTGAAGTTGTTACACAAATACCATAGATGTGCGATTTTACGCTTTTTAAATACTAACACCTAACTTGTACATGCGACTCCGTCCGAGTATATTTAAAAACTAGCTCAGCCCGTAGTTTCCCCGCGTTCATGGTTAATGTTATATAGCCTATAGCCTTCCTCGGTAAATGGGCTATCTAACACTGAAAGAATTTGTCTAATCGGACCAGTAGTTCCTGAGATTAGCGCGTACAAGCAAACAAACAAACTTCAGCTCTATAACCCTACAAATATTATAAATGCGAAAGTTTCTTTGGATATTTGTTACTCATTCACGCAAAAACTACTAAACGGATTTTAATGAAACATTACAATAATATAGTTTATACACCCTCATAACATAGGCTATGTTTTATCGACGTACCACGCGAGAAAAACCAAGGGCAGAAGCTAGTATTAGAATAGATTAACCACAAAGACGCCGTTATCCTAGCCCAAAATAAATAGCCGGGATAGGATAATCCATCAACTACGAAAGTCATTCTACTTACTCAGATGCCGCCTACGTTTCAGCAATAAACACTGAACTCGCCAGGCGAGTCGACGTCACAGCAACAAGATTTGCGTGACCTCTCCAGGCGAGTCGGTGCACTGAACGTTATAACCTCGGATCATGACACAGGCTGCATGGCGGATTGTTTACCGATATCAATTTCAGCAAATATTAACTTTTAGTTAGTCCCTCGGCACAATAACGGGACGAACCCGGGCCTCGTAAGACTTGGGGACATGGGTCCAACATGTAGAGACCTTTCAAATTATATCACTGACTAAACTAACTAACTAAACTTCACGCCACCTCCCTAGCGGGGTAGGCAGAGAGAACCGAACGCCATATGGCACGATCCTTACACACCTCACTCACCTCTTCAACATTCATAATCCTTTTCATACAAGCTCTACGGTTTTTATGACTCCTAACATCACCTTCTGTTAGTTCTATAGACGACCAATCTGGTCGTGGTAGGTGAGTCTGGGCTTTCTGCGGCTCCTACATCTTTCCACTATCGCATTGTAGGTATATCTCTTTAGTCTTTCGTCATCCATTCTTTCCACATGTCCGAACCACCGGAGCATGCCTCTTCTTATCTTGACTCCGACGCTGTCTAGGTATATCACTGATTAGACAAATAAAACATTAAGGTCGCGAATAATTATGACAACAGTCGTAAATGTTAAGAAACGCAGATACGAAAGTTTAAATTACGATAAAACATCACATCTATGATACAATTTTAATTTTATTAATGTATATAAATTTAACCCTGTTAAAAAACTTGTGATGTTCACAGGGTGATTTTTAATACATTAACCACAATACAACCAATATCTCAAACATGTGATGATACATTGGAAATAATACTGACGGGACTGAACGCGATATGAATGAAGAGGGTTTTTTGAATTAAAACATCAGATAGATGGCGGTCTATTTATAAAACAAAATCAATTCCAAAAATTAGTCAACATCCCCATTGAGAATATCCGCCACCAAAGGACTTCTCTATACAATGCATAATTGCATATCGCGTTTAGTTCCATTCGTATAATTTCGAATTATAATGCAATGCAAAAGTTCAAAATCTCACGCGAAAATATATTTACCCTGAAACTATAGAAGCTGCTCCAGGATAATGCAAAATCTCTTTGACAAACAGAAAGATTCAAACGAGTCACCATAAATCACTTTTAATATCATCTCTCACAGTCAGTAAAATAAATTATACATTATGCCTAAAAAAATACTTAAAAAAATAGTCGTAGTCTAAACAAATGCAGAAATAATTATGACCATCTTATGAAGAATGTGTTTAGTTAAACCCAGATTTGAGAAATTTGACGATTCGCAAAATGGGATCTCATTTACATGCATAACATCACGCCTATAATCCCCAAAGGGGTAGGCAGAGCCAAAGGGGCAGCAGGCCCTTTACAGAGATTTTAAATTGGTCAGATATTTCTAGACTGGGTTTAAGCCAGGTCTCTTACCATTCCTATAGAGTTTTATACCAATAGGTTCACAATCTTTTAACCGTATGAAAAAAACCCATTTAGATTTCAAATGAACTCAAATCTGGACTTACATGAATCTTAGTATTACAATAAAAATTCTATGAGTTTCAACAATACAAATATAACAGCCACAGTGACTACATCATGTATTCAACGTTCTTAGATGTACGTTATTAAAGTTCATTTGAATTGAGATTAAATGATTTGAGTATATATTAGTAAAAGTTAAATGAATTCATATGATTATAAAATACATTTGGTCTAAGATGAAAAGTAACTTATCTACGAACTAATTGTATAAATAATAGTTACCCTGTCTGTTCATAACAAAGTGTATAAGTTCCTGAAAAGCAATTCATTTAATCTCAATTAAAAAAAAAAGCAATGAAAAGAATCACATAAAATGTAACAATGTATTTACATTTAAATCTATATTATATGACTTCATGACAAGCATGAGTAGTGATTTAAGGCAATAGTTTATATTCGATAATACAAATATATAGATATTAAAATATACATATATTTTCATATACACCCTATTAAGGTCAAAATAAAAGGTCCGACTTTTTAACCACATGAGAACTGGGTTAAAATAAAAAAAACCCTTGCAAAGGTGTCAATTCGAATATTTTGACACTAATGATTTTGATCCAATCTTTTCTTGGTTAAAAGAATGAGGAATGACAACACATCAGCACCCCCTTAATATCATAGTTGTTTAAATTTTGACACATCCTTCAACAGTTTAAATATAAAACCAAATGTAATCGATTTTCATTTCATTTACATTCATATTAGAACTAATTTCACTGGGCTGGATTGTCACCAGGCATTAAATATCATGAGTTCCTAAATAATTTCCAATATAAGATAAAATATATGAAATCCAGTTCATTTATTTTCATTTACAACTAGAATTTTATTGGAAACGAACTCTTAACCTCCAATTATATTGGAAAATTAATATATAATTAAGACAAATCTCTATACATTGAGATAAACAAAAGATCTTTGTAAAATTCTTATTCATCCGATTTTGAATATTCCTAAATTATGTTACAACGATATATAAACTGCAAGCATTTGTAACATCTCAATATAATTTAATTAAATGGAGTAGTACTTCCTAAGATAAAGTAAATGTTATTTTTTATATAATCTTATATTAAAGCGTTATTTCATCTTTTAAATCTTTGAATATAAGTGACATCGCATAATAATAATACTCCTTCTTTCATCAATTAATTTGCAAATAGATAATATTGACGGGACAAACTGCTAATTCTTCAGCTTTTAATAACTTTGATTCGAGAAATTCGACCTTGTTATTAGTTTAATTTTATTTTATTTATTGAACTATTAGCTTTCTGACTCCTTCACCATATAAACTTTAACTGTGCCAAATTTCATACTCCTCCGTTCGCGTAATTCTCATAAAAAGTTTTTGCTTCACGTATTAATATATAGATACTAGCTGACCCGGCGCACTTCGTTCCGCCACAGTCAATTACACATAATCTTGTTAAATAAATTAAGATGTAAGCTATCCTATCTTTCAAATTGGATCAAACTGCACACGGTGTGCTAATTTGATTAAAATCGGTTAAGTTGTTTCGGAGTTCATCGCGGACAAACATCGTGAAGGGTAATTTATATAGAAAAGCGACTCAAGACAGTTGGAATTCTTCAAAATCGGATAAAAGCACTATTATAATACCATAATAGAATACCATGTTTTTGGTGTCCCCATCTTCTCCCCAGATCACGTTTGTGGATCTGAAACAAAGTGTTGTACATAATAAATGGCAAGCATATATGTTCAACTTCATAATTAAGTGTTCACCTGCAGTGTGGTTACCTAGTATGTGTAGATAATAATTTATTATAAAATTGTAAATTTTGGCATTTAAAAGAGTAACTATCGAGTTTCTTGCCGGTTTCTTCTTGATAGTCTACCTTCCGAGCCGGTAGTAATGTTTTCTTTTCTGTTTTAAAATGACTATTTATAAGTCCTTTTTTTAAGCCTATATAAATAAAGAGATTTTGAATTTGAATAATTAATTTACAATATTATTTTTAGTACATACGAAACCAGAAAACTGTTTGTACAGAATCGTTAATAGAATCAATTGCAATAGTTTCAAAACATTTTGTATTTTGACCAAGCACATGCATACATACATAACATCACGCCCGTAATCCCTGAAAGGTTTAGCAGAGTCAAAGGGACAGCACACAGTCCCACACACCACGTCGTTCCTTTAGAATCATGATTTATAGAAGCATACTTGTGACTTGCATGCATTTTACAAGCATGCCTTTTATAAACATGCTTTTCACGTTCTGGCTTTTTATGAGCATGCTTTTTACAAGCATGCTTTTTACAGGCATGCTTTTTACAAGCATGCTTCTAACAAGCACGTTTTTCTAAAGCTACACCAACCTAGCTGTCGAGGCCGTGGTGCTTGCGCTTGATCCTCGCGTAGGGCCCGATGTCGGGGTCCGTCACGAAGTCGTACAGCACGCCCGTCCAGCTGGTGTGCTGCGGCAGGTTGTCGTAGAACTCGGCAGCTATCCGCCGGACCTGGGGAGAAATCATAAATAAATATTAGGCAGGCCCGTTCGATTTAACTTAGTAATGAAATGAAATGAAATATTTGTTGCGAATATAAATTTGGGTACATATTGAGCATGAAAAACATTGCTATTATATTTTATTCACCAAATTTTACCTTTGCAGGTGTATAATCCCCGCAGATTGCTAATGCGCTGGAACCTTGTCTAATTAACACCCACGTGACGTCACCCGCAAT
Organism: Glyphodes perspectalis; assembly: GCA_951394215.1. NCBI lineage: Eukaryota > Metazoa > Arthropoda > Insecta > Lepidoptera > Crambidae > Glyphodes > Glyphodes perspectalis. The sequence continues at coordinate 5,054,548 of OX596230.1, read as the reverse complement.
ATTCGCTGGTCAGTTTTGCGAACGGTACCGAGTGTTCGATACGTCACGATTACGTCACCATTATGGCGGCCAGGCGCATTAGCAATCTGCGGGGATTATATTCACATATTTCGAGTAAATAGAATTACATAATAGCACCTGTTTTGTGCATATTAGTTACAAATACAATTTTGTAATCAACGTAACAGTACTTGCATACTTAATTACTAACGTTCGAAATATTATTTTAGGCTGTAGAAGCAGTTATCCAAAAGCCACACTCTAACTGTTCTTTTAAAGTGACCTAAATTGAGATTCTTAAAAGAATCTGGTAATTTATTACATATCTCAATACACATATTAGGGGCCATCCATAAAGTACGTCACACGTAAAGGGGGACGGAGGGGGTCTACGATGTGTGGCATGGTGTGACAAGGGGTGGGAGGGGTCCTAAGTTTCGTGACATCACGTTTCAAAATCTAATATATCATAATAATTTGCAATTTCTGGATGTAAAATTGCAAAACATGTGATGTCACACTAGGGAGGGGGGAGTCCCACGAATGTGACCAGCTGTGACCGGGGGGGAGGGGGGGGGGCATCCATGAAGTACGTGTGACGTACTTTATGGATGGCCCCTTTTGGGAATTCTTTGAGGCTAGAAGTATAGATAAGTAAAGAAATTTAACTAGGAGGTAAAGCGCAGGACCAACTCCGGGCTGGTACTGAGTAATTTTAATATTGAAATACCCAGAGACAAATTTTTGGTCCGACCCGAGATTATATCTGAGACCTCTTAGTCATTAGGAAGCACATGCCACCACTACACCAACGAGTCAGTCGTTCTTTAAGCATATAAAGATACTAAAAACAACCTACTACTAATTATCTATTGTGGCGACCACGCCGCAAGATAGTCCAGGTTAGCTCCAATAATATGACAACAGATGGCGTTGATCGACCATGGGGAAACGCCATACATTCCTGCATCGCGCTGACGAAATTATTCTCGCCACTAAGTATATATACAATACACCGCGACGGTTAGTCGGACCTAGGTCCTCGAGCAAGCAACACCTAGCTCGGCGGAAGTACTTCCACTTTTATAGTGCGAGCTTGTACGTAAGGAAGTAAAATTCCCAACTACACAATTCCTTTAACAAAGGGGTCCCAACTCCAGGGTCTCGTACTGACCTCAGGCAGCCTCCTGCCCGGCACCGCTGGGAAGTCGTGGTGCTCGTTGTGGTACCCCACGTTGAACGTGATCCAGTTGAGGGGTCCGTAGTACGAGTACGTCTCGAAGCCCTTGCGGAACATGTAGTGTTCAGAAATGAAGTGGCCTGGAAGAGAAGAGGATTCAGTAAAAAAGATGTACCTGGTCGAGTCACCCACTCGTCACAAATACCGGGGTTTAACCGGGGTTGTGACGTCTCTGGTATAACACATAACATCACGCCCGTAATCCCCGAAGGGGTAGGCAGAATCCAATGGGTAGCATTCCCACGCTTGACCACATTCTGGCAAGAAATAAAAATGGGTTTTGTGGAAAATTGTGAAAAAGTTGTGACAAGTGGCTAGCTCGCCGCCTGCACAATTACATACCCAAAACCCGATTCAAAATTTTTCAAAATTCAAAATTTCTTTATTCATGTAGGCCTTAAAAAAGCACTTATAAATCGTCAATTTTACAAAATCTTAAGAGCAATGTGAATCTACCACCGGTTCGGAATGCTGATTCTACCGAGAAGAAACCGGCAAGAAACTCGGTAGTTACTCTTTTCAGCGTCAAAATATACATGAGTAATATACAGTTTTCTTTTAAATGTTTTAAACCAAATCATACAATCAATGACTGCGGGAGATGACATAATACGATTACTTACAATAAAAGTGTAAGATTAACCAGAGCAGACCAGCCCCCAAAGGTGGCACCTGTGCACAAGCATGACGTATGTGTCAGCCATCGTTTCACTCAACCATATCAGAGGGAATGTAACGACCCGCCACATAACGCCACCACCCCAGAGGCAATTAAGTGAGCATGACTACTCAGGCTATCTCAGCAATTAATTAAAAAAACTAAAAAGAAAAAGGTCACAAATATCCAACATCAGCCACTAACCATAGGAAAAGGTGTACAAGATTCAGACTACCCTATTAAAAATTTCACATTAGATCCCAATGGAGATTCATTAACCCAAGCTGTCTTATCGTTCAGATAATCGTCAGTAGTATAATAACCTTTTTGTAGTAAGTTATTTTTAATGTACTTTTTGAACTGAATGAGAGGCAATGTTATGATACTTGCGGGAATTTTATTATAGTAATTTATACTTTGTCCCATAAAGCTACGTGACAACTTTTGAAGTCTGAAACGTGGTATTGCTATCTTAAACTTATTTCTTGTATTTTTATTATGCACATCACATTTTTTAGTAAACAAATTGATGTTTTGATGCACATATAAGATGCAGCTATATATGTACTGTGAGGCAACGGTGAGAATCCCAATTTGCTTGAATAACTCCCTAAGAGAGTCTCGAGTGTTTAGATTGTAGATAGATCTAATAGCTCGTTTTTGAAGAAGAAAGATAGTCTGGATTTCTGCTGCCTTTCCCCAAAGAAGAATACCGTAAGACATGATGCTATGAAAGTAACTGAAATAGACCAGACGAGATGTTGCAACGTCTGTAAGTTGTCTAATTCTTTTAATCGCAAAAACAGCTGAACTAAGCTTCCGGGCAAGAATAGAAATCTGATAACTCCACTGCAGCTTTGAGTCTAGATTAATACCTAAAAAGACGGTCGATTCGACTAATTCCAATTTGTCGCCGTCCAACTTTAAGCTTACATCTACTTGTCTTACGTTTGGAAGAACAAAATTCACACATTTTGTTTTTTTTTTGCATTAAGCTGTAGGTTATTCACTGTAAACCAATTTAAGACCATCGAGAGAGTATTATTTACGTCATCAAAATTATTTTTACTTCTATCAATGTCAAAAATGAGCGATGTGTCATCAGCAAATAATACAATCTTACATAAGTCTTTAACACAGAATGGCAAATCATTAATATAAATTAAAAATAGGAAAGGGCCCAGAATAGATCCTTGAGGGACACCCATGGTAACCTTCGAACCTGTAGAAAGAGCTCCGTTTATACCAACTCTTTGAATTCTGGAATTAATGTATGATGTAATAAGTTCCAGAGCAAGATCTTTGACGCCGTAATGGTCCAATTTACAAATGAGAGTCCGGTGATCAACACAATCAAATGCCTTGGATAAATCACAGAATACACCAAGAGCATTGAGTGAGTTCTCCCAGGCCTCATATATATGTTTTATGAGCGCAATTCCAGCATCAGTTGTGGAACGACCTCTGCAGAAGCCATACTGATTCGAATGTAAAAGTTTATTTTGTGTGAAGTGAGCTAACAATTGTTCATTAATAATTTTTTCAAAAACTTTACTTAGTGTAGGTAAAATTGATATAGGTCTAAAATTATTAGGGTCATGTTTACAACCAGATTTGAATAATGGTAAGACCTTACTATGTTTCATTAAGTCCGGAAACACACCACTATCAATACAGGAATTAAAGATATCCGCTAAGTATGGTGCAATAATAGGAATAATATGATTAATATGCTTTATGGAAATACCAAACAGGTCACAAGTATTTTTCTGTTGCAGAGATTTGAAGGTACTTATTATATCATTGGTACCTATGTGTTTAAATTTGAAAAGAGAATTACAACCAGCGACGTTATTCTTTAACAACTTCTCCGCTTCAGAAGCAGAGGAGTTCAGCTGAGCAGTTGTTGTGATAGGAATATTGGTAAAAAAACGTTCAAAAGCCTCTGCAATGTGTTGATCGGAATTAACAACTTCGTTATTAATATTGAGACTAAACGAAGTGTCACGTGGTTTTAATTTGCCGGTTTCATGGTTTATAACATCCCACGTAGCTTGTATTTTATTGTTGGAATTTGATATCCTATCACGAATATATAAAGATTTCGCATGCAAACATATTTTTTTTAAAAGTTTAGAATAATTCCTTACATGATTTAAGAATTCAGAACAATTATTAAACTTTTTGAGTTCATATAATTCATAAAGTCGGTTTCTACTTTTGTAAATTCCCTTTGTAGCCCAGGACTGAATGTGACTTGATTTGGACATTTCCGCTTTTTTAAGGGAAAGTTAAATTCAAATTCTTTCATCAATTTATCAAACAAAGTTCTGTATAAAGTATCAGGATCACTAGACACACACGATGTACCATTAGTCGCCTTTAACGACATGCTACAGTGATAAGTCGTCACAATAATTTCACCATTTTTCATCCTATCTTCCTAGCGTTATGTCCTTAGACGGGGTCCGCTTAGACCACGATCCAGGATTTAGCGAGTCTAGTAATTACATTGAAGCGAATGCCGATCTGACCTTCGTAACCCTAAAATAGGGGAACCAGACAATTTTTGCATCACGGCTACAAATCCAAACTTGTTTGAATTTGCAGGTTTCATCACAATGTTTTCCCTCACCGCCGAGCTAGTGGTATAAATACGTACATAGATTTAAAAAATCCAGAGGTACGTGCCCGGGTTTGAACCTGCACCTCGGTTAGCGGTTATCAGGTGCGTGTCTTTACCATTGAGCTACCATCGCTCTACATTTTTTTATCTAACCCTACCCAATTATATTGTTGGCTAAATATGGTGTATGATACTTATTGCTCCTTGGAGATTACCTACCGCGTCGGGGATTGCAGGTTTGTATGTACTGACATTTATAAGTGCTTATTTAAGCTTACGTAGTGTTGCCGAACTATCGATAGTTTGACTATCGATAGTTGATCTCGGAAATCATCTATAATATCAATAGTATCGATAGCTCAGTTTGGTAAAATAGTGTCAGTATACTGCAATACTATCGATAGTATCAATAGTATTGAAGCTCAATATCAAAATTACTATCGATACTATCGAATAGTATCGGCCATGATGATTTTAATAATAATTGATAGTATCGATATGTTTGCGCGGTCGATTTTCTGTCATCCTCTAGACAATTATTGATTTAGCTATTAAAGCCAAGGCTACTATCGATGGGATAAAACTATCGATTGTATCGTTACTATCGATAATATTGATGTGTGTCGATAGTATTGCCATTCACAGGGCTATCGATACGATCTATAGTATCGAAACTAACGATAATATCGATACGGCTATCGATACTATTGCTTTTTCCCAACTATCGATAGTCTATCGATAGACTATCGATAGTGGACTATCGAGCGGCAACACTAAGCTTACGTAAATAAAGATAATTTCATTAAAAAACCACATAATAACCGCGTCCCTTGTCTAGCAAGTCGTAACGCGGTTTATCTAGTATTGTATGATTGTGTAAACGACCACATAGTCACTTGTTATTATTTTCTTTACAACTTTTGCAACCGTTAGTAAAGAGTTACTGTTCCTTGGACTAACTTACTTATCTTAGGGTTACGAAGGTCAGACCGGCAGTCGCTTCAATGTAATTACCAGACTCGCTACATCCTGGATCATGGTCTAAGCGGACCCCGTCTAAGCACGGGACATAACGCTAGGAAGATGATGATGATGACTGTTCCTTGGACTTTGACTAAATGTAGCTGGCGTGATGATATGTATGTATGTATGTATGTATGTATGTATGTATGTATGTATGTATGTATGTATGTATGTATGTATGTATGTATGTATGTATGTATGTATGTATGTATGTATGTATGTATGTATGTATGTATGTATGTATGTATGTATGTATGTATGTTCAACTTACCAGCCACTGGATGAATGCCCATTGCACTCACAGAACCGAAGATGAGGTACGTCAGCACTTTCCAGCCTGCAATCAAAGAAATCATAATTATTCCATATCAATGCCAAAATATTCTTCATTTATACCAGGGATTGATTGTGTAGGCGACGAGCTAGCCACTTTGTTACTACTTTTCCAAAAGTTTCCATCTAACCCAGCTCATTGTCCCATGTTGGTCTCGGACTTAAGAAGAATGTGCCATCTTGTGTTTCTTGTCTAGCATGTCGTAAAGGGCGACTAATGGTATATTGGCTTTTGGGTAAGTGATTGTGTAGGCGACGAGCTAGCCACTTGACACTACTTTCTCACAATTCTCAATCTAACCCAGTTTTGTTTTTGGCTAAATGTGGTTAAAAGGGCCCGCTAACCCCTTTGACTCTGCCTACCCCTTCGGGGATTATGGGCGTAATGTTGTGTGATGCCAGAGACGTCACAATTCCGGTTAAGACTGAATTCGTTCGATCGGCTTACCCGTTGATGGTCTTACCCCGACAAAAATTTAATCCTGTCGAAGGGGGTTTTGTCTAATAACAGCGTAAGAGTTAACCCGTTCATTATGGTAAAATTTAAGGGGTTACCCCTTTAAAGGGTTTTCTTATGTTAACCAGAACAAAACCCTTTCAAAGGGGTTTTTTCCTTGAAAAGGTTTCGTTTGGTTAACAGTCGTAACCAGAACAAAATCCTTTCAAGTGGTTCAAGGGGTTTCAAAGGTTTTAAAACCTCTTTCGTATGGGTAAGACAAACTGTTTGGCTTCTTCACTAACTCGTTCATTTTCACAAGCACCAATGTAGCCTCCTTCTCCCAAAAGCCTTCCTGAGCACTCACCGAACAGCTTCACAACAACTGCATCAAAGAACAGCTGGATGACCAGGTTGACCAGCTCGAGCGGCGTGGGGGGCTTCGGGCGCACCACTAGCGGCCGGAACGAGTAGAAAAACGGTTGCAGGAACAACCACAGCAGCTTGCCTCCAGTGGTGCAGAACAGTTTCGCTTCGATGAGGGTTGGAAGGTCAGTGTCTATGACCTCGTCGCCTTGGTACTGGAAATTGATGGGAAGTTCATTAACCTTTGACCAACACTAACCATACACTTGTTGCTAGATAAGGACCAAGAGGTCCGGGGTTCAAATCCCGGGTAGGGCCAAAAACTTGTGGCTGGTTATTTCAATATTGAAATTACTCAGCAACAGTCCGGAGTCAGGAAGTTGGTGGTTTAATCACCCCCGTGCCTCGGAAAGCACGTTAAGCCGTTGGTCCTGCGCCTGACCTCTCACCGGTCATGTCGGTGCCGTCTCATCGGACTATGAGACTGAAGGAATTGAGAGTGCATCTGTGTTTGCGCACACACTTGTGCACTATAATATCTCCTGCGCAGGTGGACAATCCTCGTTAGGAGGAGATTATTATAAGATACACTGGCTTTCCCATACAAGGTAATTTTTAGCATAAACGAAAACTGAAGCACAAGTCAAATACTTCGACAAGCTTTTTGTAATGCTTTGATGTCCTCCAACGTATAGCGATGCGCACGCGCCTTGATTTTAGAAGGTCTTTATGTGTAATTGAAGGTTTTTTAAATATTATCTGTCAAAATATAACATGGTATAAAAACTATTGCAATCGATTCTATTAACGATTGTGTACAAACTTCAGGTTTAGTATATACTAAAAAATTTGATGGTATATGTGTCTGGCCTTACCCTATGGTGTTCCAAGTGGTACTTCTTGAAACTGATAGAGATGGGTATACCGATGGGCAGGTTCGCGAAGAAGCCGAACAGCCGGTTCTGCAGCGGCCGGTTGTGTCCGAAAGCAAGGTTGTGAGCGATCTCGTGGATTGCTGCGGACAATGGATGTGTCAGTTTGATTGCGAAAGCAGTTTGGTTGCGAAATCAGTTTGGTTGCAAAAGCAGTTTGGTTGCGAAAGCAGTTTGGTTGCGAAATCAGTTTGATCGCAAAAGCAGTTTGGTTAGAAGTATAATTTGGTTGCAAAGTCAGTTTGGTTGGCGGAGTCAGTTATATTGCAAAGAACTCAACTAATTTTGGCGTATAGTTTAGTTGGTTCAATAAATTTGAGGCCATTTACTCATCCGTGGAATTATTTATCTACTTTGATGACATTATACTGCTAAATATATCAGCTGCTGCATAAATCTTTCTGATTCTTTGGAGGATACTAAACCAATTGTTTTAATACATTCAAATCATCACGCTCACAATCCCTGAAGGAATAGGCAAAGCACAAGGAGCAATAAGACCCTTTAACCACTTTTACCGAAAAGAAAAATTAAGTTTGGCTAGATGGAAAAGCGTTAAAACCTAGCTCGTCGCCTTCACATAACATACAATAACAAAACATCGCCCAATACACCATTAATCGCGTTTTACGACATGCTAGGCGAGGACCACAGCGGAGGCACAACATAATTCACTCTGTTGTTTTTATGACACACTATAATTTTAAAACTATACTAATATTTAACTGGCTCGATGGCTCATTCGGTAGTGACCCTGCCCCATGCGCTAAGAGTTGTGGGTTCGATCCCTAGGACAAACATTCGTACGATTAATACTTGTGTTTGTTCTGTGTGTGGGTGTTAATATTTAATATTTAAGTATGTATTTGTAATACCACTGTTGATTTTGATAGTCGTATAACAAGTGCTTCAGCTACTTACCTCGGAGTCAGATCAATGTATGTGATGTAGTCTGATATTTATTTATCTATACTTAAAATAAATCTGTAGAGAGGTCAATTCTGTACATGAAATATATTTTCAAAATAACTATCAGGGGGTGATTAGTGATCGATACTGATGCCAAAAATGCAATCAGTAAAATTTTTGTCTGTCTGTCTGTCTGTCTGTATGTTCCTTATAGAAACAAAAACTACTCGACGGATTTTAACGAAACTTGGTACAATTATTCATCAAACTCCTGGGCAGGTTATAGTATACTTTTCATTACGCTACAATCAATAGGAGCAGAGTAGTGAAGGGAAATGTTGGGAAAACATGAGAAGTTACTTCATTTCTTATTTAAGCTTCCTTCGCGTGTGCAGCCTTAATGGTTAAAGTTACATAGAAATCATGTATGACGGAAATAGTCTATATAATATTAGCCATAAAAGCGGGTGACACCGCTGGCACAGCTAGTTTAATATAAAAAGCTGAGTTTGTTTGTTTGGTTGAACGCGCTAATCTCAACTTGTGGTTAATTAAAAAAACCGCGAGAACTAGTTTTAAATATTTGTGGTATGATAGACCACACAGGCGACCACTGAAAACCAGCATCCTGGTGTCACCTATTGGCACCATGACATACTGCAGAGTTGAAGCCTTTTTACTGCCATGTTGGTCTGGGACTCATAAATAATGTGCCAACTGTGTTCCTTGTCTAACATGTCGTAAAAGGCGACTAATGGTATATCGTGTTTTGGGTGTGTGATTGTGTAGACGACGAGCTAGCCACTTGTCACTACTTTTCGCAATTTTCCAGTTCCAGTTTTATTTCTGACGAAATGTAGTAAAAAGGGGCTAGCTCGTCGCCTACACAATCACACACCCAAAACCCGATATACCATTAGTCGCCTTTTACGACATGCTAGGCAAGGAACACAACGTGTGTTATTATAATAAAAAAATATACAATATATTTCTAATTCTTTTTTTTTTATATATAAAACATTTGAAGTATTTGTTAGTAAGATAAAGATCGTGTCATATGGCGTTCGGTTCTCTCTGCCTACCCCGCTAGGGAAGAGGCGTGAAGTTAAGTTTAGTATTAATTTTTGTTTTTGCGCTAAATAAATATTTTTTTCTTTCTTTCACTTTTCTTAGTCACTTCTCGTATTAGATACAATTTGCCGTTATCTTATCTTGCTATCTCTGTTTATGCGTTTGTGTTTATTCGCTCAAATATGCAATCATTTCCTAGGCAACATTATTCATGTTAAACTGATAACACTATCAGCACTCGAGTAAATAAAACCAGTGTTGCCAGGATTTTAATTTGAATCTCCATTTTAGCCGACCACGGCAACAGCGGGAGGGTTAAGATTATAACTGTCTAATAAGGGTTTTCACAAATACAAAAACCGCCAGATGGCACGAGGGAGTCTCGTGGTCTTATCACTGTCACTATTGGCTCCTTGTTGACAGCATGTCAGTTTGTTCTGACAACCTACCAATGAGGAGGGTGACAAGACCGTACGTCACAGTTACGCCATCTAACTGATGTTTTAATTTAAAAAACCCTCATTGTTAAAGAAGGTCTAACAGTGCCAAACAAAGAAATTTATAATTTTTTAAAAGGAAAAAAAAACAAATTAATAAAATATTGTTTGTCAAATGATTACATACATTTTGAGAGTGAATTTAAAAAGGACGTCAATAATTTATTATCTAACATCGTCATGATCCACGATTCAGGATTTAGACAATCTGGGTATTACGTTGAAGCGACTGCTTATTCGACCTCCGTAACCCTTAGATAGGGGAACCAGACAAATTGGATCATGGTAACACATCCATAGTTATTTCAATGTGCACGTGTAATCACGATATTTTTCCTCATGGGCCTACGCAAGGGGGGTAGGTGGGCTAACCCCCCTTGGAACTCGCGTGCCAAGGTCTATTTACTACATTATTGTAAAAAAATATTGTAAAAAAAAAATATAGTATTGCCCCCTGGACCAAAAAAAACTGTAGGTTTTGTAATCTATTGTATTTTAACATATTATTTATTAAATACCAGTTTCCTTTCCGAGCCCTAACTTTATTCTAAACTAGCTGACCCGGCGCACTTCGCAACGCCCCGTTCTCGGATTTTCGATACCCTTTTTTTTCGTGCAACTTTTTAATTTTTCCATTCATAAGAACCTCACCTGATAATAACAAACACAGCTAAAAAAAGAAATAGCGAAATATTCAGCTGTTCTCGAGATTTGCACAGCAACACATTCGGCGATTCATTTTTATATTATAGATTCCTTAAATTCCCTCTTTTACAATCCCCAAAATAGGGGAGAATCCTGAAACATGACCACACTCTACACCACTTCATTGAAGTGGCTAATGTTCTATTACCTGATAAGATTAATAACAAGATTTCTCCTGCCCCGTTATAGTAGCCCGATTATACTGCATATTCACAGCTGTAATCAGATTTGTCGATTCTAGATAACTGATTACGGCCAGGGATTAAAAATTGGGGGGCCGCGGGCCGCACGCGGCCCGGTAAACATTTGCACGTGACGTGTGTTCAACCTTGGGGCTGCTACAATAGAATGTAGATTCTTAAGACATTTAAGATTAGGATAAATATATGTGTTAAGTCCCATGTTGGTCTGGGACTTGGCCCATGTTGATCTGGGACTTAAAAATAATGTGCCAACTGTGGTTCTTGCCTAGCATGTCCTAAAAGGCGACTAATGGTATATCGGATTTTGGGTGTGTGATTGTGTAGGCGACTGGTTAGCCGCTTGTCACTGCTTTTTCACAATTTTCCATCTAACCCAGCCCAGCTTTATTTTCGGCTGAACGTGGTTGAAGGGGCATGCTGCCACTTTGACTCTGCCTACCCCTTCGGGGATCATGGGCGTGATGTTATGTTTGTTTGTTTGTTTGTTTGTGTTAAGGAATTTCCCTCCCACTTAGGTTGGTCTGGGACTTTAATTTACCAACTGTGTTCCTCGCCTAGCATGTCGTAAAATGCGACTAATGGTGTAATTGAGTATTAGGTAAGATATTGCGCAGCCGACGAGCTAGTCACTTGTTACTTTTTTTTCCAATGTGTATCCCTCTCTTACCTTTTCTTTCACTCTCTAACCCATTTACATCACTCTCTAACTCTTTCTATCACTCTCTAACCCTTTATTTTACTCTTTAATCCTTTTTAACTTTCTATCGCTCTCTAATCCTTTTTCTCATTATCTAACCCATTTTCACCGTCGTTAGCCACATGTTAACCCAACACCACTCACCCAGCATCAGCGAATGGTTGATGACGCCCCCGAAGCAGTACGCGACGAGCAGGGTGACGGGCCACGACAGCCGCTGCACCACCGGCAGCATCACGAGCTGGGTCAGCACCATCGCGGTCACCACCCATTTGAAGAGGGGGTCGTAGCCGAAGAGTTTCTTGATTTGAGGGTACTTCTCTGTAGGGAGATGATACATTAGTCAATACATGATCGAAAATAGTTAATATGGCCCGTTGGTCGAGTGGTCAGAGACCCTGACCACGAAACTAAGGGTCGCGGGTTCCTCTAGGGGCAAATGTTTCATGTGATGAACATGGACATTTGTACTTCGGTCATGGATGTTTTTAAACGTATTTAAGTTCGGTCGGTTCTCTCTGCCTACCCCGCTAGGGAAGTGGCGTGATGTTTAGTTAGTTAGTTAAGTATGTCTATCCGTTCGCCTAGTATCCATAGTACAAGCGTAAGCTTAGTTTGGAACTAGGGAATTGGTGTGTCAGTCTGGAGAATTTATTTATTTATTATTATTTAATTTGGCGTCATGCAAACTATCTGAGCGTCTCTTGTTGCGCGTCAAATGTTGCTCTGTTAGTGTATCATCATCTTCATCATCTTTCTAGCGTTATGTCCCGTGCTTAGACGGGGTCCGCTTAAACCATGATCCAGGATGTAGCGAGTCTGGTAATTACATTGAAGCGACTGCCCATCTGACCTTCGTAACCCTAAGATAGGGAAACCAGACAATTTTTGGACCACGGTGACAAATCCAAAGTTGTTTAAATTATTTGCAGGTTACATCACGATGTTTTCCCTCACCGCCGAGTTAGTGGTTTAAATACGTCCATAGATTTGCTAAATCCCGAGGTTAGGGATTGAACCCGCATCCTTCGGTTAAGAGGCGCTTGTCCTTACCATTAAGCTACCACCGCTCATATATTGCTTAATGTATACTGATTTATTTTTATTCTTAACTAGCTGACCCGGCGCACTTAGTAACGCCCCGTTCTCGGATTTTCAATACCCTTTTTTTCGTGTAACTTTTTTATTATTATTATTATAAGAACCTAGTTATGAAACCCTCTGTACCCTCCGTGTTAGACTAAGTATTGCCAGCTCATCATTTCGAGCTTATCTGTAATTTTATGTTAACGCAGCAACTTAGACCTCAGTGGCTGCATGATGTATTTTCTTTAGTATTAAAGCATCTCCAGATCGATGTAGACCATATATTTGTCTTTTACTCATTAGAATTAATTTAGTATTAATTTTGTAACTTTTTTAAAACTTTCCACCCGGCTCCCGAACCTTAACTGGCGCAGCCGGAGCGGATTTTTCATTAGTTTTTCCGCGTTTTCGTGAGTTCGGATGTACAAATTCGCCTAGCTACGTAAAACCGAGTGAAATCGAAAATCCGTCGAACCAAAGAAATACGTTAATTTTCGGGTGTGAAAGCTGGAAGAAAATGGGTGTCGTGGTCGGTTGGTGAGTAAGACTTTTCACCAATCCTTTCATTCCCTCATCCTCCCATTTTAAATAAGTGTTATTTTATTGTTACTTTGAGATAGATCTTCTCTCATTATAACGCGCCTCAGTCCATAAGACTTGTATTAGCATCTGTAGTCTTATCTGAATCTAAAAATAGAATTCTCATAGAGTAGATTTGCATATAGAGACTACATTATTATAATAGTAAAAATTATAAAATATATTGTAATACTATGAAAAGATAAGCTAAAGTAACTAAAAGTGATTTTAATTTAATATTTGATATTTTATTTCTTTTTACAAAATAGTATTTTTACATAAAAATAATTACTTACTAATGTTTAATAATTCCTTCTCCTTTGAACAATTTTATATGTGTTAATTTTATAGTGTGTTTTGTGTACTTATTTTATGTGTAAAATTTAATTAGGAAGTGTTTAATATCGTGTGTTGAGTAACGTTGCGTTATCTGAAACTTTCTCTACTCTACGATGGCTACTCCCGAGCCGATCGTTTCAATTCCAAATGAAATGATTCATTTAATACCATTATTTAATGGGGATAAAAGACTGTTAAACCTTTTCATCACTAAATGTGAATTTATAATTTCACGATATCGGGGCGGTGAGCAACAAAATTTATATGTATACCACGCTATAACTAGCCGCCTTACCGGGAACGCAGCGTCGCTCTTATCAGAACAAGAAGACATCCTGTCTTGGTCTGAATTAAAAGAATTATTGCAACAACATTTCGGAGATCCAAGAAGTGAAGCGTGCATTAATATTGATTTAGAATCTTTAAAAATTAAATCCGGTGAAAGTTATTTAGATTTTTGTGGTAGGATTCAAAGCGTCCGGTCCGCATTAATTTCAAAGGTTAATATGTCCCAAGATAGTGATTTAAGACGCGCAAAATTAATTATATATAATAATACGGCTCTTAACGTGTTCCTATACAATTTGCCTGAAAATTTAGTGCGAATTGTAAGACTAAAGGGGCCGGATACGTTAGAGGCCGCCCTTAGTGTAGTTTTGGAAGAGGTGAACTTCCACGAGCAATACAGTGCGCGTAACCGAATTTACGGTCAGACACCAAAGCCGAGTACCAATTTTAATTTTCAAGGCCCAAGGTTTGGAGGACAATTGCTGCCCCAACCAACAGGGTTTAGACCCATATTTTCGAGTAATACGACACCCCAATTTAAATTCGGTATTCCTCCGGGTTTACAAATGAAAGGGCCACAATTTCAAGGACAAGGTCAATTTAATCAAAAGCCACCACAACAATTTGGCTACAAGCCCCCGCAACAGTTCGGCTATAAGCCACCGGTACAGTTTGGCTATAAGCCCCCGCAACAATTCGGCTATAGACCACCGCAACAATTTGGCTATAGACCACCGCAACAATTTGGCTACAAGCCACCCCAACAATTTGGGTATACCCCGCCTCAGGTACAGCCTCCTCGAATGCAGATATCAGATGTTTCCATGAGAACAGCCCCTCCTAGGCCTAATCCCGGTTTTAAATTAAATGAACTGACGCTGGACGAATACAACGAACAGTATTACTACCCCAGCGAATATCAGGACAATTATGTCGAAAGTGATTTCTATCCGTATCAACTAGAAGATGAGCAACATCTTGTCGAATCACAAGATCGCTCTGACGAAATTGAACAGACCGACACACAACAGACTGAGGATTTTCACGACCCAGCCTCGATCAAAAAGATAAAAAAATGATTGTAGAAATTAATTGCGATCCAAACCTCAAATTACCTTATATTTATTTAGAAGAGATCGATGCTAAAATGATGATCGATACGGGCAGTATGCGATCTTTCTTTAGTCCCCGTATAGCACATCAATATTTTACGGAATTTTTAGAAAAAGAACCATTTCAGGTAGTTAGCACGCACGCGTCAAGTTGTCATGACGAGACAATTACAATTCCTCTCCTACCTACTTTTAATAGCGATTCATATCACAAATTTTACGTGTACGATGTTGACGCCCGTTATGAAGGGCTTATCGGAAATGACTTGCTGCAACAACTCGATGCTGTCATTGATTTAAAGAATGGCATATTGCAAACTAAGACAGCTAGTATTCCAATAATCAATAATGATCTTAGCTATGACATTAATGTAACGGCACGAACGGAGCAACGAGTTAAGCTACCCGTTAATCAATACTCAGGGGAAGCTATTCTTGAGTTTAGGCAATTCAAAGATGGAGTGCGAATGCCCTCTGCAATAGTTAATTGTACAAACGGCTATGCTTCAACAGTTATTCAAAATACCCTCGACAGGGAAGTAACACTCACAATAAAAGAACCTTTTTCCGTAACTAAGTTTGACCGCATAGACAACAACTTGAACTTGACTAAAGACATGACGGACAAAGAAACGAGTCTAATGTTAGAAGAGAACTTAACAAAGCTTAGATTAGACCACACCAATAGCGAGGAATGTGACAAAATTTGTCAACTTTGCGGAGAATACAAAGACATTTTTTATTGCGATCAAATCCCCCTATCATTTACCAACCAAGTCAAACACCAAATTCGTACTAAAAATGAGGACCCAATTTATGTCAAACCGTACAGACAAGCCCCAGTTTTACAACAGGAAATTAACCAACAAGTAGAGAAATTATTACAAAATAATGTGATACGCGAATCACATTCGCCATGGAGTGCACCGGTACACTTAGTACCTAAAAAGATGGACGCATCCGGTGAAGCTAAGTATAGGATGGTTGTCGACTACAGACGTCTCAATGAGATTACTGTAGATGACAAATACCCGTTGCCGAATATCACCGACTTATTTGACAAGTTAGGAAAGAGTTCATATTTTAGCACCTTAGACTTAGCCAGTGGTTATCACCAAATCGAAATAGTAGAGACTGACAGACAAAAGACCGCATTTAGCACACAAAATGGCCATTATGAGTTTCTCAGAATGCCTTTTGGACTAAAGACAGCCCCAGCTACCTTCCAAAGGGCTATGGATAATGTTCTGAGAGGACTGCAGGGATTACACTGCATGGTTTACCTTGACGACATTATAATTTTTTCGAGCAGTTTAGACGAACACATACAGAAATTAAGAATGATTTTTAACAGACTGAGAGAGACTAACTTGAAGGTACAACTAGACAAGTCCGAATTCCTTCGCAAGGAAGTGCTTTATCTTGGCCATACCATAACTAAAGACGGGTTAAAACCCAATGACGAGAAAATCAATGCCGTACTAAATTATCCTCTACCAAAGACAACGACTGAAATAAAAAGTTTCCTCGGGCTTGTGGGTTACTACAGACGATTTATTAGGGATTTTGCGAAAATAACTAAACCTCTTACAGAATGTTTAAAGAAACGTAACAAGATTATAATGGATCAGAATTACATAGACGCATTTAACAAATGTAAAGAGCTTCTCACAAATGCTCCTTTACTGCAATACCCTGATTATAGTAAACCATTTATATTAACTACTGATGCCTCACAGGTAGCGTTAGGCGCAGTACTATCCCAGGGCGAAGTACCCAGAGATAAACCAGTTGCATACGCTAGTCGGTCTCTCAGTGAGACAGAAGCTCGCTACAGTACAATCGAGCGAGAATTACTAGCAATCATATATGGCGTAAAACACTTCAGACCATATCTTTATGGTCGTAAATTTTTCATATACACGGACCATCGTCCTTTAGCCTGGCTTAATTCCCTTAAGGATCCCAGTAGCAAGTTGACCCGTTGGCGATTGCGTTTACAAGACTATAATTTTGAGATAATATACAAAAATGGCAAGCAAAATAGTAACGCAGATGCCTTATCCAGAATCAAAGTAAATGCAACGGGTTCTGAAGAAGACGAAAATCAGTCAATGATAGTGAATATAGATGATAGGGAAGAAAAATTAAAGCAACACATAGCGGAAGTAGTAGAACAAATTGAAAAATTAGGCACTAACAAAAGACCTAGGAATAACTCTTCTACTAGCACGGCATCAGACCTCAGTGGTACAGCCACTGCAAGTATAATTGAAATCTCAGACACATCGTCACATGCCAGTTTAGAAATGAAATCAGAGTATCAGATTCCATCAGATAGTTCGAGCAAATCCCAAACCATACATTCAGCTGCAGATTTAGAATCCATGGGCATTCCAATTTTACAAGAAGCCATTGATTCTAAACCCAACCAAATTTTAATTTTCTCATGGTTTAAAAACGAAGTCTCAGTAAAAGACCTTTCTAGGAACAAACAAAAGGTTTTAGAAGTCTTTATGCCACTTAATAATCCCGAGCTAGTAAAACAGTTTCTGAAAGAATATATAAGACCCAAAATAAAATATTTCATTTATTTTGAAGAAAAGGAACACAGGCGTATGTTTAGTACAATCATTATTCAACTTTTCAAAAAAGATATGGTTCAGTTTTATGAATGTACAGAGAGAGTGGTAGTTATAGAAGATGAAGGTGAACAGAAAGCAGCCGTAGTTAAATATCATGAAGGAAAAACGTGCCATAGAGGAATTAAAGAAACATTAGTTAGGCTTCGTCGAAATTTTTATTGGAATAACATGCAGGAAACCGTTTCGGCTATTATTAATGCTTGCGAAGCATGTCAAAAACTAAAGTATGATCGAAAACCCATGAAACCGTTGTTGCAGTTAACGCAGACGCAAAATGCCCCTTTTCAGGAAATCTTCATAGACCTTTTTAGTATTGAAGGTAAAACGTACTTGACTCTTATAGACGCATTCAGTAAGTTAGCACAGGCCATAGAAATTCAAAGTAAATCTACTCCTGATGTAATTCGAGCTTTACTCAAATATTTTTCTTTTTACGGTACCCCTAAAAGAATAAGTTCAGATCCGGGAACTGAATTCAATAATGAATTATTGAAGGAATTTCTAAGTTTACACAAAATTGATCTTCATATTGGCACTCCTAACAACCCAAATTCGATGGGCCTTATCGAACGTTTTCACTCCACAATAATTGAAATTTATAGATTGGGAAAATATGAAAGACGTTGCACGGATGCAGCATCAATCATGACCTACTCCGTTATGGCTTATAACCATACAATCCATTCTGTCACAGGATTGACCCCATTCGAAATAGTGTTCGGACATACTGATTCAGGTAGTACATTTGGTGTCGAATTTGAGAAAAACTACTGTCAACAGCTAGTTAAGGAGCATGCTAAGCGTACAAAATACTTATACAATTATTTAGTCGAACAGATGATAGCAAGGAAAGAATTAGTCAGGGAAAAGAAAGGTGGCGAGGAAATAATAGAGTTTGCACAAGGTAAAACAATTTTTGCGAAAGATATAAATAAAAGAAAGAGCAAGGATAAGCCGCGATACATAAAAGCAAAGGTGATAGGAAAAACAAAAAGAAATGTCGTACCAATAGAAATAGGACAAAGAAAAACTAAGGTTCCTATTAAGAATGTTAAACGCCCTCCACAGGTGGTGTTTCCTGATGATGTGGACCCAAGCGCTGGCCCTTCAAATTCAAATACTTGAAGGAAATCCAGGAATACTTCCGGTGAAAGAAGGCAAAGCATTTATTCAAACAGATCATTGGACTATCATTAAGGTTGTCTCTTTAGAAAGAATTTATGAAGATTTGGAACATGTTAGGACCAATTTTAAACAGTTTTCCGATTTAATCGATTTTAATAATCCTGCCTACCGTGAATATCTGAGTGTTAAAACACACACGGAATACATACGTGAGATAACTATAGAAAAGTATAGACAACTCGTACCACAGCGCTATAAAAGAGGACTTATCAATCCTTTAGGTTCTTTTATAAAGTTGATTACGGGAAATATGGACCACGATGACGCAGTAAGATACGAAAACTTAATTTCCAAATTAAATAGTAATCAGATCGTAATCTCCAAAAAGTTAACCCTGATCTCCCAGATGTTTGATAGTTTTATAAATACTACGGAAACAATCAATAGTAACAATATTATACTAGATGAACGTCTACAGAAAATAGAGAGCCTATTAAATGAAACAAATGCTAAGCAAGATAAATGGTTATTTTCCACATATATATTAGGATTATTTAATATTTTCATAAGTAGTTTCCGTACTATTTTCATTAGGTTAAGTGAACTTGAGACTGCTCTATCATTAAGTCGATTGTCTGTCTTACATCAATCAATTGTAAATTCTAAAGATTTGTTACAACATTTAAAATCAATATCTCAATTCGCAAATTTAGTGTATTCACCTACTGAACAAAATTTGTTAAAATTAGAAGAGACAATTCATGTAAAGTCTTATATAAATAAGGATAAGATTACATTTATTATGGAAATACCATTAACTGATAATTTTACATATAATTACTATAAGATTTATTCTCTACCAGTATTTCATAAAATAGAAAATGTTACTGTAACCATTTTTCCCGAATTCCCTTACCTTTTGGTGAAAAGCTCTAATTACCTTCCGATCGCAAAGCCATGCCGCTCGCTGTCTGCCGGCGACTATTTCCTGTGTACAGCTGACAACCAGGCCCTCTACCATGAGCCTACTTGTGTGGAACAACTTATGGAGTTCAATAAGAACCTCAGTAACTGCAGACAGCGTCCAATTCATCTTGAAGAGGTGAAAATCCAAAGAATTAACGCAGATAGTTGGATTCTATATACACGGATCGATACTACATTATTAAGAAAATGCGAGAATGAAATGAGCAAACAACCAGTGTTCGGCACCTATATTGTAACCAACGATGAACCCTGTGACTTAGAAATACAGGGAATGCAAATAAATCATCGTATATACGTGTCTACAGATCATGTTGAGCCCATTCCGCTTGTCAACTTACAGCGAATGGACAACCCTACGAGCATATCGAGTACACGTGCACTTAACATGCACGGCATCAGCCTGGACGAAGTTAAATACATGTCATACGCGTTGAAACATAGTGCAGTGATTGAAAGTGTTTCTAATAGTGAAAAAGGCGTGGAATTTAGTGTTAATTTCGGATATATAACATTTAGTTTGTTAATTTTAAGTATTTTTGTATTTTCCTTATGCATTTTCCGTAAGAAACTTGTACAAATTATATCAAAGCAAAATCATCGGAAAAGTATTAAAAACGACCATTCCGATAATTTTACTCTTAAGGAGGGAGAAGTTATGAAACCCTCTGTACCCTCCGTGTTAGACTAAGTATTGCCAGCTCATCATTTCGAGCTTATCTGTAATTTTATGTTAACGCAGCAACTTAGACCTCAGTGGCTGCATGATGTATTTTCTTTAGTATTAAAGCATCTCCAGATCGATGTAGACCATATATTTGTCTTTTACTCATTAGAATTAATTTAGTATTAATTTTGTAACTTTTTTAAAACTTTCCACCCGGCTCCCGAACCTTAACTACCTTCGCTTGACAATAACAAACACAACTAAAAAAGAAAAAGCGAATATTCAGCTGTTCTCGAGATTTGCGCTTAGCAACACATTCAGCGATTCATTTTTATATTATAGATGATGCACAAAATCGTGTTATCTAAGTTTTAAGGGCTGATCTAAGTTTATCTATTTATTTATCCAAGTTTTTCAACAGTCAGATAAAAGATAACAGTCAAATTTAACAAGCTCCATGGCGCATTCGGTAGTGCCCTACCCCGTGCGCCAAGAGTTGTGGGTTCGATCCCTACCCAGGACAAATATTCGTATGATGAATACTTGTGTTTGTTCTGTGTCTGGGTGTTAATATTTAAGTATATATTTGTAATACCACTGTTGTTTCTGATATCCGTAACACAAGTGCTTAAGCTACTTACCTCGGAGTCAGATCAATGTATGTGATGTAGTCGGATATTTATTATTATTAAAAAATAAATCACAATCCGGATTGTAAAATATCATTGCGTGTTTCTTAAGTAAAATACCGTGTGACCCGCAAATTGATGGCTATACTTTATCAGTAGCTTTAAATATATGAACTGTAATTTCCATATCTATCTAACTGAAATGTTAATATTGTGATAATTACATACTTATCCAACGTATAATGCGAAGTGAGTAATTTATATTCTAACTTTAATATATTTTAACCTTGAACGAAAATATCTAGAACTTCAATATTCAAGTTGATTCGTCAACTTAAGTAAGTATCTTCTATGACGTACAAATGTTTTTAATAAAATTAAGTCTTAATAGCATGTCCCATGTTGGTCTGGGACTTAGAAATAATGTGTCAACTGTGTTTCTTGCCTAGCATGTCGTAAAAGGCGACTTAATCGTACACGGGGTTTTGGGTACGTGATTGTGTAGGCGACGAGCTAGCCACTTGTCACTATATTTTCACAATTTTCTAACCAACCCAGCCCAGTTTTATTTTTGGCTGAATGTGGTAAGACTCTGCCTGCCCCTTCGGGGATTATGGGCGTGATGTTATGTATGCAGTCTTAATAATAGCCGCACCGATGTTTATAATCTTTAAACTGTTTTATATTTTTTATAGTTTTATATCATCTCCAAATAGCAGAATAACTATTATATGGAAATAAATCACGAAAGAAATCTCTTAACTATACTTAAACTAGTTGACCCGGCGCACTTCGTAACGCCCCGTTCTCGGATTTTCAATACCCATTGTTTTTTATTTTCCGCGCAACTTTTTTTTCTTTTTTTTTTCATAAGAACCTTCACTTGACAATGACAAACACAACTGAAAATTATTAGCGAATCGGTAAAGCCGTTCTCAAGTTATAGCTTGGGGTGGACCACACATCAGTTAGGGGTATGATAAATAGATTACGACCGATTTTCAGACGTACCTTATATACATATAAAATTTCATTAAAATCGGTCAAGGCGTTTTGGAGGAGTTTGGCAACAAATACCGAAGTGTCGCGGTATTATTTATAGCTTATACATTAGAATAACACATAAGCTATGTTTCATCGATGTACCACGCGAGCATAGCCGTTGGCAGAAGCTAGTATTTAATAAAACTCAGTCTTAATAACGGCTGCACCGATGTTTATAATCCTTTTGGATTTATGGCTGGGTTAGATGGAAAATTGTTTTCAATGCCATAAAAAGATATTATACAAAACGTTATGATTTAACGCGTAATAGTAATGATGTTTTGCTTCACATAAACTAATGTACACATTGACGACAAGTCACAATGGTGAGACAAAGATCATGTTATGTAAAAGCCTTAAAACAATAGGTACATAACACGTTAGTCATCAATTCTAATATTACCTATAATGAACTAGCTGACCCGGCGCACTTCGTAACGCCCCGTTCTCGGATTTTCAATAACCATTTTTATTTTTTTTCTTCATAAAAACTTCACTTGACAATAACAAACACAACTAAAAAAGAATTAGCGAAATCGGTTCAGCTGTTCTCGAGATTTGCGCTTAGCAACACATTCAGCGAATCATTTTTATATTATAGACTAGCAGCGCCGCACGGTTTCACCCGCTTAGTTCCTGTTCCTGTAGGAATATGGGGATAAAATATAGCCTATGTTACTTCCGGATAATGTAGCTTTCCAATGGTGAAAGAATCTTTGAAATCGGCACCGTAGTTTTTGAGTTTATTCATTACAAACATACACATACGCACACACATACAATATATATACTTAAATATTGGATATTAACACCCAGACTCAGAACAAACACAAGTATTCATCACACGAATGTTTGTCCTGGGTGGGGATCAAATCCACAACTCTTGGCGCATGGGGCAGGGTCACTAGCGAATGCGCCATCGAGCCAGTCAAAAATAAGGACAAACAAACTTACTTTAATTAATCTATAATATCAGTAAGGGTTAGTATTACAATAGGGTCTTAATAGAGTGATCGTATCATAGACAAGAGGAGTGTTTACAAAGACAATACCGGTCAAGTGGCGATGCGTTGTTAAGTAGAACTAATGAGTGGGTAGGTAATTGGAGTATAAATTGCGATAATTGCCTCTTTGAGAATACTTAGACTGTTTCACACTTGAGAAAAGTGGTCGACGTTATCTGGACATCAAAATTCAAATTCAAATTCAAATTCAAAATTTCTTTATGCATGTAGGCCTTAAAAAAAGCACTTATAAATCGTCAATTTTACAAAATCTTTAGAGCAATGTGAATCTACCACCGGTTCGGAATGCTGATTCTACCGAGAAGAAACCGGCAAGAAACTCGGTAGTTACTCTTTTCAGCGTCAAAATATACATGAGTAATATACACTTTTTTTTTAAATGTTCTAAGTCAAATCATACAATCAATGACTGCGGGAGATGACATAATATGATTACTTACAATAAAGTGTAAGATTAACCCAACCATCTGTATCGAAATCCCTACATTATGTGTGTTGACATTAATAATGCATTTATGATGATACCTAGCTGTTGTTCGCGGCTTCCCCGCGTGGGATTTAAAAATGTAATTCCCGTGAGAATTTTGAATTCCCACGGGAATTACATTTTTGAATCCCACGCGGGCCTCTGGTCGTGGGGCCTCATATTATCTCCAAGCTCCTGTAATCACCCTCTATGTCTCACCAACAGACACACTTATGTGACATTCACTCAGGTTAAAAAATTTTAGGTGGATTATATGGGCAAAACGTTAAAATAACTAAACCAGTGAACCACTGATTTTTTAATGGACAAATGAAAATTAACTATATCCGATGAAGTAATAGTCACCAATTTGTAAACGCCATTCGCTAATGGTTTATTTAATGACCGTAAGTTAGATTCATCATCTTCCTAGCGTTATGTCCCGTGCTTAGACGGGGTCCGCTTAGACCATGATCCACGATTTAGCGAGTCTGGTAATTACATTGAAGCGACTGCCGATCTGACCTTCGTAACCCAAAGATAGGGGAACCAGACAATTTTTGGATTATGGTTACAAATCCAAAGTTGTTTGAATTTGCAGGTTTCATTACGATGTTTTCCCTCACCGCCGAGCTAGTGGTATAAATACGCACATAGACTGAAAAAATACAGAGGTACGTGCCCGGGTTTGAACCCGCACTCCTCGGTTAAGAGGCGCGTGTCCTTACCATTAAGCTACCACCGCTCAACCGTAAGTTAGATTATAAAAAAAAAATTAATACGTATTTTTTTCTTTATCTAATACTCGAAAAATGACAAAGATACAGCGCTTCGAAGATCTGTAATGGCGCGCTTTACGTCACTTGGACGGTAAAATTTTACGCACCTAGTAACGTTACGCGGTACTTTAACAGGCTTTATCTTCATAATTATTATTTTGCTGAACAAAAGAAAACAAACGCAATGTTTTTTTAACGATCCGTTTTGTTAATTTAACCAAAATTTTTATCAAGCTGTAGAAAAATCGGGGTCAAAGTTACGGAAACAAAGTCATAGACAATAGACAAAATCGACTAGCGTTCCTGCCTCGAGTCACGTATGCACAAACGAGCACTTGTCTATGACAATACTCATGCTAATTTAGATAAGTAATTCGCTTCAGTTGCAACGTGACTAACAACAACGTGGTATTAGTTACACTATGTTTTATGGTTATTTATAATTTATAGCAGCGCCCCGCAGTTTTACCCGCGTAGTTCCCGTTCCCGTGGGAATACGGGGATAAAATATAGCCTATGTTACTCGCTGATAAAGTAGCTTTCCATTGGTGAAAGAATTATTCAAATCGGTTCAGTAGTTTCGGAGCCTATTCGATACAAACAAACAAACAATCAACCCTCTTTATATTAGTATAGACTAGCGGCCCGCCCCGGCTTGGCACAGGTGTTTGCACCAGTATAAAAGCATGCTTCTTCTAGATAAAACCTGAAATTGCTTTGTTATTTACTATTAAATATATACAAATTATATGCATAAACGTTTCTCGATCTTCACTTTTGAGAAACCCTGCAGTCTAAGCTAAGTCTCAGCCATAGGTTCCCAACAGGGGCGGTACCGCCCTCAGTGGGCGCTGAAGATTTCAGACTACCTATTTAGAAATAACATAATAAGATACTTGCCTCTATTTCTATGAAAAAACATCGTATCTAACCGTCTTAGATGTTTATCCTTCAGTCACGACCATGAGTTGCACGAATACAGAGAGATAACTAATTTAATTAATAATTATTAATAGATAATAATATACAGACATATGAAATTGGAATATTGTGCAAAGGGGGCGTTGGATGTTTTTTTTTCTTATAAAGGAAGCGGTAATCCGAAAAAGGTTGGGAACCTATGGTCTAAGCGGACCCCTACTATGCACGGTACATACTTAATGTACTCTAGGAAAACTAATAGGCAAAAACTACATAGATAGAAATTTATACATAGATAGTTTCTTTCACAATTTTCCATTCTACCCAGCCAAGTTTTATATTTGTCTGAATGTGGTTAAAATGGCTTGCCGCCCCTTTGACTCTACCTACCCCTTCGGGATTACGGGCGGGATGTTATTTTTATGTAGGTATTTACAGCTCCTATTTTTAATCCCATGTTGGTTGGTTGGTAGGTATTTTGTCCCGTGTTGGTCTGGGATTTAAAAAGAATATGCCAACTATCTTCCCTAGAATGTCATAAAAGGCGACTAATGGTACACGGGGTTTCGTTTATGTGATTGTGTATACGACGAGCTAGCCAATTGTCATTACTTTTTCTCAACTTTCAATCTAACCCAGCCCAATGTCCCATGTTGGTCTGAGACTTAAAAATAATGTGTCAGTTGTGGTTCTTGCCTAGCATGTCGTAAAAGGCGACTAATGATATATCGGGTTTTGTATGTATGAGCAATAGTAAAATAATATTTATTTACATCTAAGTACCTATTCCCAAAAATATTTGACATAAAATTCTTTGACATTTGAGATATTAAAATACGCCACATCATCTCGACATGGTATATTTTAATATCTCAAAGTTTTTCTAATCTCACGTTTCGTCGTTATCAAATTATAACGGTATTGAATATATTTATCTCGTACAGCGGGCAATAGACACGTGCTTATCAGGTGACAACCACACAATGCACTATGTCATCATAGATAGAATTGTAGAGATGGATTTTTAAAAAACTCACCCACATTAATCTAGCACTTAAAGAGCGGTGGTAGCTCAATGGTAAGGACACGCGCCTCTTAGCCGAGGAGTGCGGGTTCAAACCCGGGCATGTACCTCTAGATATTTCAAATCTATGTACCTATTTATACCATTAGCTCGACGGTGAAGGAAAACATCGTGATGAAACCTGCAAATTCAAAAAACTTTGAATTTGTAACCATAATCCAAAAATTGTCTGGTTCCCCTATCTCAGGGTTACGAAGGTCAGATCGGCAGTCGCTTCAATGTAATTACCAGACTCGCTAAATCCTGGATCATGGTCTAAGCAGACCCCGTCTAAGCACGGGACATAAAGCTAGGAAGAGGAGGAGGATTAATCTAGCACTTAAATGTTTGCAACGGTTTTGATGTCACAACTGTTGTAAAACGTGACACATCATGTGTAATGACGGAATGTTCTAAGAATAAAAAAAACCTATCCATGTGACTAGAAACTCGCGACGAAGGGTTCCTTCAATTTATAGCAACAAAAACAGGTCTGTTGTATTAAATTATTTATGAAAAGGATCATGAATGTTGAATAGGCGAGTGAGGTGTGTACGGATCGTGCCATATGGCGTTCGGTTCTCTCTGCCTACCCCGCTAGGGAAGTGGCGTGAAGATTAGTTAGTAAGATAAATTATTTTTTTCTGAAATGAAATAAAACCTAATATTCTGTGGATATTTCAATCATCTACCTGTTACCGTGTTGTCCTGTCCCATGTTGGTCTGGGACTTGGCCCATGTTGATCTGGGACAAAAAAAAAAGAATGTGCCAACTGTGGTTCTTGCCTAGCATGTCGTAAAAGGCGACTAACGGTTTACGGGCTTTTGGGTATGTGTCTAAGTCGGCGACGAGCTAGCCACTTGTCACTCCTTTTTCACAGCTTTCCATCCAACCCAGCCCACTGTCCCATGTTGGTCTTGGACTTAAAAAGAATGTGCCAGCTGTGGTTCTTGCCTAGCATGTCGTAAAAGGCGACTAATGGTATATCGGGTTTTGGGTGTGTGATTGTGTAGGCGACAGGTTAGCCGCTTGTCACTGCTTTTTCACAATTTTCCATGTAACCCAGCCCGGCTCTATTTTTGGCTGAATGTGGTTGAAGGGGCTTGCTGCCCCTTTGACTCTGACTACCCCTTCGGGGATTATGGGCGTGATGTTATATGTATGTATGTATGTATGTACCTGTTACCGTTATTAATATCGAGCAGAAAACAGCAAAAAAAACTTTTGCTGTATGCGAGCCCCCTTAACTATGTAATTTATTCTGTTTTTAGCATTTGTTGTTAAAGGGGCAAATAAATACATCATTTGGAAAAAAAACAACTATCTAGCTATCACGGTTCATGAGATACAGCCTGGTGCAGACTCTTAGTAATAGGGTCCCGTTTTCACTCTTTTTGTACGGAACCCTATAAAACTTCCATAGTAGGTATTTATAATAGTGTCCCATGTCAGTCTGGGACTTAAAAAGAATGTGTCAACGAGTTCCTAGCCAGTTGTAAAAGGCGACTAATATGGTATTTTATTATAGAAATTTATACCTGAAGAATTCTATTTAATAGGTTCAACTTAATATTAAAATATCGAATATCAGATTACAAAAATTAATTTGATAATATTATCTATTAAAAACACGTTTTAATAGATAATATTATCAAATTCATATTATATAATATAATTATGAAATTGTCAATGGGGGCGTTAGATGTTTTTTCTTATAAAGGGCGGCAATCCAAAAGCTTGGGAGTCTATGATTTAGACCAATGCCCAAACACTACCATGATGTCATCAATTATTTGATTCTATTAAGCAGTATAATTAATACGCTAGGATTAAGCTATCAAAATAAACATATCTATTCGATAAGATTACTCGAAGTTTTAATTTAAACGAAATTTCCCATTATCGACTGAAGACTTATTCGCTAAAATTCAGACTTTATCTCTCTATGGCTGTACAGCAACATTGATAACCATAGCTCGTGTGCAAACATTCAACCATGATGTCCAACAATACAATGAAAATAGTTTTCCTGTTATCAACAATCAACTTCATACATTATGTACCTCAACTTAAACCATTAATGGATTATTCTATACACAAAATAACATGGCTAGAGATGCGATATTACGAATTAGCGGGTTTACGATAGACGTCTTGCCTAGCATGTCGTATAAGGTTTAGGGTATTTGATTGTGTAGGCGAGCTAGCTACTTGTGACTATTTTTTTCACAATTTTCCATGTAACCCATATCTTTGGCTGAATGTGGTTAAGGGGGTTTCTGTCTTTTTGATGTTTTTGGGGATTTTTTGGGATTACAGGCGTGATAATATGTATGTATGTATCTAAAGAGCGTCGCCAATGCAGAACCGTTTCGGAGGAGTTTGGAAACAAACTCATCCAAAACGGCTGAACCGATTTTGATAAAATTTGGTGTGCTTATCGGGTAGGTCTGAGAATCGGCCAACATCAATTTTTTATACCATGTTAAGGGTGGTCCACCCCAAGGCTATAAATTGAGAACAGCTTTACCGATTTCGCTAATTCTTTTTTAGTTGTTGTTGTTATTCTTAAGTGGAAGTTCTTATGAAAGAAAAAAATGTTGCGCGATAAATTAAAAATAATGTGTTTTAAAAATCCGAGAACGTTGCGAAGTGCGCCTGGTCAGCTAGTAACGTTATGTATTTCGGTTTTAAATGTTACGAACGAGTAAGAGAGGAAGACAAATCTGGGAGCCATCGTTTGAAATGAAGAATCTGTACTGTCCTTTTGCTTTGAAGACTTGATTCTTCAACTAAGAACGTAATTAAGTATTTTTGGTTTGAATTATTCGTTATATGCAATGCAAACATTAACGAAAAAAAGAGATGAAAATAATAGACCGCGATCCGAGCTAGCTTAGCGCAGCCACAGAATAAAACGGGAAGTTCCCGCTCAAACTTACGATGCGAACGTTATACCTACTACCGGTTTATTTCGACACTGTATTACCTGTATGATTCGGTTACCGAATGATTCTCCTATCGTTATTTTGATTCGATAAGTACCGTTTTATAAATATTAATAACCCATACGGGAATATCCCTGGTTTGTGCTTACCGTGCGAAGCTGGGGCGGTTTTACTATATTATAAAGAGGAAATATTCGTATATTTGATGAATAAACTCCTCAAAAATTATAAAAACGATTGCAAAAATTATTTGTAAATTATTCCTGAGTCACATATGTATTATTATGCTATTTTAATCACAAAAAAATAGGGATAAAAGTGCCGTTTTATTCAAGCCAGCAAATATAACCGTTGTAGGATTACTAAAATGGCTTTTATGTTTTTTTCGTCTTTGCAGTTGTTTTTCTTTAAAGTAGCCAACATTCTAATGTACTACAGCTGTGAAATGTTGAGTGCGTTTGACGACTATGACGCTATGTATACTTATCATCATCTATCATCATCATCCTAGCGTCATGTCCCGTGCTTAGACGGGGTCCGCTTAGACCATAATCCAGGATTTAACGACTCGGTTAATTCCATTGAAGCGGCCGCCGATCTGACCTTGGTAACCCTAAGATAGGGTAACCAGACAATTTTAGGATCATTGTTACAAATCCAAAGTTGTTTAAATTTGCAGGTTTCATCACGATGTTTTCCCTCACCGCCGAGCTAGTGGTATAAATACGTACATAGATTTGAAAAATCCAGAGGTACGTGCCCGGGTTTGAACCTGCACTTTTCGATTAAGAGGCGCGTGTCTTTACCATTGAGCTACTTGAGCTCTTCTCTATACTAATTTATACTAATATTATAAAACTGAAGAGTTAGTTACGCGCTAATCTCAGGAACTACTGGTCCGATTTGAATAATTCTTTCAGGGTTAGATAGCCCATTTATCGAGGAAGGCTATAGGCTATATGACATTAACCATAAACGGGTGAAACCACAGACACAGCTAGTCTGCAATAAGACCGGACCGCTTAAATTTAACTTCATTTTGTCTTTATGCTAAGTTTTATATTTGTTTCCGTAAAATAAAAAATATCTATCAACCATGATTCATACTTTCCCTATCAAACAATGTCAGTTGCCGCCCGACAACGACTGGCGACCTTGGCTTATCTTAACTCAATGATAGATTATCCTACAGACAAACTATACTCCATATACATAATGTTTAAATATAAATTAAACTAACTAAAGTCTAGCCCCATGTTGGTCTGGGACTTGGCCCATGTTGATCTGGGACTTAAAAACTTTGGGTATGTGACTGAGTAGGCGACGAGCTAGCCACTTGTCACTCCTTTTTCACAGCTTTCCATCCAACCCAGCCCACTGTCCCATGTTGGTCTGGGACTTAAAAAGAATATGCCAACTGTAGTTCTTGCCTAGCATGTCGTAAAAGGCGACTAATGGTATATCGGGTTTTGGGTATGTGATTGTGTAGGCGACAGGTTAGCCGCTTGTCACTGCTTTTTCACAATTTTCCATCTAACCCAGCCGGGCTTTATTTTTGGCTGAATGTGGTTGAAGGGGCTTGCTGCCCCTTCGACTCAGCCTACCTCTTCGGGGATTATGGACGTGATGTTATGTATCGTCTTTCTGTTATCAGGCTGTATCTTATGAACCGCGATAGCAAGACAGTTAAAATTTTCGCAAATGATGTATTTCTGTTGCCCCTGTTGTTGTATAACAAGGAATACTAAAAACAGAATAAAATAAATATTTAAGGGGGGTCCCATACAACAAATATGATTTTAATGCTGTTTTTGCTCGATATCGGTACGGAACCCTTCGTGCGCGAGTCCGACTCGCACATGCCGGTTATTTAGCTAAATGCGGTATAAGGAACTGTATTGGTCCTTTGACTCTGCCTACCCCTTCGGGGTGTGAAGATATGTGTGTGTACATAACAATTTCACCAGACCATGATAATAAAAAGATTGCCACATCATTTTTTTATGTAAATATTTCATGTTTATTTTAATAGTTGAAAAGTCAATGAACATACATAAAAAAAAATATATTATACATACAGACGAATTGAAAACCTCTGCCTTTTTGAAAATCGGTTTTTGCCACAGTCGAATCAAAAGTATGTCAATTGATCTATAATGTCAATTATACTGTTGTCATGATCCATATGACTATCAAGTAACTATTTATCAAGATAACAAATATTGATGGCATATTTACATGACAGACAGCTTGGCTGTGTGGTTAGATACTATAGGCACGAAACAAAAGGTCATGGGTTCGAATCCCACTTTGAAACGAATATAAAAGTCATGACTGGAACACAAATAATATGATTATTTGATATTTGTAAATCAATAATATTGGGGCAACCACGCCACAAGATAGTCAAGATTATAGCTGCAATAACAATATTAAGTAAACAGATGACGTTGATCGAACATGCTGAAACGCCGTACAATCCTGCATCGCGCTGACGAAGTTATTCTCGCCACTAAGTACATATACAATACACCTCACGGTCAGTCGGACCGAGGTCCCCGAGCAAGCAACACCTAGCTCGGCTGAAGTACTTACACTTTTAGTGCGAGCGCGTATGTTCAATACTATCCACAGATATTATCCACAGATTAAATTCTTAAATATACTTTTATAGTTGCGCACAATTTAGTTAGGTATTTATTTCTTGTTAGCAAACAAACAAAGCTAAGGAAATGGTGATATTATTAAATTAAAATGGATCAGTTAAGAAAGTCTAAATATATAGAAAACAAGGCAATTCAACTTCATAAAAGTAGAAGTCTATAAGCGAAATTAATTACCTATTTATAGTATACAAGTGTTTAATGAGGCTCCCGCCAGAATACCAGCAGCATAATGCTGAGTTAGGGACCCAATGAGGGTTTTCAAAAATATAAAACCGCCAGTCATCACTCATATCACTGTCACTATTGGCTCTTTGTTGACAGCATGGCAGTTTGTTATGAAAACCTACCGATGAGGAGGGTGACAAGACCATACGTCACAGTTACGCCATCGATCTGATGTTTTAATTCAAAAAACCCTCTGATTTTCCTTTTTTTTTTGTACTACTACTACTACTACTACTATTTATTATATATTTGTTTTCCTGTCTATGTTTTAATATTGTGTGTCCAATAAATGTTTGTTTCTTTCTTTTTTTCTTTCTAATATACTTAAAAGGAGAATCCAAACTCTGGTAATTGTTAAAACTATAAATATTACTAAAATAAAGATTTTTCATTTTCATTTCATTATATTATACTATTTATATACACAAGGAAAATGTATACCGACCCACTATTATATAGGTACATATATCTGTTTATAGAAAAACTAATCCTACTTACATTATAAATGCGAAAGTTTGTATGTATGGATGGATGTTTGTTACTCTTTCACAAAAAACTACTGAATGGATTTTAATGAAACTTTAGAATAATATAGCTCATACACCCGAATAACATATAGGCTATGTTTCATCAATGTACCACGCGAGCAAAGCCGGTTTAAAATAATGTTACAACTTAGTTAACACAATTCGGCCCAAGGCTACTCAGCCTATTAAAGGTTAAGTGAAATTATTGATCTGTGGAATAGAAAGATAGCCCTCAAAAAAATTTACTGATTGGAATATTCCATGCTTAACAATAGGATCTCATTGACAGTAACCAAATATTGAACCACTAACAAATTGAGACTAGGATGAGTCATTATCATACGTAAAAGACTTAAATTTTGCAATCATTATTATTCTTGATCATTATTCAATCAATACAG
Organism: Glyphodes perspectalis; assembly: GCA_951394215.1. Lineage (NCBI taxonomy): Eukaryota > Metazoa > Arthropoda > Insecta > Lepidoptera > Crambidae > Glyphodes > Glyphodes perspectalis. Next base: position 5,021,332 of record OX596230.1, on the reverse strand, counting down.
CCAAATTTTTTTGTTAAGTCTTCATAACAGCAATATTTTTTACGATTATCTAGCTTCTGCCCGCGGGTGATGATACATTGATGAAACATAGTTTATGTGTTATTCTAATGTATAAGCTATACTATTGTAAAGTTTCATTATAATTTATGCAGTACTTTTTGCGTGAAAGAGTACAAAACATCCACACATCCATCCAATTACACAAACTTTAGCGTTTTTAATATTATTAAGATATTTTAAGAGAACTTTCAATAATTTAATTAATTTATAAAACAATAATTACAATAGTAAAAATATATTCTTCTCAACCAAACACATAGTAGGTACCAACATACAACCTACTACAAAAATAAAGTTATAATTCTCTTAAACTATGAAGTTTATGGTTGATCAATTTTAGGTCATTGCAAAAGAAAACTAATCAATGACCAAGACAAGAACATTTGTGAGCATGAAATAGAAATAGAAATAGAAATATCTTTATTCATGTAGGCTCCACAAAAGCACTTATGAATAGTCACAATAATACAAAATAAATATTTTACTGCCAGGTTCAGAACGTTGATTCTACCGAGAAGAACCGGCAAGAAACTCGGTAGTTACTCTTTTAAATCGCCATGTATACAATAACAATGCTACTTTATATCTACTTCTACAAATTTATATAATTCAAATATAATTATATAAATTTGTAGAAGTAGATGAAAAGGTATAACAAACATAATAACAATGTAGGCCTTCATATCATAAAAAAAACCAAAACAATATGTCAACAACCAATAGTTTTATCAAAAACATTGTTTTTCCTTGGGCATTTTAGATTAGTCACAGACATTGTGTATGAATGTGGGGTATGTATTTAGACGAGAAATCAAACAAAGTTATAAGTAGGAGCTACAAAAATGATGATTGGTAAAGTATTAATAAAAGATCTGGTATAGAGTACCCTTAACACACAAGCATGTATAAAAAGACTTAGTAGAAGAAGCAAAAGGTGTGTGACAGGATCGTAGCAAATGGAACAATGTGATCTCTGCCTACCCCCATGGTAAAAAGGCCTGCATTATGTATTTATGTATGTATGTATGTAACCAAGTAGTAGAATAATGTTATTTGTGGGAACATACAAACATAACATTTCCTAACATAAATATGTGTGTTGTAATCTATCAGCTTGATTAATTGTTGATTAAATGATATGTTTAATAACAAGTTGCATTGTCCAACATTACCCATTAGCCATTAAGGTATTTCAACACATCACTAAATTAAAATACTGAATACCTGAGGAGCATTAACCATGTAAGTCGAATTTGTGTAAGTTGCGGTCCAACTTTCCATATAAATACATATAAAATATTTATAATGGAGACTAGAATCTAAATAAATCAATAATAAATAGAAGGAACATGTAACCTAAATAAAATATTAGTTAAAAAACAATTTACATAGTTACAAATAATGCAATGTAAACCAAAATTATTTTGATGTAGAAGGTTTCATAATTTAACAAAGTCGCCTGACAAGTTAAGTTCTCCTACTTCTCAATGATAATTTCCCTGTAGAAAAGACATGCTACATTATTATATTTCCCTAAATTAACGCACCAAAGACAGTGGTTAGAATTAATATTATAGACTACCCTCTTATTTTGTTCTTCTGGATGACTAATTATTTATAGTTCATCAATAAAACATACATACTACATAAATAATGTCACGCCTTTGTACATGGTAGGCAGAGATCACATCCTTCCATTTGCTACGGTCCTGACACACAACTTTTGCTTCTTCTACATTCATAAATCTTTATAAATACGCTTGTTGGTTAAGGGTGCTCTTTACCTGACCTTTTGTTTACACTTTACCAATCTGAATGATCAATAAAACGCACGCGAAATATGTTCGAATCTATCGAAAATTAAACACTAACAGGGCGGAGTGGACGCGCGCCGATGCGTACGGACATGAAATAGAAACACCGCGTATACTCCGCGTAGGTCGGAGTTTTAGTGTACATTAAGATTTTTATTAAATGCTAACACTGGTAGAACCCAACATTAATCTGATGTGCTGAGTAAGTGTTTGCAATAATGATATAACATGTAACAGCGAATGTTTACACTGACGTGTAGGTACGCCCCGACACCAACCCAATAGTTTACTTATTCAATGAGTCAACTAACTTCTGCTAGATAAATAGGTAAATCAGGAAATGCGAAAGAAACCTTTAAATACCGCCATGAAATTAATGGTTTTTCGGAAGCGGCGGAATTAAAAAAAAATAAACGAAAAAATAACAAAACAAAACAATTCAACTTTTTTATAGTAGAAAGTTACAAGTAAAAGTAATTCGAGTTATACAGCCTCTAAATCAGAGCTACATAAAAAATGGCCGTAAAAAAGTAATCCCTAAGCAACTAAAACTCCAAAACTAGATCTATTTGAATAAATGACGTAATAACATACCCAATATAATTTTCCGGCGACTAGCATGCGGCTCCTCCGTGTAAACCCACTCGAAGTCATTCCGAGACACTCGGGCACCCATTTTATTGCACTTTTACTACTCAATGATCATAACAAATATTTACCACAATTGATTTAAGCCGATTAGTGTTTCTAAATGGTCTTACACGCGATTTTAGTAGGCTGTAACGACGATAAACATATAATAATTAATTATAGCTCAGCGACCGCTCGCGTGCACTCAACCGAACGTCACAGAGTTTTGTACAAGTCGTCGCGTCAAACTGACAGATTCCGACCGAGCTAAGCGACGACAACCGTTGATAATAATAGAGAGGGGGGCGTCAAGAGTGAGTGAATGAACTTCATTGTACAACCTTAATCCTTGACCTTACAGGGAGTCACATGCTCTCATGTGTCATGTATTCTTCAACGTGATCAATATTTCTACCTAAATTAAACTTAACTAACCACTCTAAAGTCAGAATTCAGTAGTTTACTGCAAAAATAATAATTGTTAGAACAACATTATTATTTTTAATAGAAATTAAAAACCAATTTATGGGAGACGGAAGATAACTTAGCGCAGAAATTTAAATTTGAAGATTAATTATTTAACAAATGTCTATCAACCGATATCCTTTAACCGCCTATCCCATAGATAGGGGAACCGGAAAATTTTTGGATAATAGCTTTTGGAATGTGCAGATTACATGACAATGTTTTCCCTTACCGCCGAGCTAGTGGTATAAATACCTATGTACTTACATAGATTTGAAAAATTCAGAGGTATGAGCCCGGGTCTGAACCTGCACCCCTCGGTTAAAAAGCCTGTCCTTATCATTGAGCATCCACCTCCCTCTTATATAGTTTAAAGGCGAAAGGTAACAGACAAACAGCTACTTTCCAATTTTAATATTATTACTAGCGACCCGCCTCGGCTTCGCATGGTGAGCACAGAACAATATATAAATAAATAAATAAATAAAGCGCAGTTTATAAGATTTTGGCGCATAGACAGAAGGAACGACTCTGTTTTATATTATTTAAAGATAATAGAAAATATACTTTTATCTACTCTTTGGACGTACGTTAGGAACCTGACGACTTATCGCGTGAATAAATTACTTTAGACAAGATGACGTCAAACTTGCTACTACGGGGAGAAAGGTCTCCACGGAATCCGTTAAAAAATTATTAAACACACAGCAATGATATTTTTCTACAGATATGTCTCGACAGCATGATTTATCAGTGTGCAAAAAAACAGAGCTTGCGTTATCACTAACATTAGTTTTACGTTTAATGAAAACTAATGTCAAAAAGCGTCCCAATTTTACAGTCAGTTTTACAGTCTTCAAATCGCTCCCGCTTATTACATTTATCTGCTTATTTTTTTTTAAAGAAAGTAATAATATTGACTCTACAACTTTGCAAAAATAAACTTCGAAAAAAGGTTTTACGCTAGCAAAAAAGAAAATACATAAACCGGTACTTTTAAAAAAAATAGGCATTGTAATACAAGAAAAGATTGTGACAAAAAATGATTCATTGTTCCAAACGCATCACGTCATGCAAATTTGTGATTCAGCTGAAAAAAAATTACCTAACCATGAATAAAAGATGATGATTACTTACCTACCTATACCTGGGGTTATTAGTAAAGGATGACAGATTACGTAAAAACAAGTCATTCACATTTTAGAAATTTACATTTATTAAGCCTTTTCCCGCGGCTTCGTTCACTCTTAGTGTCTTTTTTCCGGGCTGCGGAATTAAAAATAACTTGTCCTTCGCAGAGTTAAATGTTTTAACGTACAAAATTGTATTATTATCATTAGTTATGTGGTATAAAGATGTACCTATCAGACAGACAGTAAGTAGTTAGTTTATATTTATGTATATATTGTACAGAGTAGGTACTATATTATTTATTAAGACAGTAGTTAGTTTCTGTATCAAATCTTAATATGTAGCTGTTAATTTTTAGATCTCACAATACATCCTCGCTCCGAACGATTTTTTTGGCGTGAAATGTGTCAAACATATAGATACCTATCTATATTTTTTTTACAAACATTCATAACATTAAAAATGTATAAGCTATTATTTTGTAAATTAAACGTAATCATGTCTATTTTTTTTAATTTGTTTATATGTGGCGTATATCCCTCCAATTATGTTTTTTTTTGTTCAGCAAACTAAAAATGATGAAGATTACGCGTTAAATTACCGCGAGACGTCACTAGGTGCGTAAAATTATACCGTCCAAGTGACATAATTCCTGATCTTTGTAATTTTTCGATTATTAGTTAAGCAATATTAATATCAATATTTTTTAATAATCTATCTTACGGACTATACATTTTTCTTGATGAAAACACTGTATTTGTTAATATTATTATTTATTTAACATAAATATAAAACAGATAGACTGAATAGGCAGTACAGTATCGGTATAGATTAGATTAGTCAGCCAGAAGGTCGGAGACTTGGTGAATCGCTCCGGTCAATGTTCTATCGCAAAGTCAAGAAACTCGCCTGCGGTTAAAACCCTGCAAAACGTGATTTTTGTACATATGTAACACTCTGCTGGAGTTATTAGTATATACATATCACTATACCTAAAGTCCCGAAAGGGGAGCCATTCCAATAAGCAACAATCATACAAAATAAACGTCGAGAGTTAGGTTAGATGGGAAATTGTGAAAAAATAGTGTCAAGTGGCTAACTCGTCGCCTAATCACAAAGTCAATTCACCATTCTTCGTTTTTTTTTTACAAGATGCTAGGCAGGGAGCACAGCACATTCTTTTTAAATCCTAGATCAACATGGGAAGATGAGTAACACGTCAGTTAGGTACACCAACACAATGACTCAGGCTCAGCACTGGCTGCACTGTGAGTTAACTCAACGGAAGTTAATTTGCGCCATGACTCAGTCAACGAATCATTACAGTTTGGTACATACATACATTACATCACGCCTATCATCCCCGAAAGGATAAGCAGAGTCAATGGGGCAGCAAGCCCCTTCACTTCATTCGCATTAGAATCCTATAAAAAATTCGTTCTTACTATTGGCACAGCTTACAATGTACCTATACAAAATAATAAAAAATCATAACTGCTAGTAACTAAAATGTGATGTGATGGGAAAATGTTTATACCAGAACTGTATTAAGCTAGTACTGATCGGTCTTATTTCAGGTGCCCCAGTGCCTCAATCCTCTGCCTTAAATCCGCTCATGACTCCGGACATTCAACGATTTATTGTATTTACCAAGACACCTGTACGATAAAGCCGGTAATGATAATAGGTTTGATAAACAAGAAAAAAATTTGTCATTCGGATGACAGCCATGCAATTAATTTTGTTTGAAATTATTACACAGTCACAAATAACCCCAATTTGAGGTCTTTTTTAAAGTCATCATGCAGTCTGTTCATGCTAGCTTTTTTTTTTTGATAAACTAAACTAAACTAAACATTATTTTAAGGAAGGGTAAACCCACAACCCTTTTTCATAATTTTCCATCTAACCCAGCCCATTGTCCCATGTTGGTCTGGGACTTAAAATGGATGTGCCAACTGTGTTTCTTGCCTAGCATGTCGTAAAAGGCGACTAATGGTATATCGGGTTTTGGTTATGTGATTGGGTTGCCACTTGTCACTTCTTATTCACAGTTTTCCATCTAACCCAGCCCAATTTTTTTTTGGCTGTATGTGGTCAAAGGGGCCTGATGTCCCTTTGACTCTGCCTACCCTTTAGGGGATTATGGGCGTGATGTTATGTATGTATGTATTATTACCGAAAAACATATTAATTTCCTAAAATGCCTAGGCCTTCAACGGGTGAAAAACAGCGTTAGATACACAGGGCGCTCTGTTCTATCTATTACGATTTAGGGGGGAAGCGTCCTAGGGGGAGGCCATAAAAATATGTCCAAAAGTGATTTGAGGCCTAACACTGACGACAGGAACCCACGGACGATGCAGAGGACCTTGGGAGTCCCACGTAACCACTCAGCCGTTCCAGTGTCAAGTAGTATGAGTAACGCATGTGTCGGAATAAATAAAAAAGTACTCGAGTTGCGTACATGTTTATTGTTTCCGACTATCAGAATGACCAATATTTTTTTCTGCTAAATAAAACTTTTATCACGATAGAGACAACAGGTGTTATTATTAACATATATGATATCTATAAAAACACAATACTAGCGATAATATTGAGTAATCAAAAGAACATCGCAATTGTCAGGCAAGATATTGACTCTTTGGTGGCGGGTTCGAATCCTGCTAAGGGAAATTGTTTGTGTGATGAACATGGACATTGTTAATCGAGTCATGGATGTTTATAGACGTATTTAAGTATGTCTATCTGTTCAGCTAGTATCAATAGCACAAGCATAAGCTTAGTTTGGAACTAGTAGATTGGTGTGTCAGTCTGGACGAATTTATTTGTTTTTTTTTTTTCATTAACAACTTCTTATCACCAGACCTGCAATCCCAAAATAGCTAGAGCTAGAATATTATAGGTCAGAGCAATTTATATAATACTAGCTCCTGCCCGCGGCGTTACTCGTGTGGTACATCGATGAAATAGCCTATGTGTGATTCTAATGTTTATGCCATACTATTATAAAGTCTCATTAAAATCCATGCAATACTTTCTACTTAGTGAATGAGTAACAAACATCCACACGCCCATCAATCCATTCATACAAACATCGCGTTTATAATATTAGTAAGACTAGCGACCCACCCCGGCTTTGTACGGTACATAAAAGAAATGAAACTATACCTACATATAAACCTTCCTCTTAAATTAGTCCACCTATTGGTGAAGACCGCATCATCCCTTGCGAAGATTAATAGATCTAAGCTAACAGACAGAGGCGGCGACTTTGTTATATAGGTCAAGACTAAGCTCTTTCTTGTTACTAAGCGTAGTATTTTACGAAAATATACCTACATGAAAAGGATCATGGATGTTGAAGAGGCGAGTGAGGTGTGTAAAGATCGTGCCATATGGCGTTCGGTTCTCTCTGCCTACTCCGCTAGGGGAGTGGCGTGAAGTTTAGTTAGTTAGTTATACGTACATGATTTTTTTAACGAAACCATATTTTTCCTTACAACACATGATATAGGACCGGGAACTAGGTCAGTCTAAGTTACGTCAAATTGATTTAACCGTTTCGGAGTTTAAGCTATGCAAAATTTATTTACATACATTTTACTTCATCACGCCTGTAATTCCCGAAGGTGTAGGCAGAGTCAAGGGGCAGCTTAGCCCTTTTTTTTTTAGTTGGGGAAACTCCCACGAGCCGTCACCCTCTGCTCGGGGAAGCTGAGGGCGGTGTGTCGGACTCGAACCGACTAAAACCCCAACGTGGCCTCCCGCGGCGCAGTTCCGGAGGAGCCGGTATCCCCACTGTCGGGACTATACGACAGCTCCTCCGGTAGTGCGCATGCCACGCTGCACGGCTCACCTCGCGCGGCGGTGATCGATGCTGTGCAGCCCACGCCATCAGTCGTCGGATGCACAGCACCGAGCACGCGCGCGCGTCGAGACATGCCAGGCCACCCAGCATGTCTCAACCACTCCGCCCAGGATTCAGACGCCGATCATCCCCGTGACCGGCGTCGTGGGCCCACTCTCACGCTGTGCCTTCTGCTGAGCCAGAGGGGCACGCGGAGAGCGTCTCGCCAAAGGGGCCGCCTTCCGCCCGGCGACCCAAATTGAGGGCAGAGCCCTGTCGTCGCAAAGGGAGAGCGTCGAGACGCTCGATCCCTCTGCGACCCACCACGACGCGACCCAGCGCGCCCCTGTCGGGTTGCCGAGGATAGGGAGGCGAGCAACGACAACACTCCGCTCCTCCTCTTCCTCGGCAACCCTGGTCCGGTCGCAATGGGCCTGTATACGGCCGGACCGCCGCAACTGCCCGGTAGCAAGTCGTGCAGTTGCGGCTCACCTCGGGGTCCTTCTTCGCTTCAGCCCTGACACGTCGCGCGAGGTGGGCCGCGTAGCGCGGCACGCGCATCACCGGAGGAGCTGTCGTATAGTCCCGACAGTAGGGATACAGGCTCCTCCAGGACTGCGCCGCTGGAGGCCACGTTGGGGTTTTAGTCGGTTCGAGTCCGACACACCGCCCTCTGCTTCCCCGAGTAGAGGGTGAAGGCTCGTGGGAGTTTCCCCAATTAAAAACAAAGTATAAAATGGCTTACTTCAAGTCGATATTTTTTTATGAATTATCATTACCTATAATTTTGTTTTGTTGTTCTTTTTAGGGTTCCGTACCCAAAGGGTACCCGTTTTTACCCTTTGGGTATGAAACTCTTTTTCTAAGACTCCAATGTCCGTCTGTCACTAGGCAGTATCACATGAACCATGAGATTTTCACAGAACAAATAACTTACATACTTATATAACATCACGCCTATAATCCCCGAATGGGTAGGAAGCGACAAAGAGGCAGCAAGCCCTCTTAACCACATTCAGTCAGAAACAAAACTGGGCTGGGTTAGATGGAAAATTGTGAAAAAGTGTTGACAGCCTGTCGCCCACACAATCACATATCCAAAACCCGATACACTATTAGTCGTCTTCTACGACATGCTAGGCAAAAACCGCAGATGGCACATTCTTTTTAAGTTCCAGACCAACATGAGACAATGGGCTGGGTTAGATGAAAAATTGTGAAAAAGTAGTGACAAGTGGCTAACTCATCGCCTACACAATTACATACCCAAAACCCCATATACCATTAGTCGCCTTTTAGGACATGCTAGGCAAGAACACAGTTGGCACATTATTTTTAAGTCCCAGACCAACATGTTGCTTATATAATCGTACGGAACCCTTCGTGCGCGAGTGCCACTCGCACTTGACCGGTTTTTTAATATTGTCTAATCGCTACGTGATGTTGTAATCAGATGTTGACTCGAGCACGTTTTTTTTACGATTTCAGACGGAAATCTTAGTTTGGGTATGTCAGTGGCGGATTTACAATCTTGGCCGCCTTAGGCCCCAGGCCATGCTGCCCCTTTGACTCTGCCTACCCCTTCGGAGATCATGGGCGTGATGTTATGTTTGTTTGTTTGTTTTGTTTAATTGTTTGTCACGATTGGCCGCCTCTAATATCTGGCCGCCCTAGGCCCGGGCCTACTGGACCTTAGGGTAAATCCGCCACTGGGGTATGTACTTAAACAACTAAATTCATTTTTAGACAAAATTCACATAGGGGTTTTTTCCAGGGGGAACAATAAAATATTTTTTTGGTCCAGGGAGGGGCACATGCAATATTTGGGGCGGGGGGGGGGGGGGGGTTGGATACAATAATATTGATGATTTTAAAGTACCTAAATAGATCTTGGCACACGAGTTCCAGAAGGGTTGGTTCCCCCTATCATTAACTAAGCCTTTTGTTATTTTATTACATAAGTAGTAACCCACGGGTTTCTCTGTATAGATTTATAAATGTAGATTTTTTTACGCACTGTTTTATGACAGGCTTCTTTCGAAATTGACTATGTCGTTCTGTCAATTAGCCAGAACTTGTTTAGGGACTATGTTTATGTTTTGGATAATGCATATACTGGTGGTCGCCCAGTGGTCGAAGTTTGACTATAAATCGTTAATTTTTTTTTTTTTATTAATTGTATTTCAAATGCATTACATATACATATAATTAAAATTCATGTAAATAAAAAAAAAGGTGACTAAATTTTTTCTTTACATAAGTAGATTATATTGACATTACAAACAGACATTTCAATTTGTATTTAAAATAACTGTTTAAAGTTTTCAATTCTCTTATCTGGACATTCGTAAGTTGCCGCCTTGAATGAAAACCAATGACAAAAAATAACTAGTGACGTTTCGTTCACCAACAGGAGTGAATGAACGACTGAAAGATTATTATCTTTATACTAAGCCAAGTGCATATCATCTATTTGGTTGGGTGCAATTATAAATCTTTTTTCCCGTTTATACACATTATATTATATTAACCATGATGTTGAAGTAGGGGGAAGTGGCGTAAAGTTTACTTAGCTAGTTAGCTGAAGTAATTTATTGTAGATATTTCATTGAAATGTTCATTGTTAGAAGAACATAAAAAACTAGTGGAAGGGGTATATTACTCTCTGATTTAGGAAAGGGAAGCCAACTAAAAGGAATTATTAGTATTAACAGAGGTAGCATTAATGAAGAAGAAGGGGATTGGAAGATGATTTTTACAACACTATTATCCAGTTTAAAGAAAATAGGTCTAGAGTAAGTTTAGGGGTCTCTGAAAAAAAAAAGCTCACAATTTGATAAGAATTTCAAAGCTGAAGTATACGAAGTCAAAATAATCATTGAAGGACTTTTATTTTTATTGGAGCAATTATAACCCTTATAATCTCAACTTAGAAATAAGGTTAACTCTTAGACACTAGCAGTCTGCGCGTAGCCTTGCGTTACAACGCAGTATTGTGGTTTCACTGCCACGCCCACTTGGCACTTCCACTTATTATTTGTTCCGTAGTTAAAAGCTTAAGTACGAAAAGTTATTGTAGAAAAAAAATATAAAATTACATGTTTATGTGAAGTTTAGTTAGTTATCCCTATAATCTGTTAAGTATATTTAGAGAGACAGTCTCTATTTATATTATCCGTGTCTGTTAAATATGGTAATTTTTCATTTATTATAATTGATTTTACTGGTATAATCAATTCTAAAATGAAAACACATGTGATGGTCGGAAAGCATTTTGGTTGATGAAACGTTAAATATAGTCTGTGGTATGTTTGACAGTTCATAGATAAATTGTTTGACGGCTCACGGCCATAAACAAAAAATTGTCTTTCCAAAGTTTGTGTGTGAACATGGCGGTCGGTAAAAATAAAGGCCTCTCGAAAGGCGGTAAAAAGGGTGTTAAGAAGAAGATGTAAGTCTGCAATAAACGTAAAATTTGTTAGTTTATTCGTTTATCTATTGAATTATTTCATAATTCGTGTACCAGTTACTGTGATTGTTAAAGTATTTGCCGATACAAGATAGACGTCTCGTGTCAACTGTGATCTTTCATGTGCAATATTATCTGATGTTTCCGATAATATCGCTTTATATTCCCGAACTGCCGTGTCTTGTTTCTCTATTGATTTTATTTAAAATGCGTTTCAAAGTTGAATAGTTTTAAAATTCAGGCGAGTGCAATTTGAGGTTATGTTAGTTTTCAACTCATTTTGTTTTCAGTGTAGACCCGTTCACACGCAAGGACTGGTACGATGTCAAGGCACCGTCTATGTTCAATAAGAGACAAGTGGGAACCACCCTCGTCAACCGTACCCAGGTTAGTAACCATTTTCTGAATTATAACCTTTAGTCTAGTTTTCATGGAGTCGCGTGGTACTTTCCACGTGAAATTAGGGCTTTAGAACCATCAAGAAGGTTAATTGGTCACGTGACCACAACAAAAGTTTATTCATAGGTTAGATTCTGGCACTAATTGATTTCTCCAAGTCTATAAAAAAATATTTTTATATCTAAAGATATGTATGTACATGTATGCAGACCATGTTCTATAGCTTAGTTGATTAATTAATGATAGACATCTGTAGTGCTAAGCATGGCTTTAATAAAAAAAGTTGATCATAGGGTAGCCTTAGAACACTATGTTTAATTCAATAACAAACACATGGTATCAAACGGACCTAACCTGCTGGATGACCAGTATTTGTATTGCACATTTATGTAATAAAGTTAAGTGTAAACTGCAGTACTTGTAACTATGGAGTATATGTTTAAAATTGTCTAGACTCATATACTTTTATGAGGAAAAGGCGTGGCTGTATGCTTGTAAGGCTAAACCAATCATTTCATTTGTAACGACATTAATAATCTTATGCAAATAACTAACTTATTGTTTCAAAATGTGTAAGAGAAAAAAAGCAAGAAATTGATTGTAAAATAATTGAATAATCTTCGAAGTACATAGTCAGTTCTATGTTGACGGGGATGGTTTCCACACTTAGTCCTTGAAGTGGACCATTGTACGTGGGCCGTGTACGCTGGTTAGAATTTAGTACATAGTCATTTTATCATGTGTTTATTTTTATTTTAAATAATCATGGTGTAGCTTAAGATTGTGTACTTACTGTAATACCTATATTTATAAAATTAAATTTGGTCAGAGGGTTTTGTCCTTTATACAAACAAGCAAAATCACTAAACTCAGTCAGAGAGTAGCTCAAAACATGAGCCAGAAATGTGACATAATTAACCTTCTTTTATATAGTTAAAAGTAAGTACAGTAGAAACTCGATTATCCGGCCCTCAGTTATACGTATTCGCGAATATCCGGACTACCGACCGCAACCAATATATTAAATAAATAATAATAATATAACTTAAAGGAAAATAGTACTTGGCCTAGGCCCATACTACTTAAATAAACAGCTTTATGCTGAGACGCCAAAGCATTTGAAATAATAATAATATTATTGTTTTAGTTAGTTAGCAATGTTAGAAGTCATAAAAACCGTAGAGCTTGTATGAAAAGGTATATGAATTTTTAAGAGGCGAGTGAGGTGTGGGTCATAAGTATGGTGTATATCCATGAAGTGATATTAAGAAGAATATAAAATATTCAATTTTGTTGTACACGTGCAAATTAAATAGTGAAGACGGGAGTAAACATCGAAAAATGATGAAGAAACCTAAAAATGATTTTTTAGAAGACGCTTTATATATTTGGTTTTTACAAAAACGATCAACTGGACAATCAATATCTGGTCCTTTACTTTTGTAAAAAAGCATTACAGTTAAATAGTACATATGCACAATGTATGTAGAATGTATATCTTAATAATTTCTTAATAAACATTGATTTTAGTTAAAATGTATTTGTTATTTTTAATAAACACATAACATATTTTTACATATGCACAACACCCGCTATTCTTCATACATTCGATTATCCGGATTTTCGATTATCCAAATGCCTAACGACACCAATTAGTCCGGTTAATCGAGTTTCTACTGTAGTATGAATACTGTTTTTATGCAACTTAGGTTATAATGATGATCCACCTAGCTCGCAATGACTACAGAACTGATGAAAACATTTGTTCCCTTTTGATTTACCACTGACAATATAACATAATTACGTTAACATTACAATACTATACTACATTCAATGTTAACGAAGTTGGCGTGTTTTGTTTCAAGGGTACAAAAATCGCATCGGAAGGTCTGAAGGGACGTGTGTTTGAAGTATCGCTGGCTGATCTTCAAGCCGACACTGATGCTGAAAGGTAAGAATAGTGTTGAGCAGCAAACCATTTTAGAATATGCTACAGACAAACTTTCACTTTTACAGTATTACTAGGATTATTAAAGTTACTTTGGTGAATATTTATGTAATAAAATGGATATTATAATTCCTAAATTTAAGTGATTAATCACCAGACACAATGTTTAATTATGTCCTATTGAAATTATATTGTAAAATAATAAACTCCTTAATAATTCATCTTTTTAATAAACTAGTTTAGAGCCATTCAGGGCACAGTATGCAAAATTATTCACATTATAAATTACATTAGAGCTCAATGGTAAGGACATATGCCTCATAACTGAGTGGTGTGGATTCTAACCCGAACATGTACCACTAGCTCGGTGATAAATATTGTGATGAAACCTGAAAATTCAAACAAGTATGGATTTGTAACCATTATCCAAAAATTGGTTCGCCTATCTTGGGGTTATGAAGGGAATGATGATAACTTAATTACATTACCATTAATAGTCGTTTTCTTAAAAGTATTACTGCAGTCCAGCTATACTAAAGCTAAAACATCGCTTTTGTATCGTTTTATACTGCAGATATTAAATGCTATCACACAATGCAGTGCCTCTGTACTTTGTGTATACTGGCCCTTTGTGTCATTGCTACATTTAACTAAAAAAACTACAACTAAATCGGCCCCTTCTTCTAACTCGGCCCATAGTGATGGTCAGGGACTTAAAAAGAATGTGCCAACTGTGGTTCTTGTCTAGCATGTCGTAAAAGGCGACTAATGGTATATCGGGTTTTGGGTGTGTGATTGTGTAGGCGACAACCTCTTGCCACCAGCTAGCCACTTGTCACTACTTTTTCACAATTTTCCATCTAACCCAGCCCAGTTTTTGGCTGAATGTGGTTAAAGGCGCCTGTTGCCCCTTTGACTCTGCCTATCCCTTCGGGTATTATGGGCGTGATGTTATGTATGTATGTTCTGAATATCATATAGGTTATGTTTCATCGATGTACCACGCGAGCGAAGCCGCGGGCAGAAGCTAGTGTAATATAAATACTTGCAAGAGTTTTTGTGATAACACTATCTATTACATGTACAATATTTTTGTCAAAAAGTTGTAAAACTGTTTGTCCGTCTGTCGCAGATCTTTCCGTAAGTTCCGCCTGATCGCCGAGGACGTGCAGGGCCGCAATGTGCTCTGCAACTTCCACGGCATGGACCTCACCACTGACAAGCTCAGGTTTGTAGAAATTGTACCTTCAAAAACACTTTGTGCAGTAAATTTATAAAAAACATTCTTACCACCACATACCTAGCCTACCTAGTCATATGGTGCTGTTCTCTCTGCCTACCCTAGGCAGAAAGAACAGCACCTTAAGATGTGGTTCGTACACACATTTTAATATCATTTTTAGGTTTTAAAAAAAAACATTTTACTTAAGTAATTAGATTAAGGCAGATATTTTTATGGTTAGATAAGAATTGTGATAATAATAATAAAGCCCTTTTATACCAAATTCTTGACAGTTTTAGCAATACATGTTATATTATGTCTCTCAATTTGGTGTGCCTCTTGGCATAGGCCTTCTCCAGCTCTTTCCACTGAGCACTATCCTCCTAATGTTAGGCGGATATCGTCTCTCCATCTTGTTTTTGGGCGCCCTTTTCTTTTAACAGTCCTCTCTTGGGTATCAGATAAGAATTAACCGACTGATAATAAATAAAGTAATTTCATACATTATTTTACTAAGGAAACAGTCAATAACATTTTACAATCACCAGGATTGTGATTTATTTGATTTATCTTTTCTAACTGTTGAAAAATCAGCCCTTAGTCAATTTGTATTTGAAATGTAAATAAATATGTCCATTAATATTATATACATTGATTTTGTGAATGGCTGGATTAACAATTGAGTCAGAAATAAAACCTTTGAATTTGAATATATGCTCTTAGTATTATACTTAGTATCTATATACAATTGCAGCCCAGCTATACGAAGACGCGCCTCCTGGCCTTCGTATCGTTTCAAGCTGCATACATGATCGCTGTCACATAATACAGCGCCTCCATATTATTATGTGCAGGCCCTTTATGTCACTGCAACATGCATACTTCAACATTTATAAATGTCTCATGGCCCGCAATAGGGTCAATGAACTGCGGGTATTGTGGCAGGTCAAGGTTCATTGAGGTTTTATTTCAATATTGCTTTTTTGATGCAGGAGTAGTGCTAGGTGTAGGCCAGAGGACCCCTCTCTGCTCTAAAGCCATTATAAGTATTATGAATAATCTATGAGTGTTTGGTGGGCCTATATAAATATAGTGTGCAGAATATATCTGCAGTCGACTCACAATTCCTAGTACATACCAACCAACACATGGTTTATTCTTCTTTAAGCTTAAAAACAATAAAATATTTTCTTCCACACGTCTCACCATCCATCGTCCGCCATTCGTCACACATTCCTTATTCAAATATCTTCCGTCTCTCTTATTCTACTACGTTCCTTCTTACACACTTCACATCATTCCGTTCTACGTATCTGTCATACATCATCTATTAATCCTACATAAATATAACTTATTTTGATTTTGATCTGACCACCAAACACATGTATTAACCAGGTAAAAATTATCAGAGCTTATCGCCAAAAATATAGATTGTAATAAAAATAAAAAATGGTCACCCATCCATCTCCCGACCATCGCAACCGTCGCTTAACTCTCCCCGTCTCTCCCCAGGTGGATGGTCAAGAAGTGGCAGACGCTGGTGGAGGCCAACATCGACGTGAAGACCACCGACGGCTACCTGCTGCGCGTGTTCTGCATCGGCTTCACCAACAAGGACTCGCTCAGCCAGCGCAAGACTTGCTACGCGCAGCACACACAGGTGAGCGGCGAGACAAAGACTACTAACACTTGGTGATCGTCTTCCTAGCGCTATGTCCCGTGCTTAGACGGGGTCCGCTTAGACCATGATCCAGGATTTAGCGAGTCTGGTAATTACACTGAAGCGACTGCCGATCTGACCTTCGTAACCCTAAGATAGGGGAACCAGACAATTTTTGGATCAAGGTTACAAATCCAAAGTTGTTTAAATTTTCAGGTTTTATAACGATGTTTTCCATCACTGAGCCAGTGGTGTAAATACGTACATAGATTTGAAAAATCCACAGGTACGTGCACGGGTTTGAACCCCGCACTTCCCGGTTAAGAGGCGCGTGTCCTTACCATTGAACTACCACCGCTCTAACACTGATCATAAGGCCTAATTTTCAATGTTATTTGAGTCAAATATGGTGTATATTATATTATAAGGACAAGTGCAAGTTACAAAATGTAATTTATTTTTCTTTACAAGTTAAGTTTTAGGATTTTCGTGAACAGAATCGTAATCGGCTACGATCACACAATTCGGAATCCTCCGATTGTACAGTCTATATATTACGTCTAGTAATCGGATCAACATATGATACTAGGTTGGCATTCGAAATCCCAGATTTCTCTACCTATAGCCACCAATCTGAGCGCTCCGTCTCCTATTCCAGGTCCGCGCCATCAGGAAGAAGATGTGCGAGATCATCACGCGCGACGTGACCAGCTCTGAGCTGCGCGAGGTGGTCAACAAGCTGATCCCCGACTCCATCGCCAAGGACATCGAAAAGGCGTGCCACGGCATCTACCCGCTCAGGGATGTGTGCATCAGAAAGGTAAATAACTGTGTACATCACCTGTATGTCTTGAAGGAGAATTGACCGAGATATTTCAATAGTCTTTGGGTATATTTGTGATGCTCTATGGAGATTGTTCATGAATATTCTTTGAGATACTTAAATTGTTATCTAGTTGTATTTGAATGTAGAAAATTTATGTAGGATATCCTGAATGCGACAAACGTATTCTTTTTTTAACTGACTTCAAAAAGAAGGACGAGGTTCTCAATTTGACAGATTTTTTTTTTATTTTTTTTTATTGTTGCGCTATGTTAATTTTATTGTCAGTTTGGTAACAATAATATTGTACAGTCATAAGCAATAATATGTGTACATTGTCACATTTTAAAAATATTTTAACTTCGAAAGAAACTAGAATTATGTGAACAAAAATTTCTCCTGAATCAGCTAACCATCAAACTGTGTCAAAACTGGGTAAACATTTGTTTCAAATTAATGGCATCGTAGAAGTTTTTGAAAATGTGACAATGTATACTACATATTATTGCTTCTGCCTGTACCTAGATTGCAAATGTATCAATAAGAAAGTTTTACCTTCTCGTTGTGAGATGCAACTATTTACAACTGATTACGAGGGCTGACTTCTCATGAACATCTCCTTCTCATTCATCTTGTCTATAGTTAAAACCTTTAAATAAACACACAAGTTCCATTAAGATATACTGCTGAACGATTACTCCACGTCACCATTACCAATAATTGCAAATACCTCTACTAAACTTTTGAATGATGACACACCTAGCTCGCAATGATCACCAACATGATGACAACTCATGTTCCCTTTTGATTTACCGCTGAACACCCCCACTATTATCTCCAACCCCCGCCCCCCTTGTCGACTCTTCTAACTGCTGTCCCCTTCCAGGTGAAGGTCCTGAAGCGGCCTCGCTTCGAGATCTCCAAGCTGATGGAGCTGCACGGCGAGGGCGGCGCGGGCAAGGGCCGCGAGCCGGGCGACAAGGCGGAGCGGCCCGAGGGGTACGAGCCGCCCGTGCAGGAGAGCGTTTAAATAAACTTGTTAAGAGGATGCGCTGTTTTATTTGCTTCCTTTGACCTGCCTACCTCTTCGGAGGGTTGCATACATACTACCTGCAACCCTCCGAAGAGGTAGGCAAAGTCCAGTAGTGCATCCACACATGCCGCCGGCTTTCAGACTGCTTTGCCGCTGACTGCCGCTGGTTTTGCCGCCGGCTTTACCGGCGGCCCTCGGTTTTGATTGCTTCTTGAAATATTAATGCCTTGGGTTACATAACAGTTCGTTTTTTTTGATACTTTTCTATCAATAAAAACACTATCATCCCAATTAAATTCTGTCTGCCAGTTAATGGCATTCAAATGCCGCGTGCGCCGCATGGCATGTATGGACGCGCTACAAGAAGTACCTAGTAATTTCTTTCTTGGCCGAAAAGCATTTAGTAGGGTTACATGAAAATATGTGTGAGTCAGAATGGCGGGTGTACTGTTGCATAATTGATTAAGTTATACATGAAAGGAATGTACTAGTATGTACCTTGAATGAAATCCAATGTACCTCTGTGAAGCGAAAACAATTATAATAAAGTATGAAGTACCTACCTAAAAAATTCTAGTCGGTTATTTGGAGCACCTTGAAAACATGCCTATGCCTGGCTGTAGAGTCAAGACGCAATATTAGGGGCACTTATGTATTATATCAGAACAATTCTTCCCGATTTCCTACTTACCTGTCTTAAGTGATGAACATAGCTTATGTGTGGGTGTAGAAGTGCATGTTTACCCAGATGGTCTCGCTATTGCTAAAATAGAGAATCTTGTCTATATTCTGAGGTTTGTCAATGTGCCGGTTCATATATTATTTGCCTCTCTAATGAGCTGTTAACAGTATATTGGAACCACAGAACAAAAAAAACTAGTTGGGGCGTGTCACAAAATTAGTATGAGATCAACTGATGAAGCCAAGCCACTTATTACATACTACACTACAGATAGTTTGTATTGTCTTGGCGGGAAAAGTTCGAATTTCATACTTCGAGTTTAGCAAATATTTATGTGTTTGACGTCGTGTAATTGTGCATGCTAAGAAATAATTTGTGCGTCCAACCATTGCGGAGTTATTCGCCAATATTTTCAGAGGTATTGGCAATGCGACGAAAAAGTAGTTAAGACCTTTCGTAATACAAGTTCAAATATTGAGAAAAAAATTCTTGTCGCCAATAGATGGCGTCGTATTTTTATTGGAGCAATTATAATCCTTATACTGGTAGGAATAAGACATTTAGACAAGCAGTCTACGCGTAGTCTTGCGTTACAACGCAGTATTGTGGCTTCAATGCCACGCCCTGCACTTCAAAATAATATTTGTTCCGTGATTGGAACAATAACAGCACCTATTTTAGATTGAAGAAGAATTCAACTGTTTCTTACAGTACAATCGGCAACCCTATATGTATTTGTGACTGGCGATGAGCTAGCTACTTGCCAACCACTTATAAGTAGGTAATTATCTATTGAGCCAAACTCGTATATTATACAATCACAGCATTACATTGTTACAAAGTATTCTAACGTACATGTCACTTACAGGTGGACATAACAATTTATGCAACACGCAAAAAGAAGATTAAAAATAAATCAACATACAAATTATAAACAACAAACTTGATCAACAAGCATGTCGTAAAAGGCGACTAATGGTATATCGGGTTTTGGGTCCTATGTGATTGTGTAGGCGACAAGCTAGCCACTTGTCACTACTTTTTCACAATTTTCCATTTAATCCAGCCCAGTTTTATTTTTGGCTGAGTGTAGTTAATGGGGCCTGCTGTCCCTTTGACTCTGTCTACATCTTCGGGGATTATGGGCGTGTTGTGTCTGTACAACGTACCACAGGGTTAGGTTATACAAGTTAGAAAATAACAAATAAAACACTTCCATAGTTAGACAATATTTTATTCACATCTAATTGTTAGGACACTGTATAAATACAAAAATCAAACTAAACTATCGGACGGTATTCGGTGTTACAGTACATTAAACTTACAATAAAAACTCAGTACAATATCGACTTAATAGTATTAAAACCAGACCGCTGTGTGACTATTTCTAGCTAATCTGAAGGCAGTAAGGTGATCTAAGTATATTGCTAATGGAGAAGATCATATGTATTGATCCCACATAAACTGCGCCACTTAAGTTATGGTTCAAAGACAAAAAAGCTATCTACCACAAACACCAGAGACAAATATATTACTTTTGGTGCACGGACCAGTAAAAAAGGACTCTTCGCTATCATACAGCGTGAAGCCAGGTGTAAGCATGTGTCGATTCGGCGGAACACCCCTGGGTTTTAGTGGGTAGGCCCCCCTATATCATGGGGGGAGAGTCACTAGCCACTTCCCCCCCCCGGGTGGAGTGGTATGCGTAAGTCATTTCCCAGGGACAAAAAAAAAAAGGTGTAAGCATGTGTGAGTGAGATTCTTATGGATTCCAGATATCGGAAAACAGTCATTTGGAGCGCTTATGTCAATGTGTGACGTAAGTTGCGTGTCAAGGTAGAGCACCTGCGGAGCTTCAATGCCTTAGTGGCGCAGTCCTTTTTTTATTAGTCCATATTCTGATGGCAATTTCATTTAGTTCAATCTAGGATCATTAAGATACAATACAAGATTTTTGTGATCACGTGTGATGCGTGACGTCACATGTCTCTCTTTTTCTTTCTGCAGTATTTTAGCTTCAAACTAAGCATGTATGGGTGGGCCATAGGTACCAATGACAGCCATACTTAATTGCACGACTCGAGTACAAATGTCAATCTTCATCACACGGAACTTATGTCATGGCCTCTAACCATTACCTGTTAAAATCTGTTTTCTGTCAATCACTAAACATTAAGACGCGAGTTAATTACAAAAATGCATCAATATACTCAGTACATTGAAGTGATATGAGATTAATATTAAGTTTATAAATTTAAAGTATTTTAAACTGGGCCATTCAACTTTTTGGACTGTACATTATGATGGAGATATTTTATTGAATTACTTGATCAGCTCTTCCACTAATAGAGCTAGGCAATTTATCCAGAAGTAGAAAAATAAAATAATATATAACATAAACTAAAAAGAGAAAAAATATTTCAACTTTTGTTTCATAAGAAAGAATATCATTAACTTTTGCTGTTAAATTTATGTAACTTAGCTAAATTATGAATAGGTTGAATATGTCCAGTTTAAAATCAGAAACATATTACATAATAAAAACACTATTTATATAAAATATTAAGGTAACCTTAAACCTACCACGTAAAAATTGTAATATACAATTCGCTTACAGCCTAAGTACAATATTTTCACACGTACAATACGGTGTCTCGACAACTTAGGCAATTGACTTAATGTTTTGATGAATTATCGAAACGTATGACTTCCATATAAAATGTAATAATAATGTCCTCATAACTGATATCTGTCCGTTGTCCAATCTCAACGAGGATTAGCCAACGCAGGAGTCATTATAGTGCACAAGTGTGTGCGCAACCACAGGTGCACTCTCTGTTCCTTCACTCTCATAGTCCGGTGAGACGGCACCGACATGACCGGAGAGGTCAGGCGCAGCACCAACGGCTTAACGTGCTTTCCGAGGCACGGGAGTGATTAAACCGCCAACTTCCTGACTCCGGGCTGTTACTGAGTAATTTCAATATTGAAATACCTAGCCACAAATTTTCCGCCCGACCTATTGGCGGCGCATGCTACCACTACACCAACAAGGCCGTCAGTATAAAATGTACCGAGTCACAAGGAGCTGACGTCACATTTGTAACATCAAAAGTTGTACCTACCAATAACGCTCTAAAATGAATTAAAACGTGACACGATTAAAAAAAGGAAGGTAGTGCCCTCCGTTAGGAGCTCAATGGTAAACGCGCTTCTTAACCGAGAAGTGCGGGTTCAAACCCGGGCATGTACCTCAGGATTTTTCAAATCTATGTACGTATTTATACCACTAGCTCGACGGTGAGGGAAAACATCGTGATGAAACCTGCAAATTCAAACAACTTTGAATTTGTAACCATAATCCAAAAATTGTCTGGTTCTCCTATCTTAGGATTACGAAGGTCAGATCGGCAGTCGCTTCAATGTAATTACCAGACTCGCTAAATCCCGGACCATGGTCTAAGCGGACCCCGTCTAAGCACGGGACATAACGCTAGGGAGATGATAAGTGCCCTATTGTTCCCATATCCCAGTGACAGGACTGGCAAAATTACATAGGTCCCAGCTTAAAGTATGTCTTACACAGACTTGTCAAATTCCATTTTTAATTCATATGAAATCATAAAAAGTTGAGTGTTCCAGACCATGGCGTCAAACCACGCTAACGTCATACAAAATGTACGGAGCCCTAGCGTTTTGATAATTCACAAAAACTATGTCAAAATGTAAAAATATCTGTCTAATATCTTATTGTGTAAAGGCACATTCAAGGCACA
Organism: Glyphodes perspectalis; assembly: GCA_951394215.1. Taxonomy (NCBI): domain Eukaryota; kingdom Metazoa; phylum Arthropoda; class Insecta; order Lepidoptera; family Crambidae; genus Glyphodes; species Glyphodes perspectalis. The sequence continues at coordinate 4,998,367 of OX596230.1, read as the reverse complement.
AACTATCGGTGTACAGATATAGTTTAATACTTATATTCAGTTCAATATAGCCAAATGTATCAAAGCTAAATATACAACCCCAATTATCAACCTTATTTAAAGGTTATTAGAACTCAAATTTATACATTTTATTGCTCCTGGCTACAATATAAGGCAGTTTCATTGTAGATTTTAAATAAACATTCATTGTTCAATCTTTATCAATAAAAAATACCCCTTTAAATATAAAATACACGATATTCATACCATAAAATAATATGAGATTCAACAATGTATTAGAATAACATAAACATAGTAATTTCCTTTGATAAAATAACCGGACGGATTTATTTTAACAAATAAGGGCTTTTCAATAAAAATCTATAAAATTCCATACATACATACATAACAGATTTGCTTAAAACTATGAGATAGAAAATTCATATTTTTAAATAGTATTAAGAATGTTTAAAGGAATGGAAAAGTATTAAGAAATTATTTATGAGAAAAATAATTTATTTTATTTTAATGACAATAAAATTCTTTATGATATATATTTTCTTAATTTGAAAATATTTTCAACCGACCTTAAACAAAGGAGGTTCTCAATTCGACCGTATATATCTTTTTTCTTTCACTATGAGTTCAAGTTAGGTACACAATATTAAAAATTATAAGAGCATTACTTCTCTTTATATTTAGATAATATACACATATTTAGACTTACATATTTTATTAAGTATATTAAATAAAATATTTATACATGTATATATATATATAATATATAAAGAATTAATTAAATGTAGATTCTTCCAGTTTTCATCAGTCTAATAAAGTAAAGTTACTTGAAACCTCACACGACTGCACATATCCCACATGCCGGAACAAACCTCACACAGACTCTGGGCGGTTCGTGTGAGACAAACAAGGTCACAGAAATGGTTCTGGTTGCATGAGCTTTTTTGTCTCACACAATTGCACAATTCTTACACAATCGCAGTTGTATGAGCTTGCTTATCTCACACAAACCGGTCCATGTTGTGTGAAGATACTAGTTCCACAAACCCACACAAATCTCACACATACCTAACATAGTCCCAGTTATGCGAGCTTGGTTATCTCACACAATTGCCTAATTCTCACACAGTCACAGTCATGTGAGCTTATTTATCTCACACAACTGTCCAACTCTCACACAGTCGCACAAACTCCACACAAATCTCACACATCCTCACAAACCTGCAGCGTATCTCACACGGGCGTCTCAAGGCTGTTCTCGGCGAGGGGCGTCGCCTCCTCCTCACTGTGCGGCCCGTGCGCGCGCTCGCATCATATCTGCGACGCGGGCATCGTCGACACCGTGCTGTGGGGGGTGGTGGGGCGGGAGCCGGCTAGAGATGCGTTCAGAGACGCCATTGTGCCCATCTGAAACGTGGGAATATGTGGTTAAAATATAGCCTATGTTACTTCCGGATAATGTAGCTTTCCAATGGTGAAAGAATTTTTCAAATCGGCACCGTAGTTTTTGAGTTTATTCATTACAAACATACACACACACAAAAATACAAATCTTTCATTTTTATAATATAAGTATAGAAGTATATACAACGTGTAATGTTAAATGCGCAAAACCTGAAAACAGTATGATCAGAATAACGAGCTGAATCAATTAAACCACTTTCTAATATAGGTCACATTTTTCAAAAAATCTTTATTAAAAATGTTGCCCTGTCTGTTTACTAATAAGGCAAGCCATCACGCGCACAAACGCGCCAAAATACGTAAACAAACTATGTCTGTCGTCCAATTTAAATTTTCTCATACGCGGGATAATAATAGTTCTTATTTCAATGCAAATAGGAATGAACAAGACAATTTGAAGTAAACAAATCAATGTTATCTATTATTTAACTTAAACGTAACTAATAAGAAAAAGAAATGGGGGTAGGGCGTGCGAAATTCGTGACAATGGCCCCAACCTGTTTACACTAGTCTCAGCGGCGCCGGCACATGCGTCACAGGTGCATTTTTTATTATCTCGATACCCCGGCGGCGCGTATGCTAAAAAAATCGCGACTATGGCGTTTTTATACACAAACATTCAGTATTGTGAAATGTTGAGAATGTTAGCGCGTTGTAATGACAACGTTAACTTGGCAGTGCGACGGTTTTAAGAAGAGATTGGAGTATCTGTATCCAATCGGACAATGCTTGCAGCTACACAGAGGCTTCGTGATTATGGTACATTTACGCCTCGGTCAATGGACAGAGGGGGTCCGCGCGTTTCAACAAGTGAAAAGTGACACTCACGTGCTCGATTCGCTGAAAAATAACTTAAGAAAGCGGGCTGTGTTGTGTATTCACAAAGTGGTAGACATTTTGAATCTTTTCTACCGCAACAACAGGACCAGTTAAGTGGAGATACCAAATTATCTACTTAATTAATTGTAAATAAGTTGATTACGTGCCAATTATTTGTAAATACAGTGATTTAAACCTTTTAAACACGCCAACATCACGTACTTGCGTTACGTAGTACCTTCCTAATAATAAGATCTTACTGTAGGTAAAGTCTGAAAATGTAGGTTACCTATGTTGCCAGTTCAAAGCCTGGAAAAGTGTGATGGAAACATTTAAAATACTGTCCAAGGATAAACTTATTTCTTTATGAGCGTAGATAGTAATAATAATAATGTCAGCGCGGCGCAGCGGCCCGGCGATATAACTACCGACTTCGCTTTCGTCAGAGCGTCGTCCACAGACACAATAAATGATCAGAAGTGCCAGTAAAACTAAAACATCTTTAAACATTTTTTTTTAATTAAAATCTCTCATAATTAGGTCAATTGAATTAAAAATCATTTGGGGTGTCTGAGGTTTTGCGCATTTAACATTACACGTTGTATATGTATTAGATTTTGAAATGTGACGTCACGAAATTAAGGACCCCCTCCCACTCCTTGTCCCCATGTCGTTGACGTACTTTATGGATGACCCCTTAAGCGATTCGAAACTCATACTACATAATCCATAACTGAGTTCCATTAAAGTTATTATAAACTAGCAGCGCCTCACGGTTTCACCCGCTTAGTTCTCGTTCCCGTGGGAATACGGGGATAAAATATAGCCTATGTTACTCACTAATAAATTAGCTTACTATTGGTAAAAAAAAATTTCAAATCTATCCAGTAGTTTCGGAGCCTATTCAATACAAACAAACAAACAAATTTTACTTCTGATATAATCTAATAAAAGCCTTACTCTCAAATGCGCCAAATCCTCCAGCTTAGTCAGATCAGACAGCTCCAGGTACAGACTGTACACCAGCAGCCAGCCGTACACGCCGCACGCGCAGAACAGGATCCACACGAGGCACATGAGCACGTTGTAAGCGAATATCATGTCGTTCACGATCGCCGCGAACAGAAACGCGACGAAACGGAACGATATGAACACGCCGAACGCGTACAGCCACGGGACTATGCGCTTCTCGTATTCCTGTTGGGGACGGGGATGAAAAATTTGTAATTCGTAGTACGAAACTCATAATTCGAAACTCGTAAACCTTAACTCGAAATACGAAATTCATAATTCAATGTACGTAAATCATAATTCATTGTACGAAATTCATAATCCATAGTATAAAATGCGTAATCGTAGTACTAAAGTCATAATTCGTAGTGCGAAAGTCATAATTCATAGTACAAACTTTGTGATGCCCAATAAATAATCCATAATTCGATTCTTATTTAGAAATACGATATGTACTGTGAAAAAATTTAAATAATTGCCTGTAAAATAAACGAAAAAAAAATTTAAGAATCGACAACTAAATATGTGCTTTAAAGAATCTAGAAATCAAAGTGCATTCAGTGCTTTAACAAAAAAAAATACATAATAATGACAGTGAACAAGTTATACCTGATTTTTAGCGTGTCTCACATACTACGAAGATACAGGACGGTCAGCATGAATGAATTGCGAGAATGAGAAGACGTGAGATGACAAGCGATGACAAATTGATGATGTAAACTTAGGGGACATTCAAGTATTAACACATTCAGTACCACCGACTCCGAATCCGAATCTCATAACGTAAAATTTGAACGAACCCTTCTCAGGCTCTGAGTACTGAAACACAACTCAGAGTTCTCAGGATAACAATAAATGTCAATTAGTTCTGGTAATTTTATTAAGCGTTCTTAAATTCTCCGCTAGATGCCAAAAGTAAGACAACAGTAAAGACGGGCCCGTTGGTCGAGTGGTCAGAAACCCTGGCCACGAAACCGAGGGTCGCGGGTTCGAATCCCGCTAGGGAATGTTTCATGTGACGAACATGGACATTTGTACTCGAGACATAGATGTTTATAAATGTATTTAAGTATGTCTATCCGTTCACCTAGCATCCATAGGACAAGCTTATAGCTTAGTTTGGAACTAGGGAATTGGTGTCAGTCCGGAGAATTTATTATTTTATTATTTATTATAGTAAGTTATGAGTGCCTTGAATATGGTGAATGGTCTGAACATTGGTACTGCTATATTAAATCTATCGAAGCTTTGAGTGTTAACTACGAAAATATATAATAAGTGAAGTAATGGCTCCCAGGTTTGATTCATCATCATCATCAGCCTATCGTCGTCCACTTCTGGACATAGGCCTCTCCCAAAACACGCCACTCAACATGATCTGCGGCTAGATTTGATTTCTCCAAACTATTTATTGAAATCTCATTTCTAATCCTAGATATATTGCAACTAAGTAATTAAAACAATAGTCATAATAAATATTAGACTACATAACATACATTGATCTGACTCCGTGGTAAGTAACTTAAGCACTTGTGTTACGGATATCAGAATCAACAGTGGTATTACAAATATAATGTTTAATATTAACACCCAGACACAGAACAAACACAAGTATACATCATAAAAATGAGTGTCCTCGGTGGGGATCGAAACCACAACTCTTGGCGCATGGGGCAGGGTCACTACCGAATGAGCAATCGAGCCAGTCGATTGATGTAACACTTGAATAAATTTACCTATTTATTTATTAACCGTAATTTATACACCAACAAAAATATACATACCTTTCTGAGCGCGTAAATCAACAAGATGCTGGTGATCAGAACAGCTACGGAACCAATCCAGGAAAATAGCGAGAATACTATGAGCACATTGCGCACTGGAACAAAACAAACGGTATCAGTTTTTTTTTTTTTATTCTTATTAATTTATGGACTTTAACCACTGGTTATGTCAGTCCCATAACGGTATTAGATAGATGCATAACATCACGCCCGCAATCCCCGAGGGGGTAGGCAGAGTCAAAGGGGCAGCCCCTATAACCACATTCAGTCAAAAATAAAACCGGACTGGGTTGAATGTAAAATTGTGAAAAAGTTGTGACAAGTGGCTATCTCCTCACCTACACAATCACATACCAAGGTAAAATTATTTATAATACTGCATTGATAATCTTACCAGGAGGACTTCCAACGTAGACAAACTGGTAGCTGATCACATAGTAGCCGTAGTGCACAGAACCAGGTGTGGCCATCCCGAGGCAGTACAGGTCAAAGATGCTTTGAGCGAACGTGAAGAGGGATATGAACTGGAAAAACATAGTAAAGTTTAGTCTTGAAAACTTCTGATATACAGGGTAACTCAACAATAATCGCATCAATATCAGAACTCAAGGTCCTCTTAAATTTAACATCATACATACATATATAATGTCACGCCTTTGCCCATGGGGGTAGCAACCGAGGCGGCGTAAGGCGTGGGCGGTGCAGAAGAGCCCCTTTGACTCTGCCTCCGAAGAGGTAGGCAGAGTCAAAGGGGCTGCAAGCCCTTTCACCACATTTAGAAAAAATCAAAACTGGTCTGGGTTAGATGGAAAATTGTGATTAAGCAGTGACAAGTAGCTAGCTTGTCGCCTACACAATCACACACCAAAAGCCCGATATACCTTTGGTCATCTTTTACAACATGCTAGGCAAGGAACACAGTTGGCACATTCATTTTAATTCCTAGATCACCATGGTTACATGTTATACTTGAATCAACATTATTTTATCAATTTGGGACATGAATCAGCATGTTTACCTTTCATATACAGTGAAATCGTAAACATAAAATAAGAATATTACAGCCAAAAATTAAAACTGTAACCAAAACATACCAGAGAAATGAAACCGGTGAGGAGAGAGCCGCGCTGCAAGTCCAGGAAGAAGGCATCGTGCAGAATAGGCTTCTGATACCATGGCACACGGAGGGACTTCACCGATTTAGATGAGCGAAGATTTGAGGATGACCTGTAAGAATGTAAACATCATGCAGTGTTTGAATATATACAAACATACACACATACCATCACACCCATAATCCCCGAAGGGGTAGGCAAAGTCTATGGGACAGCAGGCCCCTTTAACCGCATTCAACCAAAAAAAACTGGGCTGGGTTAGATGGAAAATTGTGAAAAAATTATGACAGTGGCTAGCTCGTCACCTACACAACCACATACCCAAAACCCGATATATCATTAGTCGTCTTACAACATGCTAGGCAAGAATATATCAAACAGATAATCATTACTTTAGGTAGTTATTCTGACATTCTTACATTTTTGCTGTTATCTATCTACAAGACAAAAGCTTTTAAAATTTATATATGTACAACATACTGTCACTCCCACAACCTCCGAATCAAAAGGCCAAGGAGCAACTAGTTCTTTAAATAAACACTTAAGCCAAAAATTTTATTGTTGGGATAGAATGTTGGCCAGTGTAGTTAATAACATGACATAAAGTGTGAAACTTTATTGTCTAGAAATTTATACAAATATATACATTTTAATTATTAATGTCCATAAGGACTAAATTGCGTGTAACTGCTAGGCAACCCTTTGACTGCTATTCGTAAATAAATGATGTTTATATTCTTATTGTACATAATAAAGATACGCTATGCTATTAGTAACGGTTCATATATCGAAATAACAGCTTAGTTAACATGTAAATAAGTATTCTTATAAGATTTTACTTACTTTGTTGTGTAGTGCGAATACACGGATGGCGTAGAACGGTACGTGGAAGGAGTTTTTCGGCCGTACATCGTAAATTTTGGATGAAAACCTTTATTAAATTACTCGTTGACACCGCCCAGTGACTCGCATTAAACTCGATAATACTGACTTGTAAATCGCCGCACTCACTTACAATTAGTGAATTTAACATTCATTAACGATTTTTTAACATCATTGTAATTATTTCGAACTAAAATTATTAATTTAATTCAAAATTACTGAAAAAGGCCACGCCTGTGAATGTTGTTTGATGCCACTTTGACAAGTATCAACCGATGCAAATAAGATGGCTAGAAAGTTTGGCAAAAGTGGCGCTAGTTTGTACGTAAATATTCATAGTACTGCAAAGGTTTGATAGCTTTTGCAATATTGTTTCATAATTTAGTTGTGTGTTTACGAAGTTAGTTCTATAACTGGAATGAAATTACATATTTGAAAGAATACATACGGTTAATAAAAAGAAAATCACTCATTTGACTCAGTCTGTCAAACGCAAATTAAAGACGTCAATGTTTTATAAAATCCAAAAAATACAAAAAAATATGGAAATATCAAATCATAACACAAGTAACCGAAGATCTAGTACAAATTTGAAAGATGACTCGGAGTCAAAATCGTTGAACGGACTCACGTATCATTCATATCGGACGCATTGCGGACTTTGTTGTAAGTGAAACTGTAGTATTACTTAGTAACCTCAGATCAATAGAAAATTCTATTGATCTGAGTTAGTAACTAAATTTTCTAAGATATTTGCAACGTACCTTGAAAAGATATATAGTTCTTTGTATTCGATTCAGGTGGAAACTAAATCAAACATATTATAGAAAAACAAATATGACGACCAACATTCGTTAGATTCAAATCAATGAACCTACTTACTAATAAGTATAAGTAGAATAAGAGTTGCGGGCAAGAGCTCTAGTTTAAATTGAGAAAAGAGTTACTAGAAAAGTTACATTTTTCCCAATATCATAGTCTCTATCGCTATATACTAAATATCTCTCTCTCCCTCTCAAGCTTTTATCTACATCTCTTTCGCTCAAGGAATTTTCACAAATTTCTTCCTCTGAATCCTTCCAGGTGTCTGTCGCACCGTGCCAGTCCACTCGCGGACGTACTACGGCCATGTGTTCTGCACCGACTGCTTCCACAAGTACATCTGGACGCCGACTAAACGCGAGTGCTCCGGGGACCTGCAGTCTCGGAAAGAGGTAGACAGAAACGCGGCGAAGTGAGATCGTCGTATCGTAGACATTTGAGGCCATGGTGTAGGAGCACGTCAATGTGTTAATTTTTTAATAAATGTTTTAAACAATGTCAGTTTGGATATTTTTGTAAAATGTTACGCCCTAGTTTGCTGTTTCGTGGATATGAAAGTTGGAATTTGTATGGACAGGTACTTTCTTAGCCTTTCTTTCTGTCGTACCGGGGGGGCTTAGTAGGCCCTGACGTGAGGCAGGGCTGAAGCTCCCTGCGGCCGGACCAGGATTGCCGAGGAAGAGGACGAGCTGAGTGTTATCGTTGCTCGCCTCCCTATCCTCGGCAACCCGACAGGGGCGCGCTGGTTCGCGCTGTGGTGGGTCGCAGAGGGATCGAGCGTCTCCCTTGTGGGTAGAGGGATCGATGCACTCCCTCTGCGACGACAGGGCTCTGCCCTCAATTTGGGTCGCTGGGTGGAAGGCGGCCCCTTCGACGAGACGCTCTCCGCGTGCCCCTCTGGCTTAGCAGAGGGCACAGCGCGAGAGTGGGCCCACGACGCCGGTCACGGGGAGGATTACACGCATGTTGTCAGACACGCAAATGCTCAAATACGTATTTAGTCACACGGGGATGATCGGCGTCTGAATCCTGGGCGGAGTGGTTGAGATATGCTGGGTGGCCTGGCATCTCGACGCGCGCGCGTGCTCGGTGCTGTGTATCCAACGACTGTTGTCGTGGGCTGCACAGCATTTGTCTATGAACCCTCATTTGTCTATGAACCATCATTTTTCTATGAGCCCTCATTTGGCTATGAACCCTCATTAGGCTATGAACCCTCATGTGTATGAATCTTCATTCGGTTGTGAACCCTCATTTGATCATGAACCCTCGTTCGGCCAAGAATCATCATTTGACAATGAACCCTCGTTCGGCCAAGAATCCTCATTTGACTATGAATCCTCTTTTGCATCCCATAAATTAGACTAGTTAGTTGATCATCTCGTTCGATGTAGGTAAAACTAAAAATCCAGATATTGACAAATAAAACGCCACCCATATCAGACAAACGTGTATTAACAGTTAGCAGTCGCCGCAGCACACGGGCCGCGCGCGCACAACACCACACTGCCACAGACACTGGGGACACGCGGCGCCGCCGCCCGCCGGCGTCGGCGCCCGCCCCGCCCCGCACCAGCCCCTCCCCTCGGGCGGGCGCAGGTATTTAGTGAGCTTTTCGATTTTTTCAGCCGCCGCCGCGTTGGTCTCAGCTGCTGATTCGTTCGATTCGAGCGCGTCGGAGGCGTCCGTTCGGTTCTCGAACGACAGGTCCCAGGTGCCGAACGAATCGCCGCCCACCGACAGCGCTGGCGTCGCAGCTGTGAAAATTTTTAACTCTTACGCACCTACAAAAGAAAGTTTCGATTACCTGAGTGCACATATTAATTAAGCAATATGGACTGATTTTTCAAGGGTCATTTATCATGGTAAACTAAATATAGATCAATATTTTATCAGAGAAACATGTGAAGAAAATATTTGACTGCTATCCTAAAGGACAATTGAAAAATCGGACAAGAACAAAATATAATAAAATAAGTTATTCATATAACTACTTTAAGGCGACATCACCACGAGCCTTGAGTGGCCACTAAGGTCGGGGATTCATATAGTCTAGCATGAAAATTGCAGGGTAGTTGAACGAGGATCCCAACCGATGAATTCAACGCGGGTCTTAGGCGGCATAGTTACATCACTGCATGCTGCTCCTTCATGATACGCTGACAAACAAGGAGCACAGTTGATACATTTTCCAAGTAACAAACGTACATGGGAAATGTTTATGAAAAGCATACCATCCGTTCTCCCTGCCTGCACCTCCAGGTAAATGGCGGGCAGCTATTTAGTTTAGAATCAAGATAACAGCTACTCACACTTCCTAGGCTCGTTGGGCTGCGCCCACTCCTGCGGGCCGGTGCCACAACGGCAGAAGGGCGGCTGCGCGCCGCCCGCCATCATGAACACGAACGGCGTCGCCTCCTTGCTGCCCGCCATGAATTCGCGCATGTTCTCCGCGAACTAGACATCATTACAACAACTAAGTAACCTTGCTGGTTTTCTAAGACCTCATATTTCTATTTAAGGATGGAGCAGGGGCCCGACATGTCTCAGTTTCAGCAGAATAAGGGGTAATTCAATCCCCTGAGTCAGCAAAAAAAGTGTTATGCAAAGTAATAAAAGTGAATGTGTACATCATAATTGAATACGTTAATCTAAATCCCACCAAACTAGGTATAATAAAGGTAGGCTAGGTAATTCACGTTCAACATAATATATCGATTGATAGTAAAATAAACTTGTTATAGGTTAAGGAACCATATTGTATTGTTGTACCAGTTTGTGATGAGAATAACAACCTTTTCAGCTTAATTAATCAATTCGATTAATTTCTAGTCCAAGTTTGCATTTTCTAATGTAAATTCTTTATAAGTTATGACTATGATAACATCCATATTATTTACATGTTGCCTCACCTGCGCGTTATTCTGCCATTGTTCGAAGCAGTTCTTGAAAAACTCGCTGGGGTTATCGCGGCTCCGGTTGAGCACGTACTTGTGGAAGCAGTCCTCGCAGAACACTTGCCCGTAGTAGATCTTCACGGAGTTTTTGGGCACCGTGTGGCAGAAGTCTGAAAAGGGTTTAGGTGAAAGAATTATTAAAAACACAAAAATCCTGTCACAAACAGGAGGAGCAGCTAGAGTTTTATGAAGTAACCACCTTATAGTACTCCAACAGCTAACAATGACTTCTATTACTATATATTTTTTTAAATTAGCCAATTTAATCTCGTTGTTTTGGAAAGGCCTCCTTTTGCGTCCCAGTCTCTTTGCACTGTACCATCTTCTAACTTAAGCAAGAAATTATAGCGAGATCGTCCCACCGTCGCCGCCTTGGACGGCATTGTCTTCGGTGGCCATTATGTGAAGGGTCAGTGCCTATTTTTGCCTATCTGACCGGATCCATGTGAAAGTTCGTGTTGCAGAAGGCATATAAACTCACAACATCTCGCACACTGCGTGTGGAAGCTCTGGCCTCCAATCTCGACTTTGTTGGCGTCGTTAACAACCTGCAGGCACCGGGCGCAGATGCACCGCTTAGCAGGCTCCTCGGGCGGGTTGGAGGAGTCCTTGGAATCTGCGATAGTAAGTTTACGTTTAAAAAATGTTTGAAAGCCATCTCAAACAATGATGATGGTTAAGAATAATATCCAGTCAACCAGTCTGCTGTTACTTTTTTAAACAACTGATTCTTCCTATTTTTTATCAGAAAAGACTTACTCTGTATAAAACAACGTAATTCCATTCCTACTAGTGGAAAGTGTGAACCCGAAAGCGCCCCCTACCCTAAAAAGCGTTGCCCCTAAAACACAGGGCCCCCGAAACACAGGGCCTCCGAAACACAGGGCCTCCGAAACACAGGGCCTCCGAAACACAGGGCCTCCGAAACACAGGGCCCCTGAAACACAGGGCCCCTGAAACACAGGGCCCCCAAAACACAGGGCCCCCGAAACACAGGGCCCCCGAAACACAGGGCCCCCGAAACACAGGGCCCCCGAAACTCGGAACACCCTTACATGTTGTGGCCCCAAACACGAGGGGCCCAAAGTGGAGGTTGTCATGGCAGAGCTCTTATTTCCACAACGGCATCCAAAGATCCGCTGATTCTGCTACCTTCTACTACTGGATACTCCGGCCCTACTTACCATTAGTAGTATCGTTGTCTTTGTCCTGCGGCTTGGCGCCAGGCGCGAATTGCATCCACCAGCTGCTGGCGTGCACGCGCGGCGCCTCGCCCCTGAAGCGCGCCAGCACGTGCGTCTTGAAGCACTCGTTGCAGAACACGTGCCCGTAGAACATCTTCAGGGACGTGGGGATCGTCCGGCATACACCTAGCAAAGATACATTCGGTGCAGTAGCGTTACTATACTATTTGAGGCTTGTGGCAATTTAATCGATTGGAGTCCTAGCTCTATGACAATATTCATCTGTGCTCATGGGCGTCCGAGGGCCCATTTGGGACGAGGGCCCGGATTTTGCCAGTCTTACCACGCTATAGTTACTCTACTCTTGGTGTAATTGGCAAAAAAAATACCATAGGGTGAAGAACGGGCAAAATGCTTTAGACCCCTTACCATAGGGAAGCTTTCATTTTGAGGACCATGAGCTTTTTAGTTACGGTACCGTTGCCAGTGTAAGATCATGTGCGCACATCGAGATATAAGTACTACGCAGTACATATATCTCGACTCGTGCGCAACATAAAATGCCGTATAGCATCGGTTCTTTCTGCTTGCCTTGCTAGAGAAATGGCGTGTGACCGTGAAGCTAGTTTAGTTTTAGTTTTTAGTTCTAATACTTACAACACATGCTACATAGCCTGTGGAAGTTCTGCCCTTCAACATCGACTTTGTCGCCCTCCTCGATCGGTAGGAAGCATCGTGCGCAAAAACACTTTTTCGGTTGCTCTTGCGTTTTATCCATTACGTAAAATTTTGTTAAAACTGTTTATAAAAAAGTGTGAAAAAATTATTTTTAAAATTTATGGAATCAGCAACTTGTTTCCATGACAGTTTTGTATGATGGAAAATTTGGATGAAAAAAGAAGAGCGGAGAAGCAGAGAACGATTTGAATTTCGGAAAAAGAAAATATAATGGCCAGTGACAAAAGTTGGATCGTCGAAGTAGTGAATGGCAAAATTATACAAAGTAAAATTATTATTCCTTATAATTAGCAATTCATTTCGATATGAAATTAAATGATGATTTAATAAAAGATCTGTCAGTATGGCGTTCGGTTCTCTCTGCCTACCCCGCTAGGGAGGTGGCGTGAAGTTTAGTTAGTTAGTTAGTTAGTTATCTGTCAGTAGAGAATTATGGATTCAGTTCTTTTCGTTCAACACTAACGTCAAATGTCGAGTAATTTTGATTGTCCGATTTCGGTAACACTAGTAGTTTGCCTATGTGTGTGGTGTAGTGAGCTGTTTGTGTAATTTGTGTTATCTATCATGTTTTTATCAAGAAAGTGATGTTGTCTGACTTATTTGGATTAAAATCTACGCATTTCCATTGGTAAAGTGTACTAACTATCTTATCTCACTAGTTTTGTCTGATTAGAGGCCCGTATAAAAGAGTTTGCATAGGTTATGTGTCTTGGTATTTGACTATCGGACGATCCCATGTTTTTACAATTTTATGATAGAAAATAATGCGTTGCGGTTGTAGCAAGGCCGTTAGATGATAATTCGCACACATATTCCCTTATTCACATTCATAAAACGCTGATTCAGTCGTTACTTTGTGTTTAAAATGTGTTTCAAAATGCTACTGGTTTTAAATGTAAAGATATCTATGTTAGTTCATTAGTAATGACCTGAATGTTTTGTTTTCGACGAATACTGACCTTCGATAGTGTTTAACGTCGTCGGTTACGGCTCGTATTGACGAAAAATGGTATTCGCATTCTTGTGTCAATAGACTTAATACTATTTAGTTTCTGTTAGAATCTGAAGGTTGAATTACAGATAATACAATTATGAATAAAACTGTACTCATCTGTACAATATATACACAATGTCGGACAACAATCAATTGTTTTTATGTAAATATTTTTTTTATATATAAGTAATTCTAAATAATTATTATCATAACTGTATTATTCATGTTAAACACACATTTCTTAAAACTCGATATATTCTCGGATTTATTTTATTATCTGTATAATACAAGTAACTAAGCACATATAAACTTGATAATTATCTGTCTGTAGCAAAAAAAAGTTAGTGTGCTCACAATCACATCAAATTTGTAAAGGAATCATGTTTACATAGATTTTGATTCAGAAGTAAGGCAAACTGACTCAGAATAATATCTGCTATCCATACTAATAAGGAAATTACATCATATTATACTATTTCTATACATAATACCACAAAATATCTTAGATACATAAATAACATAACATCACACCCATAATCCCTGACGGGGTAGGCAGAGTCAAAGGGGCAGCAGGCTCACTTCAGACATTCAGCCAAAAATAAAACTGGGCTGGGTTAGATGGAAAATTGTGGAAAAGTAGTGATAAGTGGCTAGCTCATTGCCTACATAATCACATACCCAAAACCCGATATACCATTAGTCGCCTTTTACAACATGCTAGGCAAGGAATACAGTTGGCACATTTCTTCTAAGTCTCAGACCAATATGGGACAAAATTAAGTTTTTGTAAAAAAATGTAATGTAAACATTCTACAATATGGAATTTTTTAACAAATAGGCAAGATGACTAAAAAATTCTGTTTAGTCAGTTAGATTATGAAAAAATATTGAACCCCCTTTTTTTTTTATTTGTCAAACAAACATTGACAAACATACAATGCATTCAAGTTACGGGTTGACTTTACATTTTCGTAAAAGGTTTACTAAATAGTAACGTTGTAAGCCCCCACTCCAAAACTTTGGTGCTCTATTTATGTGATTTTTTATTAATTTGATAAAGCAAAAAATATTTGTCTAGTATTTTTGTAATCTAACTGATAGACTAAATAGAATTATAGTTTTTTAAAGCAGTCATTATCTGTATTGGTTCATTATGAATTTAATAGTTGTGTTAATAACAATTATCAATTAGGTTTTGTTTGCCATTTGTGGTTGTAAATGTGGGGTATGAATCATAAAGAAATTAATTATTTATGTATGAATTCCATAGTTTACAGTTTTGTTAGAACTGTAAACTATGGAATTCATTCTTTATTGGATAAAATGATTTTAAAACATAAGACATTATCTGAAAATCGGAAGTGATGTTCAAGGATTAGACTGAAAGCTGGCAGCTTTTTATGACCATGTTCCTCTTGAATGGCAATAATTTAACTATTTTTTGGATTTTTTTAAATTTATTTCACCTGTTTGTAAATTTATCAAATTAAAGCTTATCCAATATTTAAAAAAAAATGGAAGTAATAGATTTTTGTAAACTTACTTAAATATATTAAATATAGCAGCGCCCCGCGGTTTCACCCGCGTCGTTCCTGTACCCGTTGGAATACGGGGATAAAATATACTCGCTGATAAAATAGCTTTCCATTGGTGAAAGAATTATTCAAAATGGTACCAGTAGTTTCGGAGCCTATTCAATGCAAACAAATGATCAAATCATTCCTCTTTTTATTATTAATATTAGTATTAGTATAGATGAAATATTTTTTTGTTGCAGAATGGTTCACCTGAATGTCAACGAAGGAAAAATGTCCCGCCATGAGAAAGCGAAAAGTGGCTTTGTAAGTAGTATAGTTTAATTTACAATTTATCCGTCCATTGATCATGTGATGTTTTTTAGCCACTATTTAACCCTATACCATAACATACACCCCCCTTACCTCCCCTTCCCCCCTGTTGTGGTTTTCCCAAGCGACTTCAATATGGGGTTTTTAAAAAAACGTCATTAGAAGGTTCTTACAGGATCGGCGGCGCGAGTGTGCCGCCCCTGGTGTTGCCAGTGGCGGATTTACCCTAAGGCCCAGTAGGCCCGGGCCTAGGGCGGCCAGATATTAGAGGCGGCCAATCGTGATAAAAATTAAGTGATGACGCTTTAGTACTGAGAATTATGGCCTGGGGCCTAGGGCGGCCAAGACTGTAAATCCGCAACTGGGTGTTGCACACGTCCATAGGCCACGGTACCGCTTCCCATTAGGTGGGCCATATACTTGTCTGCCACCAAAGAAGTAAAAAAAGCCCTTGTGTCTGGTGATACGCGGTGAGATTTAAGACTACTTTTTAAATCATTAACGTCTTCATTCATACATAATAACATTACGTCTGAAATACTCGATGGGGTAAGCAACATACAGCAACTTATAAATTTTAGTCGACACTAATGTTATAAGGAGGGAAGATTTAATTGTTTGTTTGCATTGAATATGCTCCGAAACTACTGGACCGATTTTAAAAATTCTATCACCAATAGAAAGCTACTTTATAAGCGAGTAACATAGGCTATATTTTGTCCCCGTATTCCCACGGGAACGGGAACTACGCGGGCGCTATAAGCAAAAAAATAGGCAAGGCAAAAAAAAAAAATCTGTTTAGTCCGTCAGTTAGATTATAAAAAAATATTGAACACGTATTTATTTATTGACGAAGATACAATGCATTCAAGTTGCGCGTGACGTCTCGCTATCGTACAATTTTTACTAAATAGTGACGTCGCAAGCCGGCACTCCAAAACTTCTCTTTTTTTTTTTATTTGATAATGCGGAAAATACGTGTCTAATATTTTTGTATAATCTAACTGACGGACTAAATAGAATTTATAGTTTTTTGATGCAGTCATCATCCCTATTAAGCTAAGATATTTTTTTTTTAAACAAATGGTTTGCTCTACACCCTCACAAACCCAATATCCCATAAACCATTAATCATCCTTTACGAAGTAAAGTTTTCTCTTCCTAAACAAGTAACACAGTTGCCACATTATTTTCAAGTCCCAGACGAGCATGGGGCTAGCTTAACTAACTAACTAAACTTCATGCCACTTCCCTAGCGGGGTAGGCAGTGAGAACCGAGCCATATGGCTTGCTTACAAGTATCTAAACACGACACAGTCATTACTACCTAGCTAGAATATTATTTTCATGTCTGCACTAACTTATGTATGGTAGCAGTGGTACCTCAATGGTAAGACGCTCCTCATTACTGAGGGGCGCAGGTTCAAACCCGAGCGCGTACCTCTGGATTTTTCAAATCTATGTACGTATTTATACTACTAGCTCGGCGGTGAGGGAAAACATCGTGATGAAACCTGCAAATTTAAACAACTTTGGATTTGTAACCATGATCCAAAAATTGTCTAGTTCCAGTATCTTAGGGTTCAGATCAGATCGGCAGTCGCTTCAATGTCAACCAGACTCGCTAAATCCTGGATTATAGTCTAAGCCAGTAGTTCCCAAACTTATTTTTCTCGTGGACCACTTTCAAAATGTTACTAGTTTCGATGGACCCCCTGCTGCTACATTTCTACCACATTCTTAAAGTCGCCAAAAAATGAAAAAGTGTCGCTTCTGAGTTCTGTCCCTATATTCCGACAGGTAAAATAAAAACGAAAAATGGTACATTTTATAACACTTTATTTATTAAAAGAATAGAATTGCAAGAAAAAATTAAAAAGGTAAGTCACAATTTTAATTAATGGGAAGGATGTATTTGGTGGAGTGTCAGCAAACGATCAATGTTTGGCTTTATTTTTGTGAGCAATATCCCCCCGCTCTGTGATGTTTAATTTGCTCCTTTTTTTTGTTAAGAGATTTGTAACGGCACTAAAACTCCTTTCTACAAGGTATGACGAGGGAAAAGCTATTAAAAATTTCCTTGCGATTTCCCACAGTCCAGGATATTTTTCGGGTATTTCTGCTTGCAGCCAAAATGTTTGGTAGCCTTTTCTAAATTTCACCTTCAGCTCCTCATTGGTGCTTAGCTCGAGCAGCACCTCTTGTAATACAACATTGGCCACTTCCGTTTCATCAAATGGATTTATGATCCATGGTGGTATATCCATTGTCAGCATATCTTCAAACCTGGTTTTGAAGTCAACATGCAGGGCACTTAAATGTTGACTGTAGGTATGGATATCCTCATCAATACATTCTACCTGTGACAAGTTTGGAAATTGAGAGAATTCGCGCCGACTAATGTTTTGCTTCATTAATTTCAATTTCCCAAGAAAAGCCGAAATTATCCCCTTTGTTTTTATTAAATTCAGGCTGTCCCCTTGTAACTGCAAGTTAATATCATTAAATTTTTTAAACAAATCTGTCAAATACGCAATGTCTGTTTTGAATTTGATCAAGTTTTCTTTTAAATCTGGATCTCTGCTTTCTAGGAACTCTAATACGGAATCGAAAACAGAGTAAAATCTCGTTAAGCATGCGCCTTTCGACAACCAGCGTACTTCAGTATGTAAGAGCAGTCGTTGGAAGTCTTCATCATTTTCGTCGCACAATTGAGCAAATAAACGCGTATTCAATGCATTGCTTCTGATTTTGTTGACAGCTTTTATTACAAAATGAAGAGATTGGTTCAACCTGTCACTTAAATGTTTTGCCACAAGATGTTGGCGGTGGATTACGCAATGAATAGCTGTAAGCCCTGGTATAATTCTTTTGAGATGAGTTATAAACCCACGATATCGCCCGACCATTGCAGGAGCTCCGTCTGTTGCCACTGAAATAATGTTTGTAAATGGAATCGATTTTTCCGTAAAAAAATTGCTCAGTACATTAAATATTGATTCGCCTTTAGTGTCAGTCTCCAAAGTTCTGGCAAATAGCAATTCTTCGTGAATTTCTTCCTCCATAATATATCGGACATATGTCAATAATAATGCTTCATTACCGGGTAACGTTGACTCGTCCAGTTGTATAGAAAAATGAGTTTTTTGCAGATGATTGCACAAAAAACATTCGATATCAGAGCTCATTTCATCAATGCGTCTTTGTACAGTATTGTTACTTAATGGAATTCTTTTTAGTACGTCAAATGGAGATTTGTGCAAAACAGTTTTTAAGACTTCTTCAACAGCGGGTAAAATTAATTGTTCTCCAATAGTGTGCGGTTTTCCACATTTTGATATAAGTAATGAGATATTGTAAGATGCCCGCAAGCCATCATCGTTACTTTGAGATGTTGAAGCGAACATACTGTGCATGGTGGGTCTCTTTTCATATTTTTCCTTCAATGTTTGAAAATATTTTAAATCTTTACCTATTTTATCAGTATGACACCTTTTTAGATGATCTTCGAGCTTTGATGGTTTCATAGAGTCATTGCTCAAAACTTTGTTGCATAATAGACACATGGGCAATTGTTTGCCTGCCTCTGATGGAACAAAACCATATTTCAAATAATCGACACTATATTGTCGACATTTTTTCTTTGCTGTAGCCATGTTTCGTGTCAGTTAACTTACCTGAAAAAAAAAATGTTTTTGTAACCAAGTTTTTTTCTGAATATAGGTATCACACCGCAGCCTTTGTCAGCACGCGGGAATAGAATTACGGCTTGTGAAGGGACCAACTAATAAACCGCTAAGACAAATACAGACGTATCAATTTTAAAGTAGGTACTTTAAAATTGATACGTCTGTATTTGTTAAAAATTAGTGGTAAATTAGGTAATTTACCACTAATTTTTAATACTACAAATAAAAAACTCAGTATCGAATGCTGATCAAATTTGTGTAGGAAAAAATAAAAGTCGAAATCCCAAAATTGTCCATAAAAACCATAACTAACATCAAATCAATGAGTTCACGCTTAATTGCTCTGCAATATTGCTTATTCGGCCTTTTTAGAGAGGCAGTGCTTCTCTCGTGAAAAAACAATTGAATAAAACGTGCTGTGTTTGTCTTCAAATCGAAAGAGGACAATTAAAATATCCGTAAGTTACTAAGTCACCTATCTATACAAGCAGTTGTGATCAACTGACTAGTACACGTAAACAAAATACTTAATTACTATAACAAAAAAAAAGGTAAGTACTTACTTTTCTTCGGCACTAGCAATCACTGATATAAATTTTCTCACACCTTTTTTTCGAAATTCCGGAAACAAATGAATGAGTTTGCCTTTGGCATCAAGTATTTATAGTGGTGATCAAATTCATGTCTGAACAAGTTTAAGCATTGTCGGGCGGACAGCGCTTTGCAAGTCTGTACACGAAATTGTACGTAATATCATACGCAAGTTTAGACAAGTAACAGTCGCTTGCCTTATTAAAATATTATCTGCTTAGTTAGGTACTTAAAATAATGTAGGTAGGCCCTTATAAAAACTATGCTTGCTCTTTACTATTGACGGCCACTTTGGTTCAGTGGTAGTGGACGCTGCCTCTGAACCAAGAGGTCGCGGGTTCGAATCCCGCGGGGTACAAACATTTGTGTGCATGAACATGTTTGTTTGTATCTGTCCAGGTGTTTTCTATATACAGGGTGTATCGTAAATCGTTTAAAACCTCTTGGCCACGTGGTCTATAGGTCACCCTGAACAATGTTTGTTCTACGACTTATCCAATACAGACATTAAATATTTCGACTTCCCATACAAACCTCGATCAGCTGTTTGGTCATTTTGTATGGGAAGTCGAAAAATTTAATGTCTAGATTGGATAAGTCGTAGAACAAACATTGTTCAGGGTGACCTATAGACCACGTGGCCGAGAGGTTTTAAACGATTTACGATACACCCTGTATAATAAGTATGTATTTACAAAAAAAAAAGTATTTAAGTATGTTTATCGGTTGTCTAGTACCCATAGTACACAAGCTCTGCTTAGTTTGGGACTAGTGGCTATGTGTGAATAATGTCCAAGAAAAGCAGATAAATTTTCGTGGACCCCCATTAGCATCTTATGGACCCCCATTTTTTGTTCACGCCTACGTAGACCCCCAGCAAGTCTCCCGTGGACCCCTGGGGGTCCACCTGGACCACTTTGGGAATCACTGGTCTAAGCGGACTCCGTCTAAGCACGGGACATAACGCTAGGAAGATGATGATGACTTGTGTACATCTATATGAGCAATGTGTTCAATTTGTATTGAAAATCGGTTTAATGGCTAACTCACGAGTGTTGATCGGACTCAGTGCGACATTGGCTGATAAAGGAAACGTGTACCGTCTGCATACAAAGTACTACTTATTTATGATTTTATACTTAAATTTTGTAAACGAGCGGTGGTAGCTCAATGGTAAGGACACGCGCCTCTTAACCGAGGTGTGCGGGTTCAAACCCGGGCACGTACCTCTAGATTTTTCAAATCTATGTACGTAATTATACCACTAGCTCGACGGTGAGGTAAAACATCGTGATGAAACCTGCAAATTCAAACAACTTTGGATTTGTAACCATGATTCAAAAATTGTCTGGTTCCCCTATCTTTGGGTTACGAAGATCAGACCGGCAGTCGCTTCAATGTAACTACCAGACTCGCTACATCCTGGATCATAGTCTAAGCGGAACCCGCCTAAGCACGGGACATAACGCTAGGAAGATGATGATTCCCACGGGAACGGGAGCTGCGCCGGTGAAACGGCGAGGCGCTGCTAATACATAATAATCTTCCTATAGTGTATGTAATGTATATGCTGTCCGTACTTGTGTATACATTGCGCTATTGTACACAAAGCATTGATAATGGCTTTATCTTTACGATTTTTCAGTTTTCAGTTCGCTCTTGACGACGGTACGCGGATTAGACGGAAAATAAATCGCCTTTCGAACGGCGTCCGTCGGGATCGAACGTAATTTTCGTCTTTTTCGCACGAATGTGGCGAACGAATCGAGTCTTTTTTGTTTCGTTTCTCGCGTTTTTGAGTCGGTTATCTCAAGAATGTTTGTGAAGTGACTCATTTGGTACTTGTTGGTGGCTGTATATTTTTTTTTTTTGTTACCAATCGGGTGTGGTTGTTAGCTCTGCGGCGATTAGTCGTGAATCATGCATTTGATATTTGCATTTGTAATGTTTTGTTTTGTTTTTTTAATAGACATTTGTAATCGGCTCGATGGCGCATTCAGTAGTGACCCTGTCCTATGCGCTAAGAGTTGAAGATCCGATTCTTAGGATAAACGTTCGTATGATGAATACTTGCGTGTTCTTGTCGATACATTGCGCAGTGAGTTCAAAGTCAATGTTAAAGTCAAAATATTCTTTATTTATTTATCGACACATGCTGAGTGGGCGCCATTTTGGTCCTATATTACTAATTGTTTGTTTTTTATATTTTCTTTATGTATTTACTTGATAAGTAATATAGACCAAATAAACTATTCCTATTCTTATTCTTATTTATATAGGTTTCAAAGAAACACATACAAATCTTCAAAAACAGTTGAAAGAGATATAATTCAACCACCGGTTCGGAATGTTGCATCTACCGAGAAGAATCCGGCATGAAACTCGGTAGTCTAGTTACTCTTTTTAACAACAGTATTAACAAAGTTGTATGAATCATAGTGAGCGCAATTTTCGTAGCGCAGTGCTATAATTTATACATATATACCATCACGCGTTCAATCCCCGAAGGGGTAGGCGGGGTCTAAGGAGCCTAAAATTACTTTAACCAGGCCCCTCTTTCACACTGGTCACGTGCCTAGGGCCCCGCGATCGACAGGGCCCCCTAGTGCAACGTTGCGCCTGCGCACATAAGCATCTAACATAGGCATCTATTTACCAATAGACCAATTAAATTAATAATAATAACTAAATGAATATCACACTACATCACAAACATTGATCTGATTCCGAGGTAAGTAGCTTAAGCGCTTGTTTTACGGATATCAGAATCAACAGTGGTAGGTACTACAAATATATACTTAAATATTGGATATTAACATCCAGACACAGAACAAACACAAGCATTCATCATACCTTCACCATACATTTATTTATATAGGAATATTTGTCCTGAGTTGGGATCGAACCCACAACTCTTGCCGCAATTTGTTCCTAATGGGTCCAGGGCCTCCAATACGTACGAGACGGCACTGACTGTAACTACATCCAGATAAAAATAAAAATAAAGTTGATTTGGGTTTGATAAATGTGAACAAGTAGTGTCAAGTAGATTCATAACAATGATGCATAAATATTACTAGCTTCTGCCCGCGGCTTCGCTTGCGTGGTACATCGATGAAACATAGCCTATATATTATTCGGGTGTCATCATCTTCCTAGCGTTATGTCCCGTGCTTAGACGGGGTCCGCTTAGACCATGATCCAGGATTTAGCGAGTCTGGTAATTACATTGAAGCGACTGCCGATCTGACCTTCGTAACCCTAAGATAGGGGAACCAGACAATTTTTGAATCATGGTTACAAATCCAAAGTTGTTTGAATTTGCAGGTTTCATCACGATGTTTTCCTTCACCGTCGAGCTAGTGGTATAAATACGTACATAAACTTGAAAAATCTAGAGGTACGTGCCCGGGTTTGAACCCGCACTCCTCGGTTAAGAGGCGCGTGTCCTTACCATTGAGCTACCACCGCTCCCAAATATATTATTCGGGTGTATGAGCTATATTATTGTAAAGTTTCATTTAAATCCATTCAGTAGTTTTTTTGTGAAAGAGTAACAAACATCCATCCATACATACAAACTTTCGCATTCATAATATTAGTACGATAAACCCGTCTACCATCAAGAAAAAATTAACACAACTTTTCTTAGCATTCCATCACACAGTTCCGTGCTAATAAATCCTGAGGTGGCAGGCTGTCAGTGCTCAGCTAGTCAGTAGACTACTCATTACGAAGTACCAGATAACCATTAAACCAACATTAGTCTTGGAACAGGAAATTAAACGCGACATGTTTGTACTCGCGTTATCAGCAAGGTCGTTCAGACCAAACATCTTTCTACGATACGTTGAATTCTTTTACTTAAACTTCATACATACATACATACATACTGTCACGCTGGGTAAGTTGAAAGTTCCCTTGGAAATGTCTTTGACTGGCTCGATGTCGCATTCGGTAGTGACTGCCCCATGCGCCAATAGTTGTGGTTTCGATTCCCACCCATGACAAACATTCGTGTGATGAATACTTGTGTTTGTTCTGTGTCTGGGTATTAATATCCAATATATATTTGTAATGCCACTGTTGATTCTGATATCCGCAACACGAGTGCTTAAGCTACTTACCTCGGAGTCAGATCAATGTATGTGATGTAGTCTGATATTTATTATTATTATTTATTATAATGCCTTACGCATACCTCCACTCGGGGGTGAACAAGTTGGGGGTCGGGGTCCGCTTAGACCATGATCCAGGATTAAGCGAGTCTGCTAATAACATTGAACCGACTGCCGATCTGAATCGCCCAGCCCTTAAGAAGGGACACTCAACAAAAGGCAAAGAACACAGTTGGCACATTCTTTTCGAGTCCCAGACCAGCATGGGACAGCGTCATTTTTGTGTGCTGGACAAAAGAAAATACACATTTTAGGTCCACGACTCCAAAACTAACTGATTATTGTAAATATTTAAATACGTGTTAAAGATTAATACTTTCATCGAAGCAGTCGAAAGATTTTATTTTATAATTTTTAGTGTTTAGACATTTAAATAGCTATTAAGGCAGTTTTTACTTGTGTTTTTTATAAACATTTTTTGCGGGGTTTTTTGAAGTCGGTTTTTATTTTTGTTAATTTAAGTCTCAGACCAACATCGGATAAATAGATTATTTTAGACCAGTTTTATGATATGCCAAATTTTGAAAATTTTTACATAGGTAATAAATTTGTCACGTGTCAGGAGTATAGCGACAAAGGAAAATCAGCAATGGTTCGCAATCCCTGTTTTAGAGAATATTGTCGCAATTAATGTCAATACTGGGTTATTTAAGATAGCGGTGGTAGCTCAATGGTAAGAACACGCGCCTCTTAGCCGGGGAGTGCGGGTTCAAACCCGGGCATGTACCTCTAGATTTTTCAAGTCTAACATATTTATATTTTATACCACTAGCTCGACGGTGAGGGAAAACATCGTGATGAAACCTGCAAATTAAAACAACTTTGAATTTGTAACCATGATCCAAAAAAAAAAGTCTGGTTCCCCTATCTAAGGGTTACGAAGGTCAGATCGGCAGTCGCTTCAATGTAATTACCAGACTCGCTAAATCCTGGATCATGGTCTAAGCGGACCCCGTCTAAGCACGGGACATAACGCTAAGTTGAAGTGTGGTGCCTCCTCCCAAGGCTGAATGGACGATTTGGTACACAGTGTGGCTGTGGTATCCAGAGGTCGGAGGTTCGGATCTCATGAGTTGAGCGAGCACTTTTTCTCCGCGTCAAAAAAAAAAAAAAAAGTGGTACCTCCTCCCGACTACAATTCGGGCTTGCAACACTGAATGTCACAATTTTGTTTACACAGCCGTATTCATATTGCGAGTCTTTGTTTTCCCTTTCAATAAATGAGTTTGTACAATAAACTTTCGTTTTCGTACGAGGAATTTACAATGGATTAATTATTAAATTGTTTCCTCATTTATAGTGACGTGGAAATCTTACTAGAACTGCTATTATAGGTGTGGCTGTTTGTATGTTTCTAAGTCAACAGGGTAAGTGACACGATGGGGGTACGCAGCTTTTGGTCTGGGGGTGGGTGGCAAATCAATATTTATTTAATTATTTATATAAATTAATAAATTCAGCCTACTTCAGACTTCTACATCACATACATTGATCTGACTCCGTGGTAGTAGCTTAAGCACTTATGTTACAGATATCAGAAACAACAGTGGTATTACAAATATTACGTTTTAATGGAAATAGCTGGATTTGGGCGCGTCTATAAATAATGTGAGGGAGTTAAATTGAGGAGAGTGGGGTAACATAATCCAGTCGAATTTCACCAAATCCTGTAGCTGGGGTTTCTGCCGCCAAGGGAAAAAAAATTTCAATCTTGAAAATACTGATTAAAAATTAACTTAATATTATAAAGAGGAAATATTTGTACTTTGTATGTTCTTAACGAATAAACACAAAAGCTACTTTACCTGTCTCAAAAAATATTTCACTTTAGAATTATATTTACACCTCCGCGATCGCGGGTGTGTTATAAATAAATAAATGAATATCAGAATAGATTATAAATAAATAAATGAATATCAGAATAGAAAATACAAATATTTATTGTTTTATATATAAATAATACTAAATTAATAAATAAATTCAGACTACTTCAGACTACTACATCACATACATTGATCTGACTCTGAGGTAAGTAGCTTAAGCACTTGTGTTACGGATATCAGAATCAACAGTGGTATTACAAATATATACTTACATAGATATTAATACTCAGACACAATACACAGCTTTCAGCACACGATTGCTTGTCCTGGGTGGGGATCGAACCAACAACTCTTGGCGCATGCGGCAGGGCACTACCAAATGCACCATCAAGCCAGTTGTTGGTATCTTTATGCAAATATTTTTTCTGAGTTTAATAAAGATAATGAACACAATACGATGACAGTTTATTTCAAATTACGTCAAGATAGCATCATGCTCGTAGTAAGGAATAATGTTATCTAAACACGGACTTAGGATTACGTTAGCCTAGGAATGTTTGTCAACAAACTGGGAATGATTGTAACCGGGTACTTCAGTGCGTTTTTGGATTGAAATGTGCGTGGTTTGTTGGTGAAGTGATTTTGCGTAATAAATCTAAAAAAATATATTTTAGACCGTGTTTTTAAGTCAATGTTCCATTAATACTTTTTCACCATTTGCCATTTAACCCAACTCGACTCTATTTTTGGCTAAATGTGGTTTAAGGAAAAAGATATAATTAGCGAAATCGGTCCAGCCGTTCTCATTCTCTATCTGATGCCGTGACCAAGGGCAATAGGAGTATATATTTTTTTACATATAGTATTAACTATTACTATTCAAAAAGTGCTCTAAAAGTGAACTCTTTTTTAAGTTTTTTAATTGTTTGAAATATGTTTGAATTAATTTTAATATTCTAGCCCTTCGAATTAATTAATTTTAATTCCGCACAATAAATATGTGATTCTATTAATTGGTCTGCTTATCATATGAAACAACTCTACAAATGAGTTATGCTCAATGACTCGATCGTATCTTATCTGCGTTTTTTATCGCGCTATCATTTCCATGAATGTATGCTATTTCGATATGTCCCAATTGGTCTACATCGAGGTGTGAAGATCTTAACGTTGTATTTATAAATAAAGTGAGAATAGTTATTGCAGTGAAGTGTTTTTAAATTCAGTGTGTGTTCCTAGTGTTTGTGTCAGTTGCGCTGACGCAGATTACTGTGTCAGGTGTGTCAATATACATATATACAGTTTATCATAACCGTAATACCCAATTTATGTGACTGAGTAGACGACGAGCTAGCCACTTGTCACTCCTTTTTCACAGCTTTCCATCCAACCCAGCCCACTGTCCCATGTTGGTTTGGGACTTAAAAAGAATATGCCAACTGTGGTTCTTGCCTAGCATGTCGTAAAAGGCGACTAATGGTATATCGAATTTTGGGTGTGTGATTGTGTAGGCGACAGGTTAGCCGCTTGTCACTGCTGTTTTTCACAATTTTCCATCTAACCCGGCCCGACTTTATTTTTGGCTGAATGTGGTTGAATGGGCATGCTGCCCCTTTGACTCTGCTTACCCCTTCGGGGATTATGGGCGTGATGTTATGTATGTATGTATGTAATACCCAAAAGGCTAGTTTGAGTCAAACAGCAATCTCATATTAGGCAATTTAAAATTGTGTCGGATTAGATGGATGCATCTAGCCAATTTATTTCTTCAAAAACAAAGAACTATTTAACATAATTGAAAGTGAAAAAGTAGTGACAAGTGGTTAGTTTGCAGGTAGGTTGTCTTATGTTGGTCTGGGACTCGAAAATAATGTGCCGACTGTGTTGCTTGCCTAGTTGCCAAAACAACATTTGTCTATAAATAAGTAAATAAATATCCTACAACATCACATTCATTGATCTGACTCCGAGCTAAGTAGCTTAAGCACTTGTGTTACGGATATCAGAATCAACAGTGGTATTACAAATATATACTTAAATATTAGATATTAACACCCAGACACAGAACAAACACAAGTATTCACCACACGAATGTTTGACCTGGGTGGAGATCGAACTTACAACTCTTGGCGGATAGGGCAGGGTCGCTACCGAATGCGCCATCGAGCCAGTCAAGCTCTAAACCGAGTTAGGTTGGATGGTAAATTGTGAACAAGTGACAAGTGATTGGCTCGTCGCCTACACAGTCACAAACCTATATCACCATTGGTTGCCTTTTACGACATGCTAGGCAAGGAACACAGTTATTTAAGTCTCAGACGAGCATAGCAGACTGGATGTATCAACTTAACGCCCTGTGTCCCGCGCCAGGCTGAGCAAACTGAGAATTGGGATGTTGACACTATTTATATTTACTTTTGTAATATCAATTCCGTATAAGAAAGTATCGTAGTATGTTATAAAACCTTATTAATTTTTATATTATTTAGAGTGTACGATTTTAAATTTTACAAAAACTGCTTAATATTTAGTCAGTTGACTATACGGACCAGTGACGTCATATGTTGACAGGCCCATAAAAAATCTATGAAGTGATTGCATTTTGACAGCTTTTAAAAAGTATCTCAATTGACTTGCCAGTCGACATCCCTATTGAAAGCATGTAATGCTTCACTACTCACTCGCATTTTTAAATTTTTGAGGTAGCGCGTGAGTGAGGTGTAAGTAGGGTTGTCAACATTTCTTCGACGAAATATAGTATTTTTCAAACTAAGTCACAAAAAATATAGTACACCAAAAAATAGATTATTTTATGGAAAAATCCAAAAATAGACAAAGATTTTTTAAAGACAAGATTTATTTAAAAAAAAGCAGTCCCTGCAGTTTAAATTTTTTTTTCATTTACAAGGTCTAATGCTTTTTACATTCGATTTTCAAATTAACGTCCTTAGATATTGTATAGAAAAAAATTTTGCGTACTATATATTTCTTCAACAGTATATATGTACTTATATAGTACGTACATCCGAAATAGTACAATACAATATTTTAGAGTTCGGTTGGCAACCCTAGGTGTGAGTTACCGAGTTAACACAGATATTTGCTGAATTATACTTGTGTTGATAAATAATTATGTGACTGTCCGTCACATGACTTGTACACATTAGTGATGGATTAAACTTGCAAATTAATATTACATCATGTAGGCATTATGAACGTAAAATTTGCTATTTTTTCATTTGACGTTGCTATAACTTTGGAGACGGATCAATGTACATAATATGTAATATTGTTTAATGTTTATTATTTAGTTTTTTTCTAAGGAGGCAATGTCTATCTTTAATGCTTTATCATTCTATACCTGAACTAGCAATGAGAGTTTGAATTAAAACATCAGATAGATGGCGTAACTGTGACGTACGGTCTTGTCACCCTCCTCATTGGTAGGTTTTCAGATCAAACTGACATGCTGTCAACAAAGAGCCTCGTGCCATCTGGCGGTTTTTGTGTTTGTGAAAACCCTCATTAGTGGAGTAATTATTAAAATCGATTATTTCAGTGGTAATTTCATGTCAAACGTACTTACACTCCAAAAATGTTGCATAAACACATATTACACCCGTTAAAATGACTGAGGGTTAAAAAGTGAGTCGGATTTTTCTCAGTAAAAGTGAGTGAAGTGATATGTTAGCACTGCAGTGAGTTGAGTGACAATGAGTGACCCACCGCAAGTGTACAGCACGCACACTCTGCCTCGCTTGAGGCGGAAGGAGACGTGGAGGAAGAAGAAGGTGAGTTATAAAATTGGCGATGTGTAGTTAATTACTTTGTTACATACATAACATCACGCCCGTACTCCCCGAAGAGGTAGGCAGAGTCAAAGGGGCAGCAGGCCCTTTTGACCACATTCAGCCAAAAATAAAACTGGGCTGTCAGATGGATAATTGTGAAAAAGTAGTGACAAGTGGCCAGCTCGTCGCCTACACAATTATACACCCAAAACCCGATATATCATTAGTCGCCTTTTACGACATTCTAGGCGACGAACCCAGGGTGTTCACGGTGGTTTAGCGCTGCGCGATCCCGTGGGCACCTTACATAAAGGCGTAGAGGTACATCTCAGGGGTTTAGTCGGTATACCCCGCCCACTACCACTTTGGGCGGAGCAGGGTCCTCCTATCATCTAGAGGGCCCCGGGAGTCCGACACACCCTGCTGATTGCCCCCGGTCTCAGCGGGACGGTGCGTAACGCATTCCCCTGGGTAAACAAAAAAAAAAAGGCGACGAACCCAGTTGACACATTATTTTTCAGTCCCGGACCAACAATGGACAGACACACATGCATACAGGGTTATGTACGTCTTTTTTTTAACGCGAGGAATGCTTTACTTACTTACTTCCTGCCCATGGGGTCAGAGTGGTGTGTGTAGGGTTGCCAACCGTAGTTTGCTACGTTTGCATCGAATAGGCTCCGAAACTGCTGGACCGATGTGAAAAATTCTTTCACCAATGAGAAGCTAATTTATCAGCGAGTAACATAGCATAACAGCTATATTTTGTCCCCATATTCCCACGGGAACGGGAATTATGCAGGTGAAACCGCGGGGCGCTGCTAGTAACCAATATACTTCATTTGTACATAAAAAAATTTTGGTGTGGTGGTGGGAAAACTCCCAGGGGCAAAGTTACATGTCTAGCCTAGGTAATCTATTTTAGTTCCATCACAAAACGTCTACCTAATCTATACTTATAATAAATCTGTAGAGAGGTCAATCCTGTACATGAAATATATTTTCAAAATAACTGTCAGGGGGTGATTAGTGATCGATACTGATGCCAAAAATGCAATCAGTAAAATTTTTGTCTTTCTGTCTGTCTGTATGTTCCTTATAGAAACAAAAACTACTCGACGGATTTTAACGAAACTTGGTACAATTATTCTTCATATTCCTGGGCAGGTTATAGTATACTTTTCATCACGCTACAATCAATAGGAGCAGAGAAGTGAAGGGAAATGTTGGGAAAACGGGAGAAGTTATGATGATTAAACGCCGTTAATTACTCTTACGTCAACGCATTACGAAGGTAAGATTGCGTGGTACGGAGAAAACGGAGTATGTTAAGCGACCGGCGCAACGTGAAATAATTAGTTAACCAACGGTTGTGTTGCAGGAGGACTGGTAATTGAGTGGCTAAGTAAGTGGAAGAAAGTATTGGATCACTTAGGGCTGATTCTTATAGAGTACATTAAATAAATAAATAAATAAATATTCGACGACATCACATACATTGATCTGACTCCGAAATAAGTAGTTTTAGCACTTGTGTTACGGATAAGCAGAAACAACAGTGGTATTACAAATTGTATACTTAAATATTGGATATTAACACCCAGACACAGAACAAACACAAGTGTTCATCACACGAATGTTTGCCCTGGGTGGGGATCGAGCCCACAACTCTTGGCGCATGGGGCAGGGTCACTACCGAATGCGCCATCGAGCTTGTCAAACATACAACCACATTGTTCAGAATACGGCAGTGGCGGACTAAGCCTGTTTCAGGCCCGGAGCGGCAGAGCTGTACGAGGCCCCTAGTAGGGATACGAGCAGTGTTGCTCGCCCGAAATTAGGGGGTGGGGGGGGGGGGTCACTGTTAGATGTCTACAGGAACTTACACAGGAGATATGAGGCCCTGGGCGGACCGGCCCTTCCGCCCCCCCAGTTAGTCCGCCACTGGAATACGGCCATTTAAAGTACGGTCTTCCGGGTATGTAGTTTAAGAGGTAGAAAGGGCAAGGTAAGATAATCTTTGCCTACCCCTTCAGGAATTGCAGCCGGGATTGTAATAAATAATAAACTTATTAATTATCCAGACTGCAACATCAATAGGTTAGACTAAAAAAAAATATATTCCATTTTTTCTTTTGCTCAGCAAATCAAAAATGAAGATACAGCGCGTTAAATTGTCGCGTGACGTCACTAGGTGCGTACATTTTTACCGTTCAAGTGACGTAAAGCGCCCCTATTTTAGATCTTTGAAGCGCTGTATCTTTGTAATTTTTCGAGTATTAGTTAAAGCAAAAATACGTATTCAATATTTTTTGATAGTCTACGGTGTTTTACTGTTTGTATGAAAAGGATCATGAACGTTGAAGAGCCGAGTGAGATGTGTAAGGATCGTCCCATATGGCGTTCGGTTCTCTCTGCTTACCCCGCTAGGGAAGTGGCGTGAGGTTTAGTTAGTTAGTTTGATAATCTAACTTACGGACTATAAAAAAGATGAATTAATTAGCCTATTCCCTAATTTCAAACTAAGATTATAAGCTTGTGCTATGGATACCTGGTGAACGGATAGACAACATACATGACTCGAGTACAAATATCCATGTTCATCACACGAAACGTTTTCCCCTAGCGGGATTCGCCGTCACTCTTGGTTTCGCGGCCAAGGTCTCTGGCCACTCGACTAGTCAGTCAAATAGTATGAATATAAATTGATAGAAACTGCCAAAAACTAACTAACTAACTAAACTTCACGCCACTTCCCTAGCGGGGTAGGCAGAGAGAATCGAATGCCATATGGCACGATCCTAGAAACTGCCAAGATGTGAACAAACGTATATTTACAAAGAGACTGCTAGAAAAACAATAGGTACTTTATAATAAAATAAAATTGGAATTCTAAATTTGAATACAAAAATAATAAAAGGTGTAAAAAGTATTACTATAAAACTAATGAGGCCAGCGTCGGCAACAATGACCTAGATCTGAAAAATTCTTTAATCCCCTAAAAATATGGCAACCTCACCCCCTAACATCGGGGGAGCCCCGATACGTTTGATTGTATACAAACTTATCTTATTTTCACTAAATATTTTTACAACATTTGATTATAAAAATTCGATAAGATTAATATATGGTTGGTTTATAATTATTTATTAATACAATAAAAGTTATTTAGTTTTTTTATCATATTATTTTAATATATGTTATATGTTGCCGGGAATATTTCGAATTCGATAATTCCTGTATTCTCAGGTTATGTATTCATACATACATACATCACGCCTGCAATCCCCGAAGGGGTTGGCAGAATCCAAGGAGCAATATGCTCCTTAAACCACATTCAGCTATGTTTATACATACACACACATACACATAACATCACGCCCATAATCCCCGAACGGGTAGGCAGAGTCGAAGGAGCAGCAAGTCCCTTCAGCCACATTCAGCCAAAATTAAAGCCGGGCTTGGTTAGATGGAAAATTGTGAAAAAGCAGTGACGAGCGGCTAACCTGTCGCCTACACAATCACACACCCAAAACCCGATATACCAGCACTGTCCTGTGTTGGTCTGGGACTTAAAAAGAATATGCCAACTGTGGTTCTTGCCTAGCATGTCGTAAAAGGCGTCTACTGGTATATCGTATTTTGGGTGTGTGATTGTGTTGGCGACAGGTTAGCTGCTTGGCACTGCTTTTTCACAATTGTCCACCTAACCCAGCCCAGCTTTATTTTTGGCTGAATGTGGTTGAAGGGGTATTCTACCACTTTGACTCTGCCTACCCCTTCGGGGATTATGGGCGTGATGTTATGTATGTATTATAAATAGCCTTTTTTTCTATTAAGCCTATTAAATCCCACTTATGAGTAAAGGTGAATAGGCCGTATAATATAAAAATATATATTTCTTATTAGACCTCAAGTTCTTTGGATTAGTTATAGTATTTATTATGCCTTGGTTAATTTTTTTTTTTAATTTTTTTAATTAGCCTTTGTCCAAGGGTCAAACTTTCAGTGTGTTAAATGGCATCACTATCGGTATCAAAGAAAAAATAAAAAATGCCACAGGACCTATGCAAATTCTGTTACAGACCATTGGTGGCCAAGCCTTTTAGAATATTAGTAGGATGTCTAGAATTCTCACTTAACATGTAACATGATAATCATGACATGAGAGATAGTAAAGTTGCAATTATATATACAAAGGTTACTTTTGTAAAATAAAATTTTATAGTTAGTTCTTGAGAAGCATTGAAGGTTGTTGGTGACCCCAAAGTTAAGCTCTGTGGTAGTTGTGTGTGTGGATGGGTGATCAGAGAAACATTGGTAATTATGCAGAGTGCAGTGATTAAAATTTACGCGTGATGGTGAGCATAATGTAGAATTACTTAAATAAAATCATTATTTTTATATTTATTTTTATTATCATCACACCCGTAATCCTAGGAGGGGTAGGCAGAGTCTAAGGGACAGCTAACCGTTCAGCAAAAAAATAAAATTGAAAAAGTAGTGACAAGTGGCTAGCTCTTCCCCTACACAATCACACACCAAAAACCCGATATACTATTAGTCGCCTTTTACGACATGCTAGGCAAGGAACACAGTTGGCGCATTTTTTTTAAGTCCACCAACATGGGACTATGAATAGTGACAAGAAGCTATCTCGTATCCATAGCCCGGTCAAATTAGCTAAAAAAATAGGGGTAAGGTTACATTAATTCGCAACAAGCTGACAGTTTGCATAAATGTTGGGAACACTATTACAGCACGTCGGATCGTTGGGGAATTTTGACAAATTGTTTGTTGTTGCTTGTTGCGAATTAATGTAACCTTTGTGAAATTTTACCGGGCTACCAGTCACAAACCCAATACCTGATACATTATTTTACGACATGGTAACCAAGGAATATTATTATGTCTCACATACATAAGCACATAGATTTTGAAAAATCCAAATGTACCCAGGTTTGGACCCGTATCCCTTGGTTAAGAGGCGCGTGTCCTTACAATTAAGCTACCACCTCACTTTAAGTAGGTCCTTAGATCGACCTCCCAAAAACTTTCCTTTATTGACCTCCAAATTGAAGGTAGAAATGCTTATGTAATACATAATAAGTTAGCCGAGCGACCTTCACGTCGTATAATGAAGATGTTTGAATTTGTCTCACGTAATACGGTTTGAATCGATGGAATAACGGTGTCATCTGCACAACTATTAGAAAGAGGATAGATTTGTTTACATTGAACAGGCTCCGAAACTACTGGACAGATTTGAAGAATTCTTTCACCAAAGCTGGAATCCTTGCGAAGCTAGTTGTGTTACAAAACAATTAGCAGCGCCCTGCGGTTTCACCCGCGTAGTTCCCGTTCCCGTGGGAATACGGGGATATAATATAGCCTATGTTACTCGCTGATAAAGTAGCTTTCCGTTGGTGAAAGAATTTTTCAAATCGGTCCAGTAGTTTCGGAGCCTATTGACTACAAACAAACAAACTATAAAATATTTCCTTTTTGTAATATTGGTATGGTTTATAGTAAAGCTTATGGCTTATTGTAACGGTGGTAGCTCAATGGTAAGGACACGCGACTCTTAAACGAGGAATGCGGGTTCAAACCCGGGCACGTACCTCTGGATTTTTCAAATCTATGTACGCATTTATACCACTAGCTCGACGGTGAGGGAAAATATCGTGATGAAACCTGCAAATTCAAACAACTTTGGACTTGTAACCATGATCCAAAAATTGTCTGGTTTCCCTATCTTAGGGTTAGGAAGGTCAGATCGGTAGTCGCTATAATGTAATTACCAGACTCGCTAAATCCTGGATCATGGTCTAAGCGGACCCCGTCTAAGCACGGGACATAACGCTAGGAAGATGAGTATGGTTTATAGTAAAGTTGTGCCAAAACCTCGAATGTCATATTTTATTTCCGAAAAGCCTTATTAGAACAGATGATGTCAGACATGACTTCACGACTGGGTCAGTGGTGTTGTGGGCGCTATTCAATAGGTGCAGTTCGTCAAGGAAAATTTGTCTCTGAATTATTTATTAATAAATGTGCGTCTAACGTTACCTGGAAGGTGACTTAGTGCAGGGTTTCTCAAACTTGTTGCTCCACGTACCCCTTTTAAAGTACGACGCTTAATGACGGCTGACCGGGACGTATGGAAAAGGAAGACATGCTGCGCCGACCCCAGATGAACTGGGAGAAGGGCAAGAGGATGATGATGTGTTAATCAACAAACATCCATACAAACTTTCGCCTTGTAATACGTGATTCATCCCAATACCGCTTGCTACCCGATTTTGGGAGTTTTATAAGTTAAGGGTCTACGTTTGCTTAGCATGACGCAAAATGCGTCTAATGGTGTATTGCGTGTGCTACTGGTCACTATTTTCACAATTTTCCATCTAACCCAACTCCTCTTTTTTTGGCTAAATGTAGTTGGATGCTCTTACCCCTTCGGGGATGACGGGCGTGGTTAACTATAGATGTTTAAAAGATCTTTTTTATTTTTAACGCTTAGTTATAGGTTAAAAGTTAAAAGTCCGGTATCGTTAATAAATTACTTATTGGTCCAATACGCGGCCTTGGCGGAGGCTGCGCGCGCGCACGAATGACATAGCGATTGCGTCATGGCTGGCCTAGCGTTTGTTTACTTGCATTTTATTGGAACAAGGGGTCGCCCATTCGTCACGTGAGGATTTTTTTTACTAATAGTTATTTGGTTTAACCTCTTGGTAATAATGATGAAGTTTTGACCCACGGTCCTTACAGACCTTGCTTGCTTCTTCTCTAATCAGACAATATCACATTCATTGATCTGACTCCGAGGTAAGTAGCTTAAGCACTTGTGTTACGGATATCAGAATCAACAGTGGTATATTACAAATATATACTTAAATATTAGGTATTAACACCCAGACACAGATCAAACCCAAGTATTAATTACTAGAATGTTTGTCCTGGGTGGTGGTCGACCTACAACTCCTGGCGCATAGGTCAGAGTCACTACCGAATGCGACATCGAGCCAGTCAAAAGAGACCTAGAGAGAACCGAGCGGCATAAGAGACGTTTAGGGATTGTAATGCTGGATGAATCAAGTAATCCAGCTGGGCGTAAAACAATTGGGATGTTGACACCATTTATATTTAATTTTGAAATATCAATTCTGAAAAAGAAAGTATCGTAGTATGCTGTTATGCCTTATTGATTTTGTATAATATTGAGTCTAATATTTTTAATTTTACAAAAACTGCTTAATATTAAATCAGTTGACTATACAAACTAGTGACGTCACACGTTGACAAGCCCATACAAAATCTATGAAGTGATTTCGTTTTGACAGCTCTTAAAAAGTATCTCAATTGACTAGCCAGTCAACATCCCTATTCTAGCTGTGCTGGATCCAGCGAAAAAGCCTATAATCCCGAGACGCGTCTTAAGCCTAATAATGTCCTCCCAACCGATATCGGTCACGGCGGCCAATCTCAACGAGGATTAGCCAACTGTGAAGGAAATATTAGTGCACAAGTGTGTGCGCAAACACAGGTGCACTCTCTGTTCCTTCACTCTCATAGTCCGACGAGACGGCACCGACATGACCGGAGAGAGGTCAGGCGCAGGATCAACGGCTTAACGTCATTCAATATTGGAACGCAGGCACAGATTTTGGCCCGACCCGGATTTTAACTTCTTGGTCATTAGCCGGGCATTATCCCACTAGACCGACGAGGGTCTTTCCCCCTATCCGCCCCTCCCCCTAAGTTAGTTAGTTTAGTGTCTCGTTACAAATTTCGTCGTTATCACGCACACAGGTATGTTAATGGCAGTTGTTAATGCTAATTTGTCTGATGATGATGTAATGTTTCGCTCGATTAACTGCGGTGCGGTACAGTCGGCCGCGTGGTGGGATGTAGATTAATCTAAATATCGAACTATCCTACTAATGGATGGATGGATGTGTGGATGTTTGTTACTCTTTCACGCAAAACTACTGAATGGATATTAATGCAACTTTAGAATCTTGACGATTTATTTACAAGTGCTTTTTTGAGGCCTGCGTAAATAAAGATATTTTGAGTTTGAGTTTGAGTTTGAATACTATAGCTCATACACCCGAATAAAATAAAGCCTATGCTTTATCGATTTAGTACGCGAGCGAAGCCGCGGTCGGAAGCTAGTTATTTATTTATATTGTAAAATAATGTAATGATTTATCGATTTGTGTAGTTGCCTGCTAGTTACTAATAAAAACATTTATTACAAACTAGCTGTGCCAGCGGTGTCACCCGCGTTTATGGTTAATATTATAAAGACTATTTCCGTCATACATGATTTCTATGTAACTTTAACCATTAAGGCTGCACACGCGACGGAAGCTTAAAAAATGGAGTAACTTCTCCCGTTTTCCCAACATTTCCCATCACTATTCTGCTCCTATTGATTGTAGCGTGATGAAAAGTATACTATAACCTGCCCAGGAGTATGAAGAATAATTGTACCAAGTTTCGTTAAAATCCGTCGAGTAGTTTTTGTTTCTATAAGGAACATACAGACAGACAGACAAAAATTTTACTGATTGCATTTTTGGCATCAGTATCGATCACTAATCACCCCCTGATAGTTATTTTGAAAATATATTTCATGTACAGAATTGACCTCTCTACAGATTTATTATAAGTATAGATGAATAAATGTCTAAATCTTCCTTCTTTTTCAGCTTCTTTGATCCCTCTGTAGGGTATAACTCCTTCGTCTTGCGCCATGTACAACGGTCCTGTGCGAACCTTATCCGCGTTCGTCCCGCTATTCGGTGAATGTCATCCACCCACCGTGGTGGATGACATTCACCGATTAGCCAAATATTTAGACATCAGTCAATAAATAATAATCTATATAAATAAAACAAAGTCGTGTTTGTTACACCACTTATAAGTCGAGAACGGTCGAACCGATTTACGTTGTTTTTGATTTGTTGGATTTGTCTTCGTCCAGAAGAACAAAATAACTATTAAAAACATTAAAAATTGACGATAAAACAAAATAAAAGCAAAAGTATTTTCTCATATAAAACGGTGGGATTCGTATCTGTCAATGTTAAATGTCAATCGACAAATCAATGTCAATTTTCATTTACTGGGCGATACGAAGTTTGCCGGGACAGCTAGTAATAAATAAATTCAGACTACATCACATACATTGATCTGACTCCGTGGTAAGTAGCTTAAGCACTTGTGTTACGGATATCAGAAACAACAGTGGTTTTACAAATATATACCTAAAAATTTTGAATATTAACACCCAGACACAGAACAAACACAAGTATTCATCACACGAATATTTGTCCTGGATGGTGATCGAACCCACAACTCTTGGCGCATGGGGCAGGATCACTACCGAATGCGCCATCGAGGCAGTCAAAAATCAGTATTTGTTTTGCAACGAAATCTTCGAAACCTCAGCGTTTTTTACAGCTGACTGTACTCAATCTTTCCTACTCGTTCTATTTGTTCTATACGCTATCACTGTCTCTTTCTAGATCTATTTTAGTATACACAAAAGGTAATTAGGCCAGTCTCCCGTAGTTGACTAATCATATCCATAGATAGGACTACAACTGACTCGTTAGTCTAGTGGTAGCATGCGCCGCCGCCGGGTTCAATTTCCGGGTCGCGCCAAAAAAATAGTGGCTGTGTGAGATTGAAATTACTCAGTAACAGTCTGGAGTCGGGAAGTTGGCGGTTTAATCACCCCCGTGCCTAGGAAAACACGTAAAGCCGTTGGTCCTGCGCCTGACCTCTCACCGATCATGTCGGTGTTGTCTTACAGGACTATGAGAGTGAAGGAACAGAGAGTGCACCTGTGTTAGCGCACACACTTGTGCACTATAATATCTCCTGCCCAGTTGGCTAATCCTCGTTGAGATTGGCCGCCGTGACCGATGTCGGTTACGAGGAATTTTTTATTCATTATTGCTTATTATACATACTTATTTCTATTTAAGGAAATTATTATATTATGATGTCATTAATTGATTGAGCAGCGTTGACTCATTCGGCCCGTTTCACATGCGAGGAGTGCTGGTTCAAACCCGGGGGTGTACCTCTGGACTTTTCAAATCTAACTACGTAATACGTATTTATACTACAACAAGCAGCGCCCCGCGGTTCCGCCCGCGTAGTTCCCGTTCCCGTGGGAATACGGGGACAAAATATAGCCTATGTTACTCGCTGAAAAAGTAGCTTTCCATCGGTGAAAGAATTTTTCAAGTAGGTCCAGTAGTTTTAGAGCCTATTCAATTTAAACAAACAATCAAATCCTTCTCTTTATAATATTTGTATGTATAGAAAAATGCAGTAAGTAAATAAGGCCTACCATTCTGATAGCTTTATATCTTGATTCTAAGCTGGTCCCCAGTTAGGAACTTGGACCTGAATCCAGGATTTTGTGAGTTTAGTTGTAACATTGAAAGGGTCATCTGAACTTCTTAACCCTTAGATAGGGGAACAATTTTAGAGTTATATTAACGTGCAAGTTTCCACCACGGACTAGTAAAAAAGAAGTACTCCACGCTGTCGTACGTAAAGCCACATTTATACATGTGTGAGTGAGATACATAAGGATACCGGATATCGGATATCTGTCATTTGGAGCACTTCTTATGTCAATGTATGACGTAAGTTGCGTGTCAAGTTGGAGCACCTAAGGAGATTCAATGTCTAGTTAGTGGCGCGGAGTCCTTCTTTTTTTACTAGTCCGTGGTTTCCACAAGACTTCTTTCAATGTAATTACCAGGCACGCTAAATCCTGGATCTTGGTCTCACCGGATCCCGACTAAGCAAACGACATTCAATGGGATTACCAGGCTCGCTAAACCCTGGATCATGGTCTCAGTAAACTCCGGCTAAGCATGAAAAGATGATGAGGAAGATACATACATAATGTCATGCCTTTTCCCATGGGCATTCCTTCTATCCATCCATGATGATGTAGATAAATCAATTCTACAAAACACTGCAACTAGTTAGACATATCAGTTTGTACTCTTATAAGGACTACAATAGAATAGACTAAGAATGATTAATACTGAATGGACTGCTGTTGACCTCTATAGGTTGGCCTTTTGGGGTCGATCGTATCTAGGGTTGCCATCTCCTAATGTGTTATTAGTGGGTATACCCCGGCCACTATCATCGTTGGCCGGAGCAGGGGCCCCCTACTCAAGGGCCCCCGGGAGTGCGGAAACAGTGCGGAACGCATTTTTGCGTGTCAAAAAAAAAGACTAGGCCACATTACCATTTCATCTCCACTTGGGTGATGAAAAAGTATCGTGGGGTTGAGTGGGTATACTGTGGTCACTTAGTATTTTTAGCCATAGACGGGTGAGAGAAGGGCAAGAGGATGATGACGGGTACTTCGGTTTAGAGGCATCTGGGAGTCTCATTACTCTGTCCTCTTGAGCAGAGCGGTGGTGCGTCAAAGAGAAGTGTTGGCAGCAGTCGTTATGTTAGTACTTGGGATCCCAGCTTCTTATATGTATGTATAGCTGACTGGCTCGATGGCGCATTCGGTAGTGACCCTGTGACCCCGCCTAGGACAAATATTTGTGTGATGAATACTTGTGTTTGTTCTGTGTCTGAGTGTTATTATCCAATATTTAAGTATGTATTTGTAATACCACTGTTGATTCTGATATCCGTGACACAAGTGCTTAAGCTACTTACCTCGGAGTCAGATCAATGTATGTGATGTCGTCGGATATTTATTTATAGTTAGGAATTAGTAGGTACAAGTACCCTGAATACTCCATCTTGGTCTTGGCAGGAGAGAAGTGTCCGTTCGCAGAGGCACCTGGGGGGCCCCAACCACAACCACGACGGCTTACCATCAGGCTGGTCGTTTCCTTGTTTGCTACTTTGAGGGGTATAAAAAAGTTTATTTTTATATTTTACCAGCTGATCCGATGATCGTTGATCTGTCAATTTATCTAAACGTCAGATTAAACAATATTTTTTTTCATATGAAAATAGTATATAGAAACTAGCAACCTTCTAATGAATTATTCAACCTTTTCTGCGGGCACAACAATGAGGGTTTTTTGAATTAAAACATCGAAAAGATGGCTTTACTGTGACTTGCGGTCTTGTCACCCTCCTCATTGGTTAGTTGTCAGACCAAACTGACATGATGTCAACAAGGAGCCTATAGTGACAGTGATAAGACCACGAAACTCCCTCGTGCCATCTGGCGGTTTTTGTATTTTTGAAAACCCTCATTGATGACAACATAACAATGTATCAACTGAATCATTCGAAGATATGTTGTCAACCCTATAACAGGTATTCTTTGTAAGGCACATACATGATTCAATAATGACTTGATACTAAAGGTATTTGTACTCGATACTATATGTGGAGTTTTACTTAACATTTACCTTGCCACAAGCATGAGACAATATTCGGAATCAACTAGAAATATTGTCCCATGTTGGTCTGGGACTTAAAATAATGTGCCAACTGTGTTCCTTGCCTAGCATGTCGTAAAAGGCGACTAATGGTGTATCGGTAGATGGGTATGTGATTGTGTAGGCGACGAGCTAGCCACTTGTCACTACTGTTTCACAAAGTCAAAGTCTTAATATTCTTTATTTATATAGGTTTCAAAGAAACACTTATAATTCGTCAAAAACAATGAAAGAGAAATTATTCAACCACCGGTTCGGAATGTTGCATCTACCGAGAAGAATCCGGCAAGAAACTCGGTAGTTTAGTCAAAGTTTTCCATATAACCCAGCCTTTTAAGTTTTTGCTGGATTTGGTTGGTGGGCTACCTTAGATAAAAAAGGGGGAGTGGGGGTAGGAGGGTGAATACTATGCGACTTGACCAAATACACAAAGAAAGAATCATTAAAATCGGTCGGGCCCGTCTGTGAGGAGTTGACTAAACCGTGTCACGAAATTTTTATATAATTTATGAAGATTAGCTCTATCCTACTACGGTTTTAAACTTCGATTTCAACAAAACTATTTTTGCCTGGCTGAAATGTTTCAAATATTCTGTTCTCCATCTATAAAAACTTGTATTCAATTTCATTATGTCCGGTTGAGTAAATAAGAAAAACAAACAAATGAAAATATAAAAAATAAATAAATAAATAAATAAATAAATATGTATATATCGGTCAGTCAGTTTCTAGGTTTTTATATAATAAACAGTTCGCGCTACATATATTCCGAAGTCGAAAGTAATTGCTAATTCTGTTGATATAAAACACCTAATAATAAGTTTTTAAGGCAATAAAATTGTTTCAAACTCAGACTCCCGCGTCGGTGACGTCACGCGTCCTTAGGGTTGCCTATACTGGTTTAGTGGGCAGTATCTGAACGGTATAAATCTCTTGTCATCATTTTCACTACATTGATGAAACAGGTGTTGTCTCGGAATAAGTGAAAGTATTGAAGTTACTTATGTACAGACGGTAGTACATCAGGCTATACATTTTTGTTACGAAACAGCCCTTATCACATAGAGCGGTGGTAGCTCAATGGTAAGGACACGCGCCTCTTAACCGAGGAGTGCGGGTTCAAACCCGGGCATGTACCTCTAGATTTTAAAAAAATCTATGTACATATTTATACCACTAGCTCGACGGTGAGGGAAAACATCGTGATGAAACCTGCAAATTCAAACAACTTTGAATTTGTAACCATGATCCAAAAGTTGTCTGGTTCCCCTATCTTAGGGTTACGAAGGTCAGATCGGCAGTCGCTTCAATGTAATTACCAGACTCGCTAAATCCTGGATCATGGTCTAAGCGGAACCCGTCTAAGCACGGGACATAACGCTAGGAAGATGATGAAACAGCTCTTATCACAACGGAATAAGACTCCGCAGTGTTTAGCATGAAGTGCTATCGTGTGTACATTGGAAATGCCTAGCATCTAGTAAAAGGCGACTAATGTTGTATTGGTTTTATGTGAGTAGGTGGCGAATTAGAGATTACATACATACACAACATCACGCCCATAATCCCCGAAGAAGTAGGCAGAGTCAAAGGGGCAGCATGCCCCTTCAACCATATTCAGCCAAAATTAAAGCCGGACTGGGTTAAATGGAAAATTGTAAAAAAGTAGTGACAAGCGGCTAACCTGTCGCCTACACAATCACACACCCAAAACCCGATATACCGTTAGTCGCCTTTTATGACATGCTAGGCAAGAACCACAGTTGGCATTGTGGGCTGGGTTGGATGGAAAGCTGTGAAAACAGGAGTGACAAGTGGCTAGCTCGTCGCCTACTCAGACACATACCCAAAAGCCCGTAAACCATTAGTCGCCTTTTACGACATGCTAGGTAACAACCACAATTGGCACATTATTTTTTTTTTGTCCCAGATCAACATGGGGCAAGTCCCAGACCAACATGCGACGAGAACTTTTCAAAATTTATTTTGGTCTTGGTTTTGTAAGGATGGATGTATGATACCTTAAATGAAGGTTCCCGAATGAAATCAAAGACAGGAATAGCATATATGTTACGTTTTATTGATTTTTGCGAGCGAACCTGCGTATTTCATTTCCTATTGTCCAGTCAGTCCTAAACGTCGTTATTTTTGGTCAGTTAGACCAAAAATAACGACGTTTAGGTTATTAATAACAAAGCCAAGCAAAACCAATTAACAAACCCAGTTTAAGTAGGATTTTTGACATTGTGCGTCTTTGACAATCTGCGCTTTTGACTATGTGCGCTTTTGACATTCTGCGCTTTTGAAAATCTGCGCTTTTGACTATGTGAGATTTTGACATTTTGCTTTTTTGACAATTTGCGATCGTTTGTCATTTTGCGCTTTTAACCTTATGCTCCTAAACGCTGCGGGCAGTATCTAGTTTAAAATACGCCACTGTGCATGTGGTCGAGCGAAGCCGCGCGCAGATGCTCTCTTAAAATACTAAGTACGTGGCAGCCCTG
Source organism: Glyphodes perspectalis (assembly GCA_951394215.1). Classification (NCBI taxonomy): domain Eukaryota; kingdom Metazoa; phylum Arthropoda; class Insecta; order Lepidoptera; family Crambidae; genus Glyphodes; species Glyphodes perspectalis. The sequence goes on along the minus strand of OX596230.1, from coordinate 4,953,713 downwards.
TACGCGCGCGTACCGGCGCCGGCGCATCAAGCCAGCCAGTCGCGGTTGCGAAGCGTCATCGGTAGACGCGTGTCGGTGCGCGTTGTATACTCGATAACGTAATAAGTTGCGCGAAGTTATACTTTGTGATTTAACTTTGTATTGTGAATATCTATGGTACTTGTTTTTTTTTTGTGTATATAGGTAAAGTGGTTCGAACATGCGGAAAGAATGGATGAGGAAAGATTGACTAAACAGATATTCAATGCGAAAGTGGTAGGATGTAGGAGCCGCGGAAGGCCCAGGTTCACCTACCACGACCAGATTGGTCCTGTATGTGGTCCTGTATTAACAGGAGGTGATGTTAGGAGTCATAAAAACCGTAGAGCTTGTATGAAAAGGATCATGAATGTTAAAGAGGCGAGTGAGGTGTGTAAGGATCATGCCATATGGCGTTCTCTCTGCCTACCCTGTTAGGGAAGTGGCGTAAAGTTTAGTTGGTTAGTTTATTGTAGGTAAAGTTCTCAGGTGGTTGTCGACCAATGATAAACGCGACTCATTTGCGACGGGTGCGGGTTCGAACCTAGACATGCTACCTCGTCATTTTTTAAATCTATGTAAAGGTGTGCCTTATATCCAAAGAAATCGGGTTTAAAAACTTACATACATTACCTCTGGATTTAAAATCTGTAAACGTAATGTCGACGGTGAGGGAAAACACAGTGATTAAAGAGTGTCGCGAAATTTTTTTTTTTATCTATAAAGGGGTTGCGAATTCAATGACAAACACTGATCTAAGCGAACTCCGACTTAGGAGTTAGCTGACTATAGTGTCACTTATCCACATAATATTTTATTACGTGTTTATGTTGATTCAATATTACAAAATATGTAAAATATTATGTAAATTAAAATATTTTTTGATTAATAGTTTATTATTGGGAAGTGGCATCAATACAAGTATTCATTACACGAATGTTTGTCTTGGGTGGGGATTGAATTCACAACTCTTGGCGCATGGGGCAGGGTCACTAACGAATGCGCCATCGAGCCAGTCAAAATTGAACTCGCCAGGCGCTTCGGGGGCACTGGAATAAGATTTAGGTAAACTCTCTAGGCGAGTCAGTGCCACTGAACGTGTTAATTTTTATATATTTTAGTTACTAGCTTCTGCCCGCAGCTTGCGTGGTACATTGATGAAACATAGCTTATGTGCTATTCTAATGTATAAGCTGTACAATTGTAAAGTTTCATTAAAATCCATTCAGTAGTTTTTGCGTGAAAGAGTAACAAACATCCACACATCCATCCATACTTTCGCGTTTATAATATTAGTGTGAAGTAAGATATTGTGAAGATTTCAAAAGGTTATTTAAGCCAATGTGTCTGTAGTGTGATGGAGAAGTGTTATACGGTTTCATGAGTTTGTGAATTTGAAATCTTAACCGACTGCGGAGTTACAAGGAGGGTAATGCGTCTAGATGAGACCATTTGGATTGTTGCAATATTGGATAACCGCCTGTCGACGCTTGCGTCTCAGAAAGAACCCGGTAAAATATATATATATATATTCATTTTGTATGTATGTTTGTCTTTAATATTCTTCGTCGGTGATGGCAGCACGGATTATTTGTGACTAGCTTCTGCCCGCGGCTTTGCTCGCGTGGTACATCGATAAATCATAGTCTATATGTTCTTCGGGTGTAAAAGCTATATTATTGTAAAGTTTCATTAAAATCCATTCAGTAGTATTTGCGTGAAAGATTAACAAACATCCATCCATACTTACAAACTTTCGCGTTTATAATATTAGTAGGGGTGAGCACTTGTAGGTTTTTGATTTGATAATTTATTTGAGAACGATTCTAATGTCCATGAGCCATCTATCTTATCAGCTGAATTTTTAATAAATTTATTAATTGATTTTTTTTTTTTTATTATTTCAACTGATTGGAAGATATAGGACAATGCTCTGAATATGAATACTTTATTTACACCACTCAAATTTACATTGAAAACGTAAAATATTAAAAATGTATTATAAAGAAATAACTATATACATATTTACGAAAAAGGTTATTTTGAAAAGTAAATAAATTAATTTATAAATATCAGACTACATACATTGATCTGACTCCGTGGTATGAAACACAGCGCTGGAAAAACTTAATATTATAAACGCGAAAGTTTGTATGGACGGATGTGTAGATGTTTTTTACCCTTTCACGGAAAAAGTACTGCATGGATTTTAATGAAACTTTACGATAGTATAGCTTATATATTAGAGTAACACATGAGCTATTTTTCATCGATGTACCACGCGGGCAACGCCACGGGCAGAAGCTAGTGATGATATAAAATCAGTATTTACCCCTATTTCTAATGTTTATGAGATAAGTTTTAGAAATAAAATTAAAATGGCCAACACCTTGCACGCTCTCTGTATTTGTTGACAGACATATACATTTTATAATCTTTTAAATAAGCACAATTTCCTATGAGTGTTTCGATCTAAACGCATGACTCTCTTTTTGGCTGCTTGGATAATGGGATCTGCTTAGACCATGATCCAGGATTTAGCGAGTCTGGTAATTACTTTGAAGCGCCTGCCGATCTGACCTTCGTAACCCTTACATAGGGGAACCAGACAATTTTTGGATCATGGTTACAAATCCAAAGTTGTTTGAATTTGCAGGTTTCATCACGATGTTTTCCCTCACCGTCGAGCTAATGGTATAAATACGTACATAGATTTAAAAAATCTAGAGGTACGTGTCCGGGTTTGAACCCGCACTCCTCGGTTAAGAGGCGCGTGTCCTTACCATTGAGCTACCACCGCTAGCTTAATTTCACGGTATTGGCATAAAAAAGGCGCACTTATGATACAGTGTGATGACACATTCTCGACTCTATGTCAGACAACCGGTTTTAATACCCACGTGCACGTAATTATTGATTCTTTATTTCTTAAACTGATGACTGGCCCGTTGGTCGAGTGGTCAAAGACCCTGACGTCGAAACCTAGGGTCGCGGGTTCGAAATATCGAATCCCGCTAGGGGCAAATGTTTCGTGTGATGAACATGGACATTTGTGCTCGAGTCATGGATGTTTATAAACGTATTTAAGTATGTCTATCCGTTCACCTAGTATCCATAGCACAAGCATAAGCTTAGTTTGGGACTAGGGAATTGGTGCGTCAGTCTGATGAATTTATTATTTATTTACATTTATTTATGCATACACATTAAATGTAATGGTACGAGCTTCCCGTCTAACACAATTTCGCGCGGATTCGATCTCCGGAGAAATAGTTGTTGATTAAACCATGTGAACTATTCTGATAGTTAGCCACTTGACACTACTTTTTCACAATTTTCCATCTAACCCAGCCCAGTTTTATTTTTTGTCTAAATGTGGTTGGATGGGCTAGCTGCCACTTTGACTCTACCTACCTCTTCGGGGATTATAAGCGTAACTAACTAACTAAACTTCGCCCCACTTTTCTAGCTGGGTAGGCAGAGAGAACCGAACGCCATATGGCACGGTCCTGACAAATCACTTGCTTCTTCATCATTAATGATCCTTTTCATTACGGTCGTATATGTATGTATGTATGTATGTATGTGAAGGTCACGGCCATGTATCATGCATCATGATGCCATCACCATCGTTTATAGAGTGCACTTGAAAGCAAATGATGACGTGATGTAAGCAAACTTGTTAGCTGAGAAAGACACCTTGGCTGTGAGCCAGAGGTGTGAAGTTAATACCTACACGTCATTGTGAGAATGATAGACTTGTTCGGAGTATGATTGAGTATAAAATATTAACAACAATCGTACTCGAGTATAAAATCAATTGTTAATAATAATTCCCCAGTTCCAAACTAGAACTTAAACCGTAGAGATTGCGTGAAAAGTATCATGAATGTTTAAGAGTGAGGTGTGTAAGGATCGTGCCATATGGCGTTCGGTTCTCTCTGCCTACCCCAATAGGAAGGTGGCGTGAAGTTTAGTTGGTTAGTTTTCCATAATAAAATAATAAATAAATAACATCACGCCCATAATCCCCGAAGGGGTATGCAGAGTCGAAGGGGCAGCAAGTCCCTTCAACCACATTCAGCCAAATATAAAGCCGGGCTGGGTTAGATGGAAAATTGTGAAAAAGCAGTGACAAGCGGCTAACCTGTCGCCTACACAGTCACACACCCAAAACCCGATATACCATTAGTCGCCTTTTACGACATGCTAGGCAAAGAACACAGTTGGCATATTCTTTCGAAGTCCCAGACCAACATGGGACAGTGGGCTGGGTTGGATGGCAAGCTGTGTAAAAGGATACATAAGCTTATAAGTAGTTTTCCAAACTACGCTTTTAAGCTTATGCTATGTTAGGTAAACGGATAGGCATACTTAAATACGTTTATAATCATGACTCAAGTACAAATGTCCATATTAATCACACAAAACTATTGCCCTTAGTGGAATTGGAACCTGCGACCCTTGGTTTCGGTTTCGCGGCCAGAGTCCTAACCACTCGACCAACGGGCCTGACTGAATTATACTAGTCTAGACTATAAAATTACAAATCCATCAATACACCATTACTTAGTTGTATTTTACGATATAATAGGCCAGGACCACAGCTCATACTTTATTTTTAAGTTCCAAACCAACATGGGACTAAAATGACATAGTATTATAATTATAAATGACCATCGATGACTCCCAAAGACACTAGAATGAGATCATTCATACATTCGCGTCTGTCATACAGAAACTCTTAAACTATTTATACAACGCGATCTAAAACTCCTAACAAATCTCAACTCTAAAACCAACAATTTAAAAATCAAATTTACTTTAATACAAATGATCATATACATATTTTGTCGCCTACAGTGTAATATTGTCTACATGATGAGAGGTTGTTGACACAAACGAAATGAAATTTTAACGATACCTAATGAGTTTCAAGATGCGGCAGAATGGTTTGTTTTCCTTTGCTTGTCTTTTGTTTTTTCAATGTTTTTTTTTTTCAATGGCGACTAATGGTATATCGGGTTTTGGGTGTCTGATTGTGTAGACGACGAGCAGGACGAGCTAGCCAATTGTCACTACTTGTTCACAATTTTTCATCTAACCCAGCCCAGTTTCTTTTTGGCTGAATGTGGTGAAGGGGGCTTGCTGCCACTTTGATTCACTTTCCCCTTCGGGGATTTCGGGGGTGTTGTTATGTGTGTATTAGTTAGAGATTGCCAACCTGATTTTAATCACATAAAAAAAATTATAATAAAAAGTTATTTAATAATAAAAAGTTATTGTGATTATTGTTGATTTGCTAGTTTGAAACAAATATTAATTCGTAACATTGAATCATTGTCTTTTCCATTGATAAATATCAAATTTTCATAAAATCTTCAAGTGTTTTATCGCCACACGCGTGACAAAGCAAGTAAGAGCGGTGGTAGCTCAATGATAAGACACGCGCCTCTTAACCGAGGAGTGTGGGTTCAAACCCGGGCACGTACCTCTGGATTTTTCAAGTCTATGTACGTATTTATACCACTAGCTCGACGGCAGTCGACGGTGAAGGAAAACATCGTGATGAAACCCGCAAATTTAAACAACTTTGGATTTGTAACCATGATCCAAAAATTGTCTAGTTCCCCTATGTAAGGGTTACGAAGGTCAGATCGGCAGTCGCTTCAATGTAATTACCAGACTCGCTAAATCCTGGATCATGGTCTAAACGGACCCCGACTAAACACGGGACATAACGCTAGGAAGATGATGACATAGCACACAATCGGGTGTTGGGACATACCCAACACCCGATATACTATTAGACGCCTTTATGGTATGCTAGGCAAGGAACACAGTTGGCGCATTCTTTTTAAGTCCCAGACCAACATGTAAGACTTATGATTGAATTGTTCATCATCATCACAATTTTTCTAAGTCAATGTTGTGATGTGACGCAAACTTGGCAAGGTCGCTGAAAATAGATTGTCACAGTACAATAATAGCAGTGATGCACGCCACTTTCATTATTTTGGGAGATTTGCTCTCGCACTTGTCTTATTTTGGGTCAGTGCGCGTCGAGGTCTCGAGGGGTGCGGACGTGTGTAGATCGTGCTTGCGTTTTTTTTTTAAATTTTAATTTTGTATGCGCGTGATTTTTTTATATTGGAGTTAAATAAGAAGTTGATTTTATTCAAGTTTAGTACTAGGAGTTGCTGTGATTTTCATATGCGGTATTTAGAGCATCACAAAAAAAAAATTATTTGCGAACTTTTCCGAATATGATGGCATTAGTATGGACAAATAATAATTATATTTTAAAAACTTTTTCAAATTCACAAATAGACAAAAAGACAAATTTGCAGGCCTGACTTGTGAGGTTTAACGCCTAACCATACCTCGGTAGTAAAGGGAATGTTAGCGTGGTACCTTCAAATAGCTTTAGATGTATAATTATGATCCAGTTTTCTGACCCTTTGGTAGGCCCTGCGGGGTTCGTAAATTCAAAATGCTTAGGAAAAAAATCGGAAAACAAGGGATCAGAATTTTTTTGCATCACAATCTTGTCATTTAATAAACACATTGGTATATTGTTGTAGCTTTTCCGTACCAAATATTGTTAAACATTTATTTATTTATTAGCAACAACCAAAATCAAAATCTTCGGAAATCCCAAAATTAAATTGTAAGCTTACATTATTATCTTATTATTTAAGTATATAAAAGAAAACTAAAATAAAAATTGTCAATAAATATAAATTACATTTTTATATGCAATGCACTTAAGAGAGATCTCTGTGAATTTCCACAGGCTACAGTTGTAAATACATATCTATATCTGTAGAAATTAAGTTAGCTGTATGACTCGCGTCAAAGGGGCAAATTTGTAACATAAATGAATAGCTGAATAAATGATAACAGAATTGTGGTGAAGTGACAATGGATACTATAAAAGTGGTCGGCGAGTTTGTGAGGGAGAAGTCGCCTTTTGGGGTGAGTTAGTGATGATGGTGATAACTAACTAACTAACTTCATGCCAATTACCTAGCGGGGTAGACGGACAGAACCGAGCGCCGTATGACGCGATCCTTACAGAACTGACTCGCTTCGTTTACGTTATTAATAATTATGATAACTAATTAATAATAATATAATAAATAAATTCTTTAGACTGGCACACCAATTCCCTAGTCCCAAACTAAGCTTATAAGCTTGTGCTATGGATACTAGGTGAACGGATAGACATACTTAAATACGTTTATAAACATCCATGACTCGAGTACAAATATCCATGTTCATCACACGAAATATTTGCCCCTAGCGGGATTCGAACCCGCGACCCTTGGTTTCGTGGCCAGGGTCTCTGACCACTCGACCAACGGGCCAGTCAAAATTAGTTATCATTATTCGACTGTCTCGTTGTTCTAGTGGTAGCATGCGCCGCCTAAGGACCAAGAGGTCCCGGGTTCAAATCCCGGGTCGGGCCAAACATTTGTGGCTGGGTATTTCAATATCCAAATTACTCAGTAACAGCCCGGAGTCAGGAAGTTGGTGGTTTAATCACCCCCGTGCCTCGGAAAGCACGTTAAGCCGTTGGTCCTGCGCCTAACCTCTCTCCGGTCATGTCGAATTGCCGTCTCACCGGACTATCAGAGTGAAGGAATAGTGAGTGCACCTGTGTTAGCGCACACACTTGTGCACTATAATATCTCCTGCGCAGTTGCTAATCCTCGTTGAGATTGGCCGCCGTGACCGATATCGGTTAGGAGGACATTATTATCATTATAATCATCATCAACTTCATGCCAATACCCTAGCGGGGTAGGCGGAGGGAACCGTCGCGGATCTTACACACCTCACTCGCTTCTTTGAAATTCATAACACTACACATAATTTTTCATACACGTTCTACTGTATGATTATGATGTAAATAACCTAACATAACATAACATCACGCCCATAATCCCCGAAGGGGTAGGCAGTGTCAAAGAGACAGTAGGCCCCTTTAACCAAATTCAGCCAAAAATAAAACTGGGCTGGGTTAAATGGAAAAAAGTGAAAAAGTAGTGACAAGTGGCTAGCTTGTCGCCTACACAATCACATACCCAAAACCCGATATACAATTAGTCGCGTTTTTCAACATGCTAGGCAAGAAACACAGTTGACACATTCTATTTAAGTCCTAGACCAACACGGGACAATGGGCTGGGTTAGATGGAAAATTGTGAAAAAGTAGTGACAAGTGGCTAGCTCGTCGCCTACACAATCACATACCCAAAACCCCCATATGCTCACCATTAGTGGCCTTTTACGACATGCTAGGCAAGAAACACAGTTGGCAAATTCTTTTTAAGTCCCAGACCAAAACGGGACATTACCATTATATAGGTCTGGAACTTTAAAATAATGTACCAACTGTGTCCCTTGCCTAGCATGTCGTAAAAGGCAACGAATGATAGTTTTGTGATTGTGCTGGAGACGAGCTGACCGCTTGTCACTGTTTTTTCACAAGTTTCCATCTGATCCAATTCAAATTTGATTTTGGCAGAGTGTGATTTAAATAGCTTACTGCTCCTTGGACTTCAAATCAAATCAAATCATTTTATTGCTTCGTCTATCCCTTCTGTGCGATGATAAATACATACATACATACATAACATCACGCATGTAATCCCCGCAGGCTAGCCAGAGTCGAAGTGACAGCAAGCGCGTTTAACCACATTCGCCATAAAAAACTGGGCTGGGTTAGATGGAAAATTGTGAAAATTACATTTTATAATAATAGCATGATTGAATGAACAATCGTCTTTGATGGTATTTTAAATTTATAATGTCTTGAAATTGCTTCGGGCCTTCTTCTATTTTCTCTTTAAAAAATCATGTGTGTAAATGCATACGCCTGAAAAGGCAGGTTCAAGTGATGTAATCAATGTGATGTGATACTGTAGTTAATAACTTTAAGATCGTTAACTTTAAGATGTAACCTTGTTTTCCATGCACATCATCATCTTCCTAGCGTTATGTTCCGTGCTTAGACGGGGTCCGCTTAGACCATGATCCAGGATTTAGCGAGTCTGGTAATTACATCGAAGCGACTGCCGATCTGACCTTCGTAACCCTTACATAGGGGAACCAGACAATTATTGGATCATGGTTACAAATCTAAAGTTGTTTGAAGTTGCAGGTTTCATCACGATGTTTTCACTCACCGTCGAGCTAGTGGTATTGTATACGTACATAGATTTGAAAAGTCCAGAGGTACGTGTCTGGGTTTGAACCAGCACTCCTCAGTTAAGAGGCGCGAGTCTTTTCTATTGAGCTAGCACCGCTCTTGTTTTCCATGCACAATAAAGTAATTATTATTATTACTCAAAATTGTTTGTGCATGTGTCAATAATCGATTGGGGATGATGACACTACACGCAAGTATTTCCATGATAATAATTTATTTAACTAAACACAAAATGTAAGACACTGAATCATGAACTTCTATCAATTTATTTGTAAATGTTTAATTTCTATTGCTTTAAAAACAAATCGTTAGTCAGTTAAGCAAGGTAAACTGTGATGTCACACCTTGGTATTTTGTATGCAAAATTTAGGGAAGCATTCCGTTTTGACGGCTCATCATCATATTGTTGGTCTGGGACTTAAAAAAGAATGTGCCAACTGTGTTTCTTGCCTAGCATGTCGGAAAAGGCGACTAATGGTATATGGGGCCACTTGTCACTACTTTTTTTACAATTTTCCATCTAACCGTACCCAGCTTTCTTTTTAAACCGAATTAAAAAAAAAGAGGAGGTTCTCAATTCGACTGTTTTTTTTTTTTTTTTGTATTTATATGTTACTCGATATCTCTGAGAATTGTTAACCGATTTTCAAAATTCTTTTTTTTTATTCAAAATAGTTAACTCCCGAGATGGTCCCATTGCCACCAAGTCAGGATTTGATGAAGGTATACCAGGAAAATCGAGGGAAACCCTCAAATTTTATAGGCACGTACAATGTGGGTTATGGCTGAATGTGGTTAAAGGAGCCTGCTGCCCCTTCGACTCTGCCTACCCCTTCGGGGATTATGGGTGTGATGTTATGTTTGATGATATGTATCATCATACTAAATCTTATAAAGTGGAGAGATTTGATTGTTTGTTTGAATGGAATAGATTTCGAAACTCATCTTCCTAGCGTTATGTCCCGTGCTTAGACGGGGTCCGCTTAGACCATGATCCAGGATTTAGCGAGTCTGGTAATTACATCGAAGCGACTGCCGATCTGACCTTCGTAACCCTAAGATAGGGGAACCAGACCATTTTTGGATCATGGTTACAAATCCAAAGTTTAGTTTCAAATTTGTAGGTTTCATCATGATGTTTTCCCTCACCGTCGAGCTAGTGGTATAAATACGTACTTACATAGATTTGGAAAATCCAGAGGTACGTGCCCGGGTTTGAACCCGCACTCCCCGGTTAAGAGGCGCGTGTCCTTACCATTGAGGGTGGTAGCTCAATGGTAAGGACACGCTCTGGTGGTATATATATAATAGGTTTCGAAATTACTGGACCGTTTTAAAAATTCTTTCGCTCGATCTTTCTTATGGTATTTAAGGTATGTCCCTAGATTTTGGGAGACGATTTTCGTGTGTTGGTCGCCTCTCCTTAGGCGCGGAAGCCCAGCTTTCGCAAGGCTGACCCTAGGGCATTCAAGGTGGTTTATTAAGGTGTGGACGGTGCATCCCAGGGGTTTAGTCGGTATACCCCGTCCTTTTCATAAATAAATAAATATCAGACTACATCGCATACATTGATCTGACCCCGAGGTAAATAGCTTAAGCAATTGTGTTACGGATATTAAAAACAACAGTGGTATAACTAATATTTTCTTAAATATTGGATATTGACACTCAGACACAGAACAAACACAAGTATTTATCACACGAATGTTTGTCCTCGGTGGGGATCGAACTTACAACTTTTGGCGCATGGGGCAGGGTCACTACTGTATGCGCCATCGAGCTAGTTTTCATGGCGGAGCGGGATCTTCCTACCATTCTTTCGGGCCCCGGGGGTAGGGACACACCCTGCTGAATGCCCCCGGTTTCAGCGAGACAGTGTGTTACGCACTCTACTGGGTCAACAAAAAATAAAATGGTATAGACGGTTTTGTCAAGGACCTTAACAGTGTCGTTAATCGATTAGGCATCGGTTGCGATACTCGATTGCCGAATCGATTGATCGCAGACAATGGTCTCTCATTGTTTGTTATGGGACAATGGTCGCGGCCTGTGTAGCCTTATTCGTGTAGATTGCGAATTGATTTGATGGGTAAGCGGCTACGTTGCAGTGGTAGCTTAATGGTAAGGACACGCGTCTCTCTTGCGAGGCGTGTTGGTTTAAATCTGTGCACGTATCTATGGATGTTTCAAATCAATGAGGGAGACATTTGCCCAGCAGTGGGACTCTATAGGTTAGATAAACAAATGTATTTATACTACTTGCTCGTGTTTGTTTAATAAAAAATATTGACTACATATTTTCCTACATCATCCTTCCACTTTCGCATTGTATAATTGTATAATGCAATAAAATAAAGATCATTATTTCATTGCATTACAACGTATCTATGCAGGAATTATCGGTTGCTTTTCATCGACGTATGACTGATCAGTGGTTGCGATATCGCGCAATTAATAATTTATATTTGTTGTGCGTTCCGTGCGCGTTCCGCGCACCGTGTCATCGCGTCATGTGGTGGCTTAGAGAACATGGATTGTGACGTCATTTGTTGCTATATTCATTTAATGCTAGCATGGTCAATACTTAGAGGCGAGTGAGGTGTGTAAGGATCGTGCCATATGGCGTTCGGTTCTCTCTGCCTACCCCGCTAGGGAAGTGGCGTGAAGTTTAGTTAGTTAGTTAGTTTATGGTTAATACTTCTTCGTGCAGTCTTTGACTTGATCGTTTTCTTTGCTTATTCGTTAATTTGATTCTTTTTTCTTCGTGAATGTTCTACGAGAATACTAGATCAATGGTTCTTGACCAGTGGTCCGTGAACCTATACTTAAAAAAGGCACCTTAACTTATTTTTAAACCTTGTGTTTCCCATGTTGGTCTGGGACTTGGCCCATGTTGATTTGTGACAAAAAAAAAAAGAATGTGCCAATTGTGGTTCTTGCCTAGCATGTCGTAAGAGGCGACTAATGGTTTACGGGCTTTTGGGTGTGTGATTGTGTAGGCGACAGGTTAGCCGCTTGTCACTGCTTTTTCACAATTTTCCATCTAACCCAGCCCGGCTTTATTTTTGGCTGAATGTGGTTGAAGGGGCCTGCTGCTCCTTTGACTCTGCCTTCCCCTTTGGGGATTATGGGCGTGATGTTATGTGTGTGTGTGTGTGTTTCCAATTCACAATACCGTACCGTACAATAGTCAGAGGTTCTCACTCATTATGTAACTTAGGATCTGAAAGATATTCACGCGAGCGCCAATGATATTCGGCTGCTAGGTTTCATGGATAACAAAAATATCTGTGTGTTAACCTTTTTGCTGTTGTATGGTTCTTACATACATCCTGTACCTACTGTAACAATATTAATTAACAGAAAGAAAGAAAAAATGCTTATACAACTAACAGAACAATTACATATTATACAATTAACAGATTTAATCTCTTCGCTCACAGCTGGACACATGGTTCGGGCGGCCGAAGAAGGCGGGCGGGGGCCCCGAGCGCGGCTACGACACCGTGCCCCGGGGGGCGGAGCCGCGCGCCGACGACGAGGAGCCCTCCGCCGCTGCCGAGTACAGGAGCAAGGTGGACGCACTGGACGACGCGCAGCTGGAGCGCCGCTTCGAGGAGATGCTGGTGAGGAGCCTTCTGTGTAGAATAGCGGGGGGCGAGGAGTGTTCTGCTGGCGTCGAGTACAGGAGCAAGGTGGACGACGCACAGCTGGAGCGCTGCTTGAGGAGATGCTGGTGAGGAGCCTTTTGTTTAGACTAGTGGGGGCGATGAGTGTCCCGGCGTCGAGTACAGGAGCAAGGTGGGCGCCCTGGACGGAAACGCTGCTAGTGAGGGGCTTTCTTGGGGCGTTCGCAATGTAGAGGAGTGTACAAGGAGATGTCTGCAGAAACTGAGCTAAGAAGGAGATGCTGATAAAGCGCCTTTTTGCAGAGGAGGAGTTGTTGAAGTGTTTACTAGACTGTATGTGTAAGTAGAGCTAGAACTAGATCTACTGAGTGCAGCGCAGCCGTAGATGCGTTTCTAGAAGATGGTATTTAGGAAGCTTAAGCATAACTATATTGGATTCGCATTGGATTGTACGAAGTGAATATACTGACTGGCTCGATGGCACATTCGGTAGTGATCCCGCCCCATGCGCCAAGAGTTGTGGGTTCGATCCCCACCCAGGACAAACACTCGTGTGATGAATACTTGTGTTTGTTCTGTGTCTGGCTGTTAATATTTAATATTTAAGTATATATTTGTAATGCCACTGTTGATACCTGATATTCGTAACACAAGTGCTTAAGCTACTTACCTCGGAATCAGATCATGTATGTGATGTAGTCGGATATTTATTTATTTATTTATACTTGGTATACCAAGGCTAATTCAAAGTTGCTGATGAGAATTTGTTGATGTCAACTGCTAAGTTGGTGGTGCCTATTTTAGAGGTACCTACCTACCTGTTACTATGCTTGACAAGATTTTATTGAAAACGGTTTTTAACACAGTCAATTCTTCGTTTCAGTCCGACATGAACCTCAGTGAGGAGAAGAAGGCCCCCCTCAGGAAATACTCCAGGGACCAGAAGAAGAAGATGCTGGTGGCGTACAAATTCGTCAACGCGTCGGTAAGTGCTCTCAACAGCTTGTTGGTTTCCTAGCCCACCGTAAACGTGATTGGCTATATCAGCGTGTAGGCGTTGAGCTAGCCACTTGTCACTACTTCTTCACAATTGTCAATCTAACCCAGACCAGGTGAAATTTGCTGAAAGTGGTTGAAGGAGCTAGCTGCCCTTTTTGACTCTGCTTACCCCATCGGGAATTACGGGCGTGATGATATCTTTGTTGTCCAATAAATCCCATGTTGGTCTGGGACTGAAAAATAATGTACAAAAATGATGAGTGTATTGTATTCCTTACCTAGAATGTCGTAAAAGCGGCTAATGTTGAAGTGGGTATGTAACTATGTAGGCGACGAGCTACGATCTCCTTATGAAACGGGTCGGGGACCCTTTACTTCCCCGCCCCTCTATGTGTATGTATGTATGTAATACCCCTCCTGCTACGAGCCTACGAGGCTCTGGGACTATCTATATGCTCCCCATGAACTGCCCTCTGCGACGAATTCATCTCTTGTTAACTTTTACCAAACGAATGGTGTGTGGGATCCCCGGGGACATCTGAGTAGGAGGTCCCGGCTCCGACCAAGGTGGTAGTGGCGGGGGTATACCCACTTAAACCCTGCGGTACCCCTCATCGCCCGGGTGAAGGTGTGGTGGGTGCTAGCAGAGTCTGGACATCCACAACACCTCCGGCTGCCGGCTCGCCCTAAACAGTGGGCACTACTGCCCCCCCAACCTGGGAGCGAACAAACTATCGAACTAATCTGACTCCATTTGCCTTCCAGGACGGCCGCTCCAAGTTCGAGAAGCCCTCGGACTACGTGTCGTACCTGAACCAGCCGGAGCTCTCAGTGGGCAAGCTGCACAGCTGCCTGGAGAACCTGCGCATTTCGCTTACCAACAACCCGCTGTCGTGGATTGAAGAGTTCGGCACCAGGGGCATCGAGAGCCTGCTCACTACGCTCAACCTGTGCTACACCAAGTGAGTGGGGCTGTGTCATTAGCTGTGTCAGTCACCTGTGTCAGTAAGCTGTGTCAGTTAGCTGACTCAGTTAGCTGTCAGTTAGCTCTGTCAATTAGCTGTATCAGTTAGCTGTCAGCTGTGTCAGTAACCTGTGTCAGTCAGCTGTGTCCGTCAGCCGTGTCATTTAGCTGTGTCAGTCAGCTGTGTCAGTCAGTTGAGTCACTTAAGCTGTCTTGTTGAATTGAAATATTTCTTTCAATAATATCTATCTTTTCATGCATTCAGTGGCAGTGGATTTTATCGGTAAGATCTTTTAATTTAAATCAACAAATTATATCTTGGGATTAATTGTGTACCCTACACAATCATTATCCTTACCGCAGTTGATTCTTTCGGGTTTTTGACGTCACGCCTTGTTGTGGATGCATCTCATATTCAAATTAGAATGCATTTATTTATGTAGACCTAAAAAAAAGCACTTATAAATCGTCAAGTTTCCAAAAATCTACAAAGCAATGTGAATCTACCACCGGTTCGGAATGTTGATACTATTTTGATGTTAATGTAGTTACTCTTTTCGTCGTCATAATAGAAATAGAAATATCTTTATTCATGTAGGCTCCACAAAAGCACTTATGAGTAGTCATAATAATAGAAAATAAATATTCTACCGCCAGGTTCGGAACGTTGATTCCACCTAGAAGAACCGGCAAGAAACTCGGTAGTTACTCTTTTTAATATACATAGGTACATATAAATTTTACACTGAGTTCTAAACTAAATCATACCGTCGATGACTG
Organism: Glyphodes perspectalis; assembly: GCA_951394215.1. Lineage (NCBI taxonomy): Eukaryota > Metazoa > Arthropoda > Insecta > Lepidoptera > Crambidae > Glyphodes > Glyphodes perspectalis. Next base: position 4,938,106 of record OX596230.1, on the reverse strand, counting down.
TCGGAGATGACAGGAGTCTTGAAGTTATAGTGGGTATACCCTGGTCACTACCATCTTGTCTAGAGAGAGGATCTCTTAATACGGAGGACCTTGCCCGCCCTTCGAGGCAAGGTGGTATGTGTAACGCATTCTTCAGGTGAGGTGTGTGAGGACTATGCCGTTTAGCGGAAGCGAAAAATAAGATCTCAACATCCATGATGACGGGTGATTCCTCACCATTAGATGACCTTCTAGTTCCTTCGCCACTTCTAATATAAAATAACTTATGTCATTATTTTTCCCATTTCAGCGATTCCCGTTACGACCGCGTCCAGTACGAATGCATCCGATGTCTCTCCGCCATCTTGAACAACACGGTCGGCATCAGGAACGTGTTCGAGTGTAGAGAGTCGCTGCCCGTCCTGGCGAGGAGTCTGGAGGCGAGGAAGCCGCACTGCGCTATGGAGGCTGCCAAGGTAAGGACAGTTGGTAGTGGCAGTGGAATGACAACAGTGGCAGGGGAATGACACTAGTGGCAGTAAATCAGGGGACTGATCGTAGCGCAGAAAGTCACTGCAGGTGCTGGAGATGAGCCTGAGGCCAGGGAGCCGCATTGCGACTGCCAAAGTGAGGGTATTTAGTAGGTGCAGGGGAATGATATTGCTGGCAGGAAATTTATATTATATACTGAAGGTAAGGCAGCGATGGAAGTATACATGTGTAGAGAATTGACTTACGGCTTAATATTTATACTGTATGGTTTGCTGATTTATATTTATGGACAAATTTATATCTCTGTGGTGTCGTCTATAGATATCTGTTTACTATGATAGACAGTCAAGATTATAGTTCCAGTAAATGTGTCATGAGCGGTGGTAGCTCAATGGTAAGGACACGCGCCTCTTAACCAAGGAGTGCTGGTTCAAACCCGGGCACGTACCTCTGGATTTTTAAAATCTATGTACGTATTTATACCACTAGCTCGACGGTGAGGGAAAACATCGTGATGAAACCTGCAAATTCAAATAACTTTGGATTTGTAACCATGATCCAAAAATTGTCTGGTTCCCCTATCTTAGGGTTACGAAGGTCAGATAGGCAGTCGCTTCAATGTAATTACCAGACTCGCTAAATCCTGGATCATGGTCTAAGCGGACCCCGTCTAAACACGGGACATAACGCTAGGAAGATGATGAAATGTGTCATGTAGAACTCCATCCATTCTGAAATGCGTTGATGAAGTTATTATCGCCACTATGTATGTATGTATGTATGTATGTATGTATACACCTACACCTTGGAACCTAGGTTCCAATACGACATCTAGATCGGTGAAAGTACTTCCACTTTTAGTGGGTTCGCGTTCGCGTACTTCGACTATGATATATGATACAATGCTTTATTGTCGTTTCCAGGTGTTGGCCGCCATCTGCCTGATACCCAACGGGCACGAGAAGGTGCTGGAGGCGATCACGATGGCGGGCGAGTCCAGCCGCAAGCCGCGGATGCTGCCCATCGTCGAGGGGATGGACACCAAGGCGCCGGAGAGTTTGAAGGTGAGCTCTTCATTTATTTAGCCTTTTATTAAGAACTTGTAAATAGTCGGAACATAGACATTTTCAGCTAATAAAAAAAAAATCAGTCGAATTGAGAACCTCCTCCTTTTTTTTGAAGTCGGTTAAAAAAAGCTTCGACAGACCCGTTGGTCCAGTGGTCAGAGACCCTGGCCACGAAACCGAGGGTCGGTGAATGTGGTTAAAGGGGCCTGCTGCCCCCTCGACTCTGCCTACCCCTTCGGGGATTATGGGCGAGATGTTATGTGTATGTTTGTTTGTTAATTACAGATTATAAGATTACAATATCGATCTAATCCACGTGTATGCTAAAATTACAGAACGGCTGCATGCAACTTATGAACGCGATTATCACAGAGCCGGAGGAGTTGGAGTTCAGGATGCATCTGAGGAGCGAGTTTATGCGAACTGGACTTCATGACATGCTGGGTAAGGTTCAAATTAGGTTACATTGTTGCTGTTTAGAAATATAGGGGTAGTATGGTAGTATATAATAAATAAAGATAATATATTAGAATAGATAAGCTTTATTCGACACACGCAAAATAAACATTAGCTACAAGAAAAATATAGAAACACAGAAACATAACAAATCTATGCAAAAACGACGCCCGCTCAGCTGTGTCGTGGGACTGCCTGATATCAGGCAGACCACGACGCTGGTTTTCAGCGGGTACCTGGTCTACTGCATACATATAAAAATACTTTACGACCTATTCTCATATAAAAAACAATAAAATCGGTACGCCTACCCCGTTAGTGAAGTGGCGTGAAGTTTAGTTAGTTAGTTTTAAAAACGGTCGAGCCTTTTCGGAAGAGTTCGACGTCAAACACCGTTATACAAGATATTTATATATATATATTTTTTGTATAAAGGTTGTCTTTGTAACTGAATTCTGATATCCGTAACACAAGTGCTTAAGCTACTTAGGGGCCATCCATAAAGTACGTCATACGTAAAGGGGGACGGAGGGGATCTACGATGTGTGACATGGTGTGACAAGGGGTGGGGTCCTAAGTTTCGTAACATCACGTTTCAAAATCTAATATATCATAATAATTTGCAATTTTTTGGATGTAAAATTGCAAAACATGTGATGTCACACTAGGGAGGGGGGAGTCCCAGAAATGTGACCAGCTGTGACAAGGACGGGGTGGGGGTGGGGGGGGGATCAAAAAATCATGAAATTTGTGTGATGTACTTTATGGATGGCCCCTTACCTCGGAGTCAGATCAATGTATGTGATGTAGACTGATATTTATTTATTTATATTCACAGATGAGCTGCGCGCTGGCGCCGAAGGATCGAGACAGATTCAGATGAACGTGTTCGACACGCACGCCGCGGCTGACCAAGACGAGTTCCTGGCTAAATTCGACGACGTTAGGTCAGTATGGGAAGGTGCATAGTAAATAAATAACCGACGACATCGCATACATTGATCTGACTCCGAGCTAAGTAGCTAAAGCACTTGTGTTACGGATATCAGAATCAACAGTGGTATTACAAATATATACTTAAATATTGGATATTAACACCTAGACACAGAACAAACACAAGTATTCGTCACACGAATGTTTGTCCTGGGTGGGGATCGGACCCACAACGAATGCGCCATCGAGCCAGTCAAACAAATAATACCAATAAATTTTTTTTTTAGTATATACGAAACCTGAAAGCTGTTTGTACAGAATTGTTAATAGAATCCCGTGTTGGTCTGGGACTTAAAAGAATGTGCCAACTGTGTTTCTTGCCTAGCATGTCGTAAAAGGCGACTAATAGTATATCGGGTTTTCGGTGTGTGATTCAAGGTTACAAGGTCTTTAAGTCCCGTTTGTATTTTTTGTAATAAGCGCAAACGCCGTAAAAACATACTTGTGGGAAGACAATGAGGCAAAACTCAAAAACAAAATCTCAAAAACAAAGAGTTTTTGAGATACATACATACATAAAGTTTTATTTTTAGTTGTATGTGCTGGCAATAAAATATTTTTATTTTTATTTTATTTTGTATAATAATTGGTTTTTACCGAAATTTTATCTCTAAAGATAAGAATAAATAACATATACTATTTTGTACATATTTATCGATAGATGTATAGATATATTGTCAAAAACAACTTTAAACCATACGTTAATAAATAATAAATGTATTATCATTATCATACATAGAATCACGTTATTAAAAAAACATTATATTAATTTTTATACCGATTCTTTACATGAAAATTTTGACCTGATTTTCCCTTTTCGTATATACTAAAAATGACCTAATATTAAAGGCTGTTTCTCATATATTATATTTTATATTCCAGAGTGGACTTCAACGACGCCAACGAGCTTTTCGAGCTGGTAAAGAACCTGGTGATGGACACGCCGGCCGAGCCGTACCTGCTGTCCATACTGCAGCACCTGCTCTTCATCAGGGACGACGAGCTCATCAGGTCAGCTGGTGTTACTGTTGTCTATATGTAACGATATTACATAAGTCGACTGCCTCGTTGGTCTAGTGATAGCATGCGCCGCCTAAAGACCAAGTGGTCCCGGCTTCGAATCCCAGGTTGTTTATCTATATGTATATATTTCAGGCCAGCGTACTACAAGCTTATAGAAGAATGTGTGACGCAAATCGTCTTACACAAAAATGGCTACGATCCGGACTTCAGAGCGACGCAGCGGTTCAACATAGACGTGCAGCCTCTCATAGACGGGCTAATAGGTGAGTTTTACTAGCGACGATTACTAGCGTTATGCCCCGTTGTGACCTTTTGAGTCCCGTCGTGTCCCATTGTGTCCCGTTGTGTCCCATTGTGTCTATTTGTGTCCCATTGTGACCCGTTGTGTCCCATTGTGTCTATTTGTGTCCCATTGTGACCCGTTGTGTCCCATTGTGTCCCATTGTGTCTATTTGTGTCCCATTGTGACCCGTTGTGTCCCATTGTGTCCCATTGTGTCTATTTGTGTCCCATTGTGACCCGTTGTGTCCCATTGTGTCTATTTGTGTCCCATTGTGTCCCGTTGTGTCCCATTGTGTCCCTTTGTGTCCCGTTGTGTCCCATTGTGTCCCGTTGTGTCCTTTTGTGTCCAATTGTGTCCCATTGTGTCCCGTTGTGTCCCATTGTGTCCCGTTGTGTCCCGTTGTGTCCCATTGTGTCCCGTTGTGTCCTTTTGTGTCCAATTGTGACCCGTTGTGTCCCATTGTGTCTATTTGTGTCCCATTGTGTCCCGTTGTATCCCTTTGTGTCCCATTGTGTCCCGTTGTGTCCCATTGTGACCCGTTGTGTCCCATTGTGTCCCATTGTGTCCCATTGTGCTTCGTTCAGTAGTGCAACTATGTTGTTACCTGATCGCAACCCCAGATTAATCTCTTTTGATAATTTTTTCATTGGTCCAATGGTAGCATGCGCCGTTTAAAGAGGTCTCGGGTTCGAATCCCAGGTCAGGCCGCACAATATCAGTCCGGAGACAAAGAGTTGGCGGTTTATCACCATCATGCCTCGGAATGAACTTTAAGAGCGTGCAACTGAGGTATATAGCCACGGATCCCACCTAAAAAATCGCTTTAATAGTTGTGATATATTTGAGCGAACTCTAAAGAAAACATTCACATATCCCTCAGAGAAATCTCGAGCCGAAGAGGAGCGAAAAGTGGAGGAGTTAAAGTCCAAATTGGAGGCGGCGATAGCGGCGCGCCAGGAGGCGGAGGCGCGCGCCGCTCACTTAGAGGAGCGGCTCCAGCAGCAGGCCAGCCCCACCGGCCCGGGCGGCGTCACGCACGGGAACATCGCCGCTATTGCCAAGGTGAGAAGGGCGAGACTCGCTCGCGGCGCGCCAGGAGGCGGAGGCGCGCGCCGCTCACTTAGAGGAGCGGCTCCAGCAGCAGGCCAGCCCCACCGGCCCGGGCGGCGTCACGCACGGGAACATCGCCGCTATTGCCAAGGTGAGAAGGGCGAGACTCGCTCGCGGCGCGCCAGGAGGCGGAGGCGCGCGCCGCTCACTTAGAGGAGCGGCTCCAGCAGCAGGCCAGCCCCACCGGCCCGGGCGGCGTCACGCACGGGAACATCGCCGCTATTGCCAAGGTGAGAAGGGCGAGACTCGCTCGCGGCGCGCCAGGAGGCGGAGGCGCGCGCCGCTCACTTAGAGGAGCGGCTCCAGCAGCAGGCCAGCCCCACCGGCCCGGGCGGCGTCACGCACGGGAACATCGCCGCTATTGCCAAGGTGAGAAGGGCGAGACTCGCTCGCGGCGCGCCAGGAGGCGGAGGCGCGCGCCGCTCACTTAGAGGAGCGGCTCCAGCAGCAGGCCAGCCCCACCGGCCCGGGCGGCGTCACGCACGGGAACATCGCCGCTATTGCCAAGGTGAGAAGGGCGAGACTCGCTCGCGGCGCGCCAGGAGGCGGAGGCGCGCGCCGCTCACTTAGAGGAGCGGCTCCAGCAGCAGGCCAGCCCCACCGGCCCGGGCGGCGTCACGCACGGGAACATCGCCGCTATTGCCAAGGTGAGAAGGGCGAGACTCGCTTGCGTGAAACTTGTTTAAAGCAGCATGCCTGGTGATCCGCGAGGGAATATAGTCGCTATTACCAAAGAGAGAGGAGCGAGACTTGCTTTGAAAGTTTTACTAAGACTGACATTTGTTCGGTGACGATCGAAGATACTCTATTGCTGTAGTGGGAAGGTAAGTAACATACTACCTACCTACTTCTAGAAATTGAAAACCATGAAAGATGTACAGAGAAACTCAAACTAACAAATATAGACTTTATTAGTTAGCGCAGAAAGTCGACTTTTATCACTACTTGACTCGACATCAGGTTTATCTAGGCTCATAAAATATAGACTATTTGTTTTGCAGAGAAGATTGAATTTACATTGTATTTTTCAGGTAATTGGCAGCCCTGGTGGCCCAGCGCCCCCACCACCTCCCCCAATGCCTGGAGGTAAGTTTCCATAGAAATAATGAATGATAATTTATGTGGGAAATTATTATTTTAATAATAGTTAATGTACATTACATGGGAAACAGCATGTTTTTATTAAAGGGTATTTGACACCACCGATCGAATGATGTATTTGGTTTGAGCTCTCTATACGTGTTCGGAACACAACATTTGTAATACCACTGTTGTTTCTGATATCCGTAACACAAGTGCTTAAGCTACTTACCTTAAGCTAATTAGATCAAAGTATATGATGTCGGATGTTTATTAATAGCTTCCGGTCTTATGTAAAGAAAATAACATTCATTTATTAATTATATTTAAAATACCCTGTTCTGCGCGCGGCTTCGCTCGCGTGGTACATCGATGAAATATAACCTATATGTTATTCGGGTGTATGAGCTATATTATTCTAAAGTTTCATTAAAATTCATTCAGTAGTTTTTTTGTGAAAGAGTAACAAACATCCAGCCATACATACAAACTTTCGTATTTAAAATATTAGTAGGATTAGCAGGAACTAGGATGGTGTCAAAAACCCTATTAATAATAATATTAAATATAAAAATTAAAAGCATGACTCAATAAATAATTATAATATGTGTAAAGCAGCTATTCACAATACAGATCTTCCGTCTCTGTCGCACGCATGCATGGCCACTATATGTGTCTCTATCGGTTGCTTGTAGGAGGCGGTCCCCCGCCCCCTCCGCCGCCGCCGATGCCTTCAGGTGGGTCTATTGTATATGGGTTTGTCTGTGGTTCTTTGTATTTTGGCTTTATTTTTTATTATTTATTATTTACTATGAAATCGGGAGCAATATCAGATTTCTTCCGTATGGTGTTTAGTTTAAATGATTATATTTTTGCTCGTCATTTTCAAATAAATGTATACTTAGCTTAAGTTAATCCTTGTATCAACAGCTATCTGTCAGTCAATGTTACGTCAAAATCGATTCTGTCGATTGGGTTACCAATAAATATTATATGTGTATGTATGTAACAGACGGACACACAGACAGCCAATATACCGTTGAAGTTTGCAAAACATTCTTAATAGTACATTTTTAATTCTACAAATACTCATTCATATTTAACGTTTTCTACAGCCGGTGGCGGTCCCCCACCACCTCCTCCGCCGCCAATGCCGGGCGGGGCGGGCCCCCCGCCACCCCCACCTTTGCCTGGCATGGGGGGCGGCCCCCCACCGCCACCGCCTCCACCAATGATGGGCATGGGAGGCCCGAGGCCGCCGCCACCGCCTATGATGGGGGGCCCTATGGCGCCGAGGATGGTGAGTAATGTTTACTGTCTTGTGACGTAGTGGGCCAGTGGTTCTTAAAGTTTTCGGGCGAGGATTACTTTTTTTTTATTATGATTAGTCGGATTTTTAAGGTTAATATTAACAATGTCGATTATAAAAATATTTTCTGTAATTTTAAATGAACATCAACTTGAAGCATAATTTAACAGCTTAATTAACATAAGCTTAATTTTCGCATACATAAATACATACATAACATCACGCCCATAATCCCCGAAGGGGTAGGTAGCGTAACTAACTTTCCTGTAAGCATAATTTACACTATTTTTAACATATTGTAGTTATTTATATATTGGTCATTATGAAAATGTTTTACTAGCAGCGACACGCGGTTTCGCCCGCGAAGTTCCCGTACCCGTGGGAATACGGAGATAAAATATAGCATATGTCACTCGCTGATAAAATACCTATCCATTGGTGAAAGAATTATTCAAATCGGTCCGGTTGTTTCGGAGCTTATTCGAAGCAAACAAACATACAATCAAATTTTCCTCTTTATAATATTATTATTGATGTAATGTATGTTATGTGTTGTCACAGCCTCAACCCGACATCCTCCCATACGGACTGAAGCCGAAGAAAAAGTGGGAGGTGGAGGGGCCTCTCAAGAGGGCCAATTGGAAGACCATCGTGCCTCAGAAAATGTCCGAGAAAGCCTTCTGGGTCAAGGTGAGGCGAGGAATGAGGATTTTTTGAATGGATGTTTTATCCAAAAGATGGCGTAACTGTGGCGTATGGTCTTGTCACCCTCCTCATTGGTTAGTTGTCAGAACAAACTGACATGCTGTCAACAAGGTTTTTGTATTTTTTAAAAACTTAGTAAAAAAAAATAATCAGCCGAATTGTTCTCAATTCAAATTTATTTTTTACTCCTTCGGTCTGTTTAAGTCGGTTAATTAAGCTTGGTAGTCCAACACTTACAATCCCGTTTTAAGGGCCCGTTGGTCGAGCAGTCAGAGCTGGCTATGAAACCAAGGGTCGCGGGTTCGAATCCCGCTAGGGGCAAATGTTTCTTGTGATAAACATGGACATTTGTACTCGAGTCATGGATATTTTAAATATTTATAAATGTATTTATGTATATCTATCCGTTCACCTAGTATCCATAGAACAAGCTAAAAACTAAATTTGGAACTAGGAATTGGTGTTAGTCTAGGGAATTTATATATTTAATTTATTAACTATACTAAAGTTCCATGTTAGTGTGGGACTAAAGAATAATGTACTGACTGTGATCCTTATATAGCATGTCGTAAATGCCTCTATCGAACCCGCAACCCTTGGTTTCGTGGCCAGGGTCTGACCACTCGACCAACGGGTCTGTCTATTGTGATGGTACATTGGTCATAATGCTGTGCGCAGGTACAAGAGGACAAGCTCGCCTCGCCCGATATCTTATCGGGTCTGGCGCAAAAGTTCTCCAGCAAACCCATGGCCAAGAAGAACGAGGATGCGGTTGACAAGTGAGTACTTATGTCTATCCAAAAACTAGCCAAAATATGGTGGCTGGTAGTGATGCCGATCGATAGTCGACTATCGATAGTCTATCGATAGTTGACGTCATATAAATAGTATCGATAGCCTATCGATACTACGGATACTATCGATAGTTTAGATCCAGGCAATACTATTGCATGAAAGCAATACTATTGATACCATCGATAGTATTGTTGGTCACGAAGAATAAACCCAAGTTGAAAGTCATCAATAGTATTACCCCAATTTGGGCTATACTAATTTCGATACTATCGATACTATAGATAGTATCGATAGTATCGATAGTCCTATCGATATTCTAACTGATTTTCGGGGTCAACTATCCATAGCAAAACTATCGATAGTTCGGCATCACTAATGGCTGGGCAATGATTACAAGTATAATAGCAAAAGCGATCGCAGTTCATCACCGGACTATGAGAGTGAAGGAGATGTGTGCGCAGAAGCTTGTGCCCTATAATATCTCTTGCGTTGGCTTATGCTTGTTGGGTGTGGCTACCGCGCAACAAGATAGTCAAGATTATAGCTCCAATAATATGTAAACAGATGACGTCTATCGAACATGCAGAAACGTCATAGAATTCTGCATCGCGCTGGCGAAGTTATTCTCGGCACTAAGTAAATATACAATACACCTCACTCCTATATCGTGTCCTATATCGGTTAGGAGGATGTTATACTCTTTTCTGTACTTGTTTTGAGCGCGATAAATATAATATTTTGCCTGCTATCTATGCTTACACTTTCTTAGACACTCGTGTTTAGAGTGATTTGTCCAAGGCGCTTGATTGTGTTGATCATCAATTCTAACTGTAAATACTATGGCATTACAGCTTTTGTCAACAACTCGCTTAGACAAATTCATTAAGCAGATCAATAGAAGCTTAAAGGTTTTTTTTATAACAAAGATTCTTCTGGGGTGCTTCTATAGTAATGGAATACCTCAGGGCTCCATATTGGAACCTTTGATCTTTTTGATTTGCGTAAATGACTATCTTTTAATATAAGAGTTGGGTTATGTATATAGAAATGGTAACGTATATTAATCTTTTGAATTGGCCCTACAAGACAATGTATGCACCAATTATAGTATTTTAAGTGCTTTTATTACGCATACCGTTTAAAAATCACGCTAAGCCGTTGTTTTTGCGTCAGATGTTTCTCCGGTTAAGTTTTTAATAAAAACAATAATTGCAATCATCATAGTGAGTCACTGGAGTTTTTCGAATAGTTGATTGAGCAGGTTTTCTATAACGCGACTACACACAGACTCAATTCCAGGGTCCACACGCTCAAAAAGGCGAAAGACCTGAAGGTGCTCGACGGTAAAGCCGCTCAGAGCCTCTCCATCCTGCTGGGCGGCTCGCTGAAGCACATGTCGTACGAGGGCATCCGCACGAGCGTGCTGCGCTGCGACACCGCCGTGCTCACCGCCGACGTGCTCGACCTGATGGTGCAGGTGGGTGGCGCAGAGCCTGTCGGTACTGCTGGGAAGCACATGTCGGCTCGCTGAAGCACATATCGTACTGAGGGTTACCGCTAGATGGCTCTGTGAGGTGCTTGTTGCGTGCTAGCTGCCGTTGTGTTGCTGGAGGTTGCCGCTAAATGTCGCTGTATGATGCTTTTTAGCGTGATAGAGGAGCGGTGGATATGTGATTCTGAAGGTTGCCGCTAGATGGGGATATGAGGTGGTTTTTAGCATGCTAGCATCGCGGTGGGTAGGTGGCGGTTTAAAGCGTGCTACTGGCGCGGTTGGTATGGGATCCTGGTGGCAATGGCTAACTGCTGCTGTGAGCTGCTTATATGAAAGCTTGTATGAAAAGGATCATAAATGTTAATGAAGCCAGTGAGGTGTGTAAGGACCGTGCCATATGGCGTTCGGATCTCTCTGCCTACCCCGCTAGGGAAGTAGCGTGAAGTTTAGTTAGTTAGTCACTGAATTGGCGCAATTCCGCAGTTTGGTTATATCAAATTGTTTTCTAAAAGCGCGACTCAATTCTCTTTAACAGTACCTGCCGCCCGCGGACCAGATGAAGAAGCTCGCCGACCTGAAGTGCAACAGCGAGGAGCTGGTGGAGGCGGAGCAGTTCGCGGCGACTGTGGCCGATGTGAAGCGGCTGGTGCCCAGGCTGCGCAGCCTGGCCTTCAAGGAGCACTACCCGGAGATCATATCCGAGGTCAAGCCGGTGAGTGGCGCGGGCGCAGGCCTGGGGCGAGGGGTCGAGGTGAGGGGCGGGGACGGTGGGGTGCATCAGTGATTCGCACGCACTCAACTCAAAGTCATAGAATTCTACACTCCAGGGGTTTAGACGGTATACTTCGCCTACTATCTTGGGCAGAGCTATTGCTGAGTCATTTTAATATAGAAATACTCAGCCAAAAATGTTTGGCCCGACCCGGAATTGGAACCCGGGACCTCTTGGTCCTTAGGTGGCGCATGCTACTACTAGACCAACGAGGCAGTCACACACTACAGGTAATTTCATCTAGGAGATCTAGATTTGTTCATATGCTTGATAAGTATGATCATCATCATCCTAGCGTTATGTCCCATGCTTAAACGGGGTCCGCTTAGACCATGATCCAGGATTTAGCGAGTCTGGTAATTACATTGAAGCGACTGCCGATCTGACCTTCGTAACCCTAAGATAGGGGAACCAGACAACTTTTGGATCATGGTTACAAATCCAAAGTTGTTTGAATTTGCAGGTTTCATCACGATGTTTTCCCTCACCGTCGAGCTAGTGGTATAAATACGTACATAGACTTGAAAAATCCAGAGGTACGTGCCCGGGTTTAAACCCGCACTCCTCGGTTAAGAAGCGCGTGTCCTTACCATTGAGCTACCACCGCTCATGCTTGATAAGTATGATACAACACGCTATTCCAAGCTTGTGTTTGCCACATTGACTGGCTCCATGGTTCATTCGATACTGACCCTGCCCCATGCGCCAAGAGTTGTGAGTTCGACCCCCACCCAAAACAAACATTCGTATGATGAATACCTGTGTTTGTTCTGTGTCTGGGTGATAATTTCTATTATTTAAGTATATATTTGTAATACCACTGTTGATTCTTATATCCGTAACACAAGTGCTTAAGCTACTTATCTCGGAGTCAGATCAATGTATGTGATGTAGCCGGATATTTATTTCCATTTTCAGAACAACGGCATAATGTGCTTGACACTCTTTTCATAAAAATAACGTTGTAACATCCTACCTCCTTCTACCTCAAGGACATAGTATCAGGCACGGCGGCCTGCGAGGAGGTAAAGGCCAGCGGCAAGTTCGCCAAGATCCTGGAACTGCTTCTGCTGCTGGGCAACTACATGAACACCGGCTCCAACAACGCCGGCGCCTACGGGTTCGAGATCAGCTTTCTCACCAAAGTGAGTCCACACCATCAGCTCCTTGCTCTTGCAAAGAGATCGGAGATCAGCGCCAAGATCCTGAAACTGCTGTCGGCAGCAGCTGATCTCAGGATGAGGAAGTTGATCCTGTGATCACCACATATAAGTGAGTCATACACTACTCCATGTGTGTGTGCTGGTACCAGGGTCGGACTGGGCCCCTTGCAGTCCAAGATAAGGGTCTACGCAGTTTTTCCTTAAAGATGGGCTCCACATGAAGGAAGGGAGATCTGGTAAAACAAACTTGACAAAATTTAGTTTAGCATGCATGTAAAGAAAAGCTAGTCTTACTCGCTTTTTTTTACGCCTACGGGTTCAAGGTCAGCTTCTTCATCAAAGTGAGTTAAAAAACTGTTTTTTTTTTTAACTTTCATTTAGTCTTTATTTATGTAGGCCTCAAAAAATCATAATACAAAAATCTGTAGAGCAATGTGAATCTATCACTTCGCTCATCCTGGAGCTGCTATTGAGATCAGCTTCCTTACCGCGACACTACTCCATGTAAGTTCTGGTTGGTTCTGGTTGGTATGAATGTAAAAAAAAGTGAGATGAGGTTTAGTGAATGATTTATTTTATTCAAACAAAACATTTCTTTTTATCTTGACAGTTGACATCGACAAAAGACCTGGAAAACAAGCAGACCCTACTACATTACCTGGTGGAGACCATAGAGAATAAGTTCCCGGATGCGCTTACATTCGCTGAGGAAATGCCACACATAGACAGGTGAGTCTATGACATGTTGTCCAATCCGCGCGATTTTTTAAAAAGGGGTAAATTTTTCCTTCTTAATAATTTAAAGTGTGCCCGGTCTCCGATGACGAAAGCATTTTACTTTTCGATGGAAGAATTTTATGAAAGCAAGTACGATAATTGTTTTTGGTAAATTGCTGTTTTTATTATTTGAATAAAAATTAATGACAGCCATTCATATATTTCTGATATTGTGATACAAAAGTGTAAGAGCGAGTGTAATTTCACAGTACGCATTTCAGACCCTAAACTCTATGAATACAAAAAAAAAGTAAAGCTATTTTCCTCTATGGTTACATACATACATAACATCACGCCCATAATCCCCGAAGGAGTAGGCAGAGTCAAAGAAGCAGCATGCCCCCCTCAACCACATCAAATAAAGCTGGGCTGGGTTAGATGGAAAATTGTGAAAAAGGAGTACAAGTGGCTAGCTCGTCGCCTACACAATCACATACCCAAAAGCCAGTAAACCATTAGTCGACCTCTATGATTCATTGATATTTTTTCTAAAAGTCTAAATTCACAGCTTAACATATGTTTTTGTAAGCCCATACTTTGAAAGGCAGCCAATAAACCTGCCATTTTATTTAAACAATATATTGATGAAAGTTATTGTTGAACAACCTCTTTTTACATAGATAAACTTCAACTAGTGTAAATTATAATAAATAAATAAATATCAGACTACATCACATATGTTTGATCTGACTCTGAGGTAAATAGCTTAAGCACTTGTGTTACGGATATCAGAATCAACAGTGGTATTACAAATGTATACTTAAATATTGGATATTAACACCCAGACACAGAACAAACACAAGTATTTATCACTGAAATGTTTGTCATCGGTGGAGATCGAACCCACAACTCTTGGCGCATGGGGCAGGGTCACTACCGAATGCGCCACCGAGCCAACTATGTATCATATACGTTCTCTACTTCCCCAAACTAACCTATCTACATATTATCCTCGCCAGGGCTGCCCGAGTTTCCATGGAGAATCTCCAGAAGGCTCTGAAGAAGATGGAGAACGACATCCGCGCCCTGGAGACGGACTTGAACAACTCGCGCGTGCCGCAGTCGCCCGACGATCTGTTCCATGAGAAGATGAGCGTATCCTTACCAATAGACTACATATATTCCATCTCGCCTGCATCCCCCAAAGGGGTGGGGTGGGCAGAGACCAGAGAGCAGCCAGCTCCTTAAACCACACAAACATCAGCTCCATAGCGTTATGTTCCATACTTAGTTGGAGTCTCCTTGGACTATGATCTTAGGTTCACACATACATGCATAATATCACGCCATAATCCCGGAAAGGGGAGGAGTCAAAGGTTTGGGTTTAGCTAGTCTGATTAATAAAAATTGAAAATGGTTTATAAAAATGGAAAATAGTGATAAAATAATCCCCGAAGGGGTAGGCAGAGTCAAAGGGGCAGCAGGCCCCTTTAATCACATTCAGCCAAAAACAAAACTAGTATGGTTTAGATGGAAAATTGTGAAAAAGAGCTCGTCGCCTACACAATCACATACCCACAACCCCATATACCATGGCGACTACCCTTTACGACATGCTGGGCAAGAAACACAGTTGGCACATTATTTTTAAGTCCCAGACCAACATGGGCGAATGGGCTAGGTTAGATGGAAAATTATGAAAAAGTGACAAGTGGCTAGCTCGTCGCCTACACAATCACACACCACAAACTCGATATACCATTAGTCGCCATACGACATGCTAGACAGCACACTTGGCACATTCTTTTTAAGTTTCAGACCAATGTGGTAACCAAAAACATGGTACAAACCTCATTGAACAATGTTATTCTTGTATTTTTTTCCTTAACCGCGCCCTACAGTCGTTCGCCAAGGAGGCTCGCTCCCAATGCGACCTGCTGCACTCGATGTACCGCAAGATGGAGGCGCTGTACGGCGAGCTGGCCGAGTACTACGTGTTCGACCCGCACAAGTACACGCTCGAGGAGTTCTTCGCCGACGTCAAGACTTTCAAGGACTCGTTCATGGTAAACGGGGAGGGGGGTGTGAGAGAGAGAGGTGCGTGAGAGAGAAAGAGATGCGTGAGAGAGAAAGAGGGGTGCGTAAGAGAGAGAGAGGGGTACGTGAGAGAAAAAGAGAGGTGCTTGTTAGAGAAAGAGAGGTGCTTGAGAGAGAGGGAGATGCTTGAGAGAGAGGGAAGTGCTTGAGAGAGAGAGAGAGAGATAGGTGCTTGAGAGAAAGAGAGATAGAGAGAGAGAGAGAAAGATATAGCGAGGTGCGTGAGAGCTGCATGAAAGAGAGAGACAGACAGTCGCATAAAAGCATAGGAGAGTGACATGACAAACACAAGTTGCGTATATGCATGAGAAAGAGAGACGGAGAGGGAAACATTTATGAGATAGAGTGTTGCAAGAGAGAGGGGTGCCGTATAACCTATACTTCAGATATTGCATCTGAAGTATAGGTTATATGTCACACGCGACAATGTGTCAAGCTAAGAAAACTGGCGTGAAGGACCATTTTGTAACATTTGGGGCCAATTTTGTCACCATATTGTCCCTGTTATTATACGACCCATTTGGAGACTCTTTTGACCCGATTTCATTACTTTTTTCCATTATATTACACAAAGTATTTAGAGCCTCTATTAACTCCTTTCCCACTTCCACAGACTGCGCACCAGGAGAACGTAATCGCTCGCGAGACGGAGGAGCGAGCGAGGAGGGCTCGCGAGGCGCGCGCGCAGGCGGAGCGCGAGCGGCGGGACCGCCAGCACAGATACAAGCAGTTCGTCGACATGGAGCGCGCGCAGGACGGCGTCATGGACAGGTGCGTGTGTGGGGGGAGGGGGGAGGAGCGAGCGAGGAGGGCTCGCGAGGCGCGCGCGCAGGCGGAGCGCGAGCGGCGGGACCGCCAGCACAGATACAAGCAGTTCGTCGACATGGAGCGCGCGCAGGACGGCGTCATGGACAGGTGCGTGTGTGGGGGGAGGGGGGAGGAGCGAGCGAGGAGGGCTCGCGAGGCGCGCGCGCAGGCGGAGCGCGAGCGGCGGGACCGCCAGCACAGATACAAGCAGTTCGTCGACATGGAGCGCGCGCAGGACGGCGTCATGGACAGGTGCGTGTGTGGGGGGAGGGGGGAGGAGCGAGCGAGGAGGGCTCGCGAGGCGCGCGCGCAGGCGGAGCGCGAGCGGCGGGACCGCCAGCACAGATACAAGCAGTTCGTCGACATGGAGCGCGCGCAGGACGGCGTCATGGACAGGTGCGTGTGTGGGGGGAGGGGGGAGGAGCGAGCGAGGAGGGCTCGCGAGGCGCGCGCGCAGGCGGAGCGCGAGCGGCGGGACCGCCAGCACAGATACAAGCAGTTCGTCGACATGGAGCGCGCGCAGGACGGCGTCATGGACAGGTGCGTGTGTGGGGGGAGGGGGGAGGAGCGAGCGAGGAGGGCTCGCGAGGCGCGCGCGCAGGCGGAGCGCGAGCGGCGGGACCGCCAGCACAGATACAAGCAGTTCGTCGACATGGAGCGCGCGCAGGACGGCGTCATGGACAGGTGCGTGTGTGGGGGGAGGGGGGAGGAGCGAGCGAGGAGGGCTCGCGAGGCGCGCGCGCAGGCGGAGCGCGAGCGGCGGGACCGCCAGCACAGATACAAGCAGTTCGTCGACATGGAGCGCGCGCAGGACGGCGTCATGGACAGGTGCGTGTGTGGGGGGAGGGGGGAGGAGCGAGCGAGGAGGGCTCGCGAGGCGCGCGCGCAGGCGGAGCGCGAGCGGCGGGACCGCCAGCACAGATACAAGCAGTTCGTCGACATGGAGCGCGCGCAGGACGGCGTCATGGACAGGTGCGTGTGTGGGGGGAGGGGGGAGGAGCGAGCGAGGAGGGCTCGCGAGGCGCGCGCGCAGGCGGAGCGCGAGCGGCGGGACCGCCAGCACAGATACAAGCAGTTCGTCGACATGGAGCGCGCGCAGGACGGCGTCATGGACAGGTGCGTGTGTGGAACTATCCTCTATCTATCACGTGGTATTAGTTAATACCTACAGGGCTAAAAAATTAATGGGCGAATTTGAATAGTTTTATTTATGTATTTATTTTGATTTCAGTTTAATGGAGGCGCTACAGAGCGGGTCCGCGTTTAGCAGAGAGCGGCCTAGGAAGAAGGCGAACCCGCGGGTAGCCGGAGGTATGTGAAATCCGTCGTATATTTAAAAAGTGCTGGCGGCGGACTTTTTGTCCGCCGCGGACAAAGGTCCGCTGACCAAAGAAAAAAGTCCGCCGTTAATACAAGGCATATGGAGTGATTTGTTCACTGCATAAGCACATTTTGTTCACGCGTGTAACTTTATGTGCGTTTTGATGCAGTTGTAAGCTAGATGTTTATTGCGAAGACAAGAAATACCGAGGATGAAAAGTCTGTCGTTTGCTACAAGTCACACTCATCGTACAATGTGAGCACATAACTTGAACACATAAGTCTACATCGTTTGCAGTTCAATATATAATATTAATTAAAAGAATATAGCATTATTATACACAAATCCAAATGCTCGATGGGTGTCATTAGAATAAGATGTTTGCCTGCACCGATTATTAGGTTTTATTTTCATTACAACATTTTAGTAAACTTATAGAAAACTTGTTATTAATTATCATTTTTTAAACTCACTGATGCCTTCTATAAATAGGGATGTCGACTGGCAAGTCAATTGAGATACTTTTTAAACAAACAAACATAACATCACGCCTATAATCCCCGAAGGGGTAGGCAGAGTCAAAGGGACAGCAGGCCCCTTTAACCACATTGAGCTAAAAACAAAACTGGGCTGGGTTAGATGGAAAATTGTGAAAAAGTAGTGACAAGTGGCTAGCTCGCCGCCAACACAATCACATACCCAAAACTCCATATACCATTAGTCGCCTTTCACGACATGCTAGGCAAGAAATACAGTTGGCAAATTCTTTTAAAATCCCACACCAACACGGGACAAAGCTTTCAAAATCTGTCAAAACGCAATCACTTCATAGATTTTGTATGGGCCTGTCAACATATGACGTCACTAGTTCGTATAGTCAATTGACTAAGTATTAAGCAGGTGTAAGATTTAAAATCCAACACTCAATATAATTGAAAATCAATAATATTTTACAACATACTACGGTATTTTCTTTTATGGAATCGATATTACAAAATTAAATATAAATGGTGTCAACATCCCAATGAGGGTTTTTGGAATTAAAACATCAGATAGATGGCGTAACTGTGACGTACGGTCTTGTCACCCTCCTCATTGGTAGGTTGTCAGAACAAACTGACATGCTGTCAACAAGGAGCCAATAGTGACAGTGATAGAACCACGAGACTCCCTCGTGCCATCTGGCGGTTTTTGTATGTTTGAAAACGCTCATTAGTATGTTATTATAGTATTATCATGTAAGTGGTCACCGTTTCACGCACCTCACCTAGAGGAGTTGAGCGATGAGGAGGGTCTGGTGCACGCCATACTGCACCGGATTGAAGGTATGATGCAACGATGCAACTAGCCAGCACGGTGGGGTGTCAAATTACGCATAACCTACTAATATTATAAACGCGAAAGTTTGTGAGGATGTGTGGATGTTTGTTACTCTTTCACGCAAAAACTACTAAATGGATTTTAATGAAACTTTACAATAATATAGCTTATACACCCGAATAACATATAGGCTATGTTTTATCGATGTACCACGCGAGCGAAGCCGCGGGCAGAAGCTAGTATACTACACAGCGCCCCGCGGTTTCACCCGCGTAGTTCCCGTTCCCGTGGGAATACGGGGAAAAATATAGCCTATGTTACTCGCTGATAAAGTAGCTTTACATTGGTGAAAGAATTTTTCAAATCGGGCCAGTAGTTTTGGAGCCTATTCAATGCAAATAAACAATCATATTTTTTTTCTTTATAATATTAGTAAAGAAAATAATGTTCGATAGTTTTGTAAGTAATTTGACATTTCCCATCAATTAGGAATCATATAATAGTTTTTTTTTTCTTTAAGTTGTATATTTTGGCATGACGTAAGCGCCTGTATTATATATAAATTAATAAATAAATAATTTCTCCGGACTGACTCACTTATTCCCTAGTTCCAAACTAAGCTATAAGCTTGTCCTACGATTGTGTCACTACGATTTTCATGATGTCACTTAACTTAGTGAAAGAAATTATCTCGGAGTCAGATCAATGTATGTGATGTAGTCTGATATTTATTTATTGAACGGCGCAGAGTCAGTGAGGTCGCTGCAGTGCGGTCGCCGCGCGAGGTGGCGAAAGAGGGAGTTCTCTCCCCAGCTGGAGAATTATAGACAAGTCCTGACTATGTTGTGTCAGCTTTAGGTGTCTAACGTCTAACCTAAGTGGACCTCTTAAATTAACCTATTATTCTGATAATCAAGGGCGTCTGCCGCCGCATATACCGTGTTGATGATATTAGAGGCCCCCCAATATATAAGGCCCGTAATGTATTCAAATTCAAATTCAAAATATCTTTATTTATATAGGCTTCAAGAAAGCACTTATTTATTTATTTATTTATTTATTTATTAATAGTCAATATACAAAAAAGAACAAATAATACTACCACCGGTTCTGAAGGTAGATTCTATCGAGAATATATATGGGGACCCCTGATATAATGGTACTACGGACCCCCAATATATAAGGTAGCCGGACGTATAGTGGTCTCCGATATATGGGAACTCCCAAAGTAGAAGGGCCCCATATATGTATGAAGAATATAAGAACAGGATATCCCGGCATATAGGGGCCTCGATAAGGCCCACGATATATTGGGGCCCCCTTTATATAGAGCCTTACGTTTAAGCTACATGAGGGCACTGTACTTTTTTAAATTTATTTTAAGCACATTGGTGATTTTTTTTTAAATACTATTTTTCTGTTGCGAAGTTAGACTGCCTTTACGTATTACATGAAGCAACATTCATATCACCAATGGGGCTGACAGATATAGTATATAATAATATAATATTGAGTATTTTTTAATTTGCTTGCATGACTATTAAAAATTAGGCTAAATATATTTATTGTAGATATATTTAATTATGTAATTGGGTCTTCCCGTGTAATTATTTGTTAATAAATAAATAAATAAATTTCGCTTTTGATGTTGTCTCGTTCGTAAGTTTTTTATAGATGGTTGTATATTTTTTTTTATTGTCTAACTTAATTACTTATAATAAACATTTTGTCTGTATAAGTATATTCATTATTTACGTAATATTTCATAATTGTTTTATAACTACTAAGATAATTTTACAACAACCATGTTGTTTACATAACGTAAGAAATAAATAATAATGTGGATTGTTTAACAATACCACTTGTGTCTCGTCCCTTATAATTTACCATAAGTAAAATAGCGAATGACGCGTATATATATTTTTTATTCGATTCGTCGATTATTCATTCGATTTGTCAATATATGCCACTTTTCCGAAACTAAAATAACGAATGTGGTGAAAATTATTTTTTATTTGGTAATTTTTTTTATCGTTAAAATGTCGATATATTTTTGAAATAATGTTGATATTTACTTTATTACGCATGTTCGTGACATCGGTTATTTTCACTGTTGTAATGTGTGTGTTTGTTGTGCAGCTGAGAGAAGAGCCCAGCTGAGCCGGTCCCGGTCGCGGTCCGGGCTGACCGGACCGCTCACCGCGCGGGAACTGACCAAGTAAGTGTATACATATTGTATACTAGTTGACCCGGCGCACTTCGTGACGCCCCGTTTTCGGATTTTCAATGCCTTTTTTTTTTCTTCCGTGCAACTTTTTTATTTTTTTTCTGTCAAAAAACCTTTTTTCTGTCAAAAAAACTTTCACCTGATAATACTGGCTTGATTGACTGTCATTTGGTAGTGACCCTGCCCCATGCGCCAAGAGTTGTGGGTTCGATCCCCACCCAGGACAAACATTCGTGCGAAAAATACTTGTGTTTGTTCTGTGTCTGGGTGTTAATATCCAATATATTTAAGTATATATTTGTAATACCACTGTTGTTTCTGATATCCGTAACACAAGTGCTTAAGCTACTTACCTCGGTGTCAGATCAATGTATGTAATGTCGTCGGATATTTATTTATGTATTGAAATATCTTATGTTCAATATTAAAAACGTGTCTTTTGTTCCAGTGAGCTGTTGGGTAACGCGTGATCGCCGCTCATATCAAGTGATACTAGTAATGTAAAGTAGTTTAGTTCATACAACACGACCTTACACAATTGACGATACCTAGTGTTGGTCCACAGTTGCTACTGTTCATTCAAAATCAAGATATATTTATTTATATACTACAGATAGCGCGCGAGTTGAATGCAGAGCTCAGGTATGTCTCGTCTCAGGCCCCGACTGCTTTCAACTCGCGCGCTATCTGTAGGTTCTGCGCGCGGCTTCGCTCGCGGTACATCGATGAAACATATCCTATATGTTATTCGGGTGAATGAGCTACATTATTGTAAAGTTTCATTAAAATCCATTCAGTAGTTTTTTTGTGAAAGAGTAACAAACATCCATACATACAAACTTTCGCGTTTATAATATTAGTACGATATATAGATATATTTATTAATTTTTTTATTTATATATAAGGCTCCAAAACACTTATATATACAAAACTGGTCATTTATTAAACCTAACCTAACTTAGGGATAATGTAACATTCTCATGGTGAAAGAAGTTATGAAATCGGTCCAGTAGTTTTTTAGTTTATTTGTTACATACATACATACATGCAAATCTTTTCTCTTTATAATAATAGTGTTATAAAGAACAATGTAAAAGAAACACCGGTAAGGAAGATAATAAAAATTGAGTTGGTTTAGATTGAATTGTGAACAAGTAATTAAACAAAGTAATTGTAGAGTTGATTAGTTACAGGGTGCTTAGCCAAATGCGCGCCAAAATAAAATCGATTGGATAACGAACTATCGAGCTACTATACGAGCTATCGCTCGTATCACAAACTTACATACATACATAACATCACGCTCATAATCCCTTAAGGGGTAGGCAGAGTCGAAAGGGCAACAAGCCCCTTCTACCACATTCAGTCAAAATTAAAGCCGGGCTGGGTTAGATGGAAAATTGTGAAAATCAGTGACGAGCGGCTAACCTGTCGCCTACACAATCACACACCCAAAACCCGATATACCGTTAGTCGCCTTTCACGACATGCTAGGCAAGAACCACAGTTGGCACATTCTTTTTAAGTCCCAGACCAACATGGGAAAGTGGGCTGGGTTGGATGGAAAGCTGCTATCACAAACTTGTTTACTAAGAACTCGTAGTGCGCAACTCGGAGTTAGTTCCCGATTTGTCCGCCCGAATAAGTCTGTGGCGCGATACGAGCGTTAGCGAAGTCATTTGTCTAAGCATTCTGATGATATTAAAAGTATGCAACTGTCAACCAACACTCCGTATACAATACGGCGAAGAAGCATGCTTACACGAAGCATGCATTTTCGCAATAAAAACAATCATATCTAATTATTATCATCAAAACATTCAAAATATAAATACCTCTCTGCGTTTTCCTAATAAATATTTTTTATAGCGAACAATGAATTGTAATGATCTTTTTATACAGGGTGTGTTTTAAATAGCTGTTTTTTATTTATTAATTTCACATATTAATATTGTGAATCAAGTTGAGCTACATTATGACGACATAGATTACAGTATAGCTTTGAAGAATAGTGACATCATCACTTCTAATTGTAGATTTAAGGATAAATTGTATGATTGTAGTTGTTGATGCCACCAATAAATTACACTGTGAACTGTCAAAACGAAATATTGTCATATACTTTATGATAATTCGTAGAATGTGACGTCACTGTTTTACTACTAAACTTAACGCCACTTCCCTAGCGGGGTAGGCGGAGAGAACTGAACGCCATATGGCGCGACCCTTACACACGTCTCTTGCTTCTTCGACATTTATGATGAACTGTTTTATACGTTGTATTTAATTTAATTTGATAAAATATAAAGACAAGAAATGCAGTACTCAGTCAAATGAACAGCTTTATAATACACCCTGTATACAAATGTAAAATTTCGCTTCTCATCGTATTTTGTGTAGATATTGATATACAATTTAATGTCGTAAGTATAACGTGGCCTATAGGAATATTTTTCTTTGCAAAACCCGTCCAATTATGTTTATCTTTAGTCGATTGGACAATAATGTTGATGTGTCAAACTTAACTCCCAATTTTTATGTGAATATATAGATATACAGGGTGTCTGGAAAAAAAATCTAATATTTTTCACCGCGTTCAAGATTCAGATATTATTGTTTTACACCACTTTATTTATAAGGTAATTTTTATTATATATAAAACCTCTTACCTACATAATTAACTCATTATAAAGAACTAATTGAAAGGAGCTTAGAAAATTATCATTTATTTTACTTTCCATAAAAAAGTTGATCAGCTGATTGTCTATTTATTTTGTATGAAAGGTAAAAACATTTATTTGTTCATTTTCTAAAATCCTTTTAATTGGTTCCTTCAAGTAATTACTTAAATAAGTAGGTCAGAGGTTTGGCATATTCTGTAAGTAACCTTGTATATCACACCACTTTGCTACTTTATATAAACAAACGACTTTAACCCAACATCCTGTATACAATTTTTATTTTGCTACATAAATGCACAATTAAATTCGCGATAAATGCGAACAACACCCCGTGGCGATGCTAGTGTTAAAATGAAATCAATTAGAATGCCTTACTTGAACGGAACTAAGACTTAGCTTAACTTAAGGCATTAGATGCTTTACTATGGAACTGATTTTGCCTTTTAATCGCGAAATTACTTGCAAATCTTTTAATATATAATCTTATATATATATAAATGTTGGATATTTATTTTTGTGTACAGGCCAAATTATATAGAGCCTTTCGTTTATACAATTTTTTTAGGCGGATCCCTTGTTTTAAAATAACCATTAAAATTTCTATAAAAGTCGATTCAGCCGTTGAGAGATTAGTCGAAAGAAACAAACAGACAGACACCTCAACTAGATTCAATAGATTTTTTGTTTTTGTTTTTAAATGTTTGCTAACACAATTTGAACTTTATGACTGATAAATTAAAGTTCGCTTTTGCAAGTTGTTTCGCTTAAAACTATCATGTATACGTATTTAGTCTCGATAAAATGCTGTAAAAATTTTATAGAGCGAATTTATATCAAATGTATTAATTAAAATAATAATCTCTTCTAGCAACTACTCTTTAAAGACTTAGATGTGAACGTTTTTGTTCGGTATACGATAAATGAGCGAAGCGAGCGAATTGGAATAAGCTATTTAATTGAGCGAAGCTGAAAAAGCGGAATTGAAGTGATTCAGCTCAGTTCACTACGCACTCATTTTAGCTTTTCATAATAAATTGTACACAGAATAAGGTAAATTATTTAATTAAACAGAACTGAAAAAGCGAATGGAAGTGATTCAGCTCAGTTCACTTCGCTCTCACCGCTCACCTTTTAATAGTTTTCTTTAATGAAGTATGTACTGTATAGGATCGTAGACACCATCTTTAATTGACATTATTCTTAACAACTCTCAAGATGCAATGCTTTCCTAGATTTTGTATGGCATTCGCGTTTTGTGACGTCACATCATATATGGTTTTGAAATTATTCAAATGGAATTAAATAAGTAATTGATGAGTCAATAATGGTCTTAAATAATTTTAAATAAATTATGTTTTAAAATTGATTTTGTGTGGTGTCTACAGCCCAATTGGTTTTAATTGTTTTTAAAACTCTATATCAACGGTGTAAGTTTAGATTTGAATGTTGTCATCGAAGTAATTATACATAGTAAGCACTAAGTATAATGATACATTTAAATAAGCAGTACGTAGTTTTCATGAATCATATTTGACTCATTGTTGCAATGTTAGGAAAAACACTTTCTTTTATCAAATGATGTTGATTTACATTTATAACACTGCATATAATTATGTGTAAGCACATAATTATATGCAATACAGTGTTGCTTTTGTAGTAAAATACAATATTCATCAATGTTGATGGAAAACATTCTGAAAAAACTGTTCATTAACATTCATATCCTCCTAACCCATTACGGTCACGGCGGCCAATCTCAACGACGATTAGCCAACTGCGCAGGAGATATTATAGTGTGCACAAGTGTGTGCGCAAACACAGGTGCACTCTCTGTTCCTTCACTCTCATAGTCCGGTGAGACGGCGCCGACATGACCGAAGAGAGGTCACGCGCAGGACCAACGGCTGATTAATATTAATATTGATGTGTAACCATGATCCAATTTGACTAGTTCCCCTATCTGAGGGTTACGAGGATCAGATCGGATCAGTAGCTTCAATATAATTACCAGACTCGCTAAATCCTAGATCATGGTCCAAGCGGACGTTGACAAGGGACGGGTCATAACTTTTGAAAAATTATTGATGTAAAGGATTATAGTTTAAAAA
Source organism: Glyphodes perspectalis (assembly GCA_951394215.1). NCBI lineage: Eukaryota > Metazoa > Arthropoda > Insecta > Lepidoptera > Crambidae > Glyphodes > Glyphodes perspectalis. The sequence goes on along the minus strand of OX596230.1, from coordinate 4,912,109 downwards.
AGTCTAAAAAATATTTGGCTTATCATGTAATTCTATGATATAATTGCTTCGTGAAATATTCTTGTTACAGTTATTTCATGCTTGTAGTGAAAATGGGTTAGTCAAACTGCCATTTTGTTAATAGATTGTTATAAATAATAATAATACGCTTGATATTCAACTTAACACTTTAATACTTACTTAACTTAGAATTGATTTTTTAATAGCCAGAGAAAAGGTTAATTGAAGTTACGTAATTTAAATGAATTATTAAAATACTTAAATATGTTTTTCAATGGGGAATACGCATTATTTGGAATGATTTTTTCTCACCACAAAAACATCTGTTATTTAGGTACCAAATAGGGAATATGAATGAAAAATATTTTATCCATAGACGGACTAGTTAAAAAGCAGGACTCCGCACTGACTACAGCGTGAAGCCGCCCTTATGCATGTGTGAGTGAGACTTAGGGATACCAGATATCGGAAATTTGGAGTGCGCATATCAAAGTATGATGTAAGTTGCAGCTCCGCAAATGCCTAAACGTCTAGTTAGTGGCGCGGAGTCCTTCTTTTTTTACTAGTCCGTATAACTATATAACGTATTTATCGGGAAAGGTATAAAAATAGAATACTGTCATTGATAACAGGAGCAAAATGTATCTAAAGACCAGAGATGTGACAGTTCTTAACAAATATGTTCATCTCAGAAGCGGACCTTTGATATGTATACCTATTTCAATTCAATGTGGATATAATTATGTTTACTCTAATACGGCAAAGCCAAAAGTGTTACGTTTTAACAGTGTATTTAACTATAAGGTTAATTTTAGTTAACGCAAAACTACTTACCTACTTGAATTCATTATTTTAAGCAACTAATTTAAAGGATTTTTGATAATAAGCAAAAAAAAACAGCCGAGTGCGAGTCGGTCACGAAGGGTTCCGTACCGTATCTATAAAAACGGCAAAAAAATCATGTCTTTTGTATGGGATCCCCCATAAATATTTATTTTATTCCGTTTTTTAGTATTTGTTGTTATAGGGCAACATAAATATATCATTTGTAAAAATTTCAACTGTCTAACTATCACGGTTCGTGAGATACAGCCTGGTGACAGACGGACGGAGAGCGGAGTATTAATAATAGGGTACCGTTTTACCCTTTGGGTACGGAACCCTGAAAATGTTTTACTTTTCATACAAAATGTCCATCAACTTTTGTATAGAAATAAAAAAAAATTGCAGATTTTCTGTAGCACGTAAGAGGTTTTGCATATACTGAAAATAACCTTGTAAATGTGTATTTTTATATCTGTATGTTCCACCGTAGCGACTAAACTACTTAACCGATTTTTATGAATGAAGTGTCATTCGATTCGTCATTATAATCCGAGTGATGTAGGCTACATAAAACCGACTTTGAAAAAGTGGTGATTCAACGATCATTCCGTGTCATAACCATACTGAATTTTTCGCGGTATGGATTTAGTTTTATAATTATAATTGAGTTTTATTAGCAGAAACGTGATAGAAGTTGAATTTTGTACATAAAAATATATAGAAGTCGGAAGTCACATTAAAAATTGTTAGATTTGATCAGTATGGGAGATAATTACATTATTTTTACAAACAATTGTTTAATCAAGCTTTGTGAAGTTATTAATAAACTTTAGTTACGAAATCACAAGGTTTCAAAGTAAATTAGAGATAATTAAGTTTAAAAAAGCTTGTTAGTCTAATTATACACTTATTGTTTAAATAAATACTTGATATTGATTTGGCAAAGTAGAATTGCCAGGTAAAAAATACGAATTAATGGTAATTTCGCGAGACTTGGTAAAAAAATTTGAAAATGAATTTTAATTTTTAAATTAATATATAAATACATCACATGTCTATCAATAATATACATCATTAATATGCATATTTCCCATTTCTATAGGTCGGTGTAAATTTTAGGCATTTTAACACGTTGTCAATTCGTGTTTCATATAAGATTCACGAAATATACATTATCAGATTTTGAGATATTAACAATTTTCGAAGTAAAACATCAGTGATGGATGGCTTATTTCGTTTTATTATTATTTTACAAATTAGATCTTGCTGTTTTTAAACGTTTTAATAAGGCATTACAAAACAAGGAATATAGTCAGGCGCCGTGAGAATGACATCTACACTTGTCACTTTGACTCTAAAAAGTTGTCAAAATTGACAAAATGTGAAAAAGAGAATTGAAATTAAGAGACTTTGTCGGTATATCAATTGTAAAATTTTCACGTCAAATAAGAAAAATATAAAAAATTCTGATAAGTATTTGAGATTAACAAAATATTATGTGACACGTAAGAACTTAATGTTAGTATTTTGTTTTTGTGTATAATAAAATCTTTTTATATAGTTTTAAACTCGCATTTGTTCTCTCTTTCACTTAGTTTACGCTAAAAAGGGATGTAAATGTAATATTTTGGAATTCTCCATTAAGTGAATATTAGTTTTTATATATTGATCGTAAGTTGTAGTAACAATATACTTACATTATATTACACATGTAAATATATTTTTGTAAAATGTTACATTTTTAATTAATTAAAATGTTTTTGAAACTATTTGGTCATTTATTTTTTTCGTATTACTGTTTTTTTAACCATGAATGTAGCAACCAAGTGGACCGTGTGATGGTAAGTAAGTAAGGGATATGGGTATGGGGGTTAAAGCAATAGTTTCTACAATTGTTTTAATACTACTATCTACTAAATATTGGTAAAGTTTTTTTGCGAATCCCAGGACTGGTCCCTCGTTCCACACGCACATAAAATAAACTAGGAAAACAAATTTGCAAGAAAAATATTCTACGTAGGTACACCTGGTTAAATTTACATGAAGTAGGTAGATACATAAATGTATATAAGTACTTAGTGCACGTATTATAATTCAGTAGAGGAAAAGGTGGTAATGTGGCCCCCCACTTTGTTTTTGAAGCTTTATTTAAAAAATATAGGAGGCAGGAACCTGACAGATGCATTATAGGACTTCTTATTCATTTGTTTATACATGTCTTACTATGGAATAAATGAAACGCGCACAGATAATCAAAAATATTATTTATTCTTAAGTTAGTCAAATTTGGTATCTTGAGATCAAGTGATGGTTATGTGACCCCCTGGGGGGGTCACATTAAATGTATTGCACAATTAAAAATTAACGGCAACCTTCAGCGCCTCCACAGGCTACATGAGCCCATAAATCGCAACTTTGACATTGTACCCATGGCTCTCCAGATCTGTCATTGGAATAAATGGTTTCACAGAACTTACACGGCAGGTTCGCATTTTCAGGCACTACATTTGTATACGAGTCGACATAATCGGTATTTACTGCGTCTTCGTCACATTCAGAGGCACTGCTGGATAAGCACAAGATATATTCCACTAACTTTTTTCCAGGTCAGCTGGAAGTACAGTTTTCCTTCCTAGTGGGTTTTGTACAATCAAGTCTAAAAAATTCTTGAGGGTCCTTCATTAACTGTTTCAGTGTAGATCTAGGCACAGAATACATTTTTACTGCCTTTTTATATCTCATGAACTTCTGGCTTACTGCATTAATTGCTTATTTCATTTGTTCAGGCATCTAAAAGCAAAGAATAAAAATATGAAAATTATGAATCACTCTTACATGTAATGTGGCCCCCGGGACCGTAATACAACCAATGTGAGGGGGCCAAATTACAACTATTAAGAATATTTAAACAAACCTACCAAAAATATTTATTACAAGTTTTATTTCATATTTACCTTTTGATTCCCGTAGGAGAACAGTTCAACTTATCCAATGTCTGAACACAATAGCCAAAACTCTCTATTTATACACAATTATCGAATTTAAATCACAGTAGTTAAAAGTTTCACCGGTTATGAGTTTAGACTGATTCAAATGACAATCGAATGTGACAGCCTCTGGTGGATTTGTAAGGTACTAAATAAGTATCATACCTTGAGCATCCCATAACACCAAAGTTATACTAGATGACGTTGTTCTAACATTAAAATATTGAAGGGGGCCAATATATCTGCAGGGGCCACATTACCACCTTTTCCTCTACTTTTTCGAAAAAGAACGAGAAAGTGCTGACGTAAGTATATGTGTTTCCTTATTGTATGCGTAAGTTTTAAAAAAGTAAACAAGGCAAATTTGGCTAGCCAGAATAGGTTACGAAGGTAGAACATTTGCGAAAGAGTTGGTTTCGATCTCCACACAGGACCAACATTCGTATGATGAATACTTGTGTTTGTTCTCTGTCTGGGTGTTAATATTGAATATTTAAGTATATATTTATAATTCCACTGTTGATTCTGATATCCGTAATACAAGTGCTGAAGTTACTTATCTCGGAGACAGATCAATGTATGTGATGTAGTCGGATATTTATTTAATAACTAAGTATGACCACTCGCAATCTCCGAAGGGGTAATCAGAAACCAAGGAACTTTTTTTAAACACTTAGTCAAAATTAAAATTGCATAGGGTTAAATGATAAATTTTGTCGCATATACAATTGCAAACCCAATGTCAATATACGACACGTTTGTCCAGGAACACAATTTGTACATTCTTTAGTCCCGGACTAACATGGGACACGCTCTATGACGTACTAATAATAAAAACAAAACATACCATTAAGTATCTATCACGTTCGTAGCTGTTGGAAAACTGTCAAAAACTAATGTTATAAGTGGGAATATATCATAACTGGGCGGGCTTCTCGGCCATTAGTCAAAAGTCGGCTGGACAGCATGATAAATGATACGAGGACGTATTAGCATAATCTAAGACCGTAATAGCAACAGATCGTATTTGGCCCTGCCCTGTATATAAATGACATGTGTTCATTTTAAATCGATATCAATCAGGGAACATTAAATTAAATCGATATATTGTTCTGATACAAAAAGTAATTTATTAACTGTGTTTCTTGCCTAGCATGTTGTGAAGGCGACTAATGGTGTATTCGGTTTGTGATTAAGTAGTATTAAGTATACGACATTTTCATAATTGTTCAACTTCTATGAACATGGGGGAATGCTCCGAATTCCTGCTCCATCAGGAAAGAGGAACAGAGCAGGATATATCCGACTTGCGCGGACTAAGCGCCTACGATAGGCCACGATCAGTGTCAAAGAACCCTCGAAGGTTAGACTCTGCCTACCCTTTCGGGGATATTGGGTATGATGGTTTTTGTTATGTACGCGGGCGGGCGTACGAAGCTTTTAGTTCTAGAATGGCAATACTATATTTTTGGCTTGGGGGGGGGGGGGGGGGGGAATGGAATACAATATTAAGACTATAAGAGCTTTCTTGAAGCCTATATAAATAAAGATATTTTGAAAATGTAGATATTTGAATTTGAATTGATAGGTTCTTATAGTATATAGACCTTGGCACACGATTTCCAAGGGGAGGTCAGCAGCCACCCCCTACCCCCTCTCGCGTACGCCCATGTATGTATGTTTGTAAGCACAAACCCTTATACAGTGGTCTGTCACTCTGCCCATTGGATAATTCGGCCCTGGCTATGATCCCTGTGGTCGCAAAGCGTGCGCGTACGCCTGTGGGTGTGGCTTGGCACCGCCGACGCCCCGCCCACCGCAACTATGTGACGTTGCTCCAGCCAAGCCGTTTATTTATACTTGAATCTGTCGACATTCATAAAGCTGCATTGAATTGACTGTTATGGAACAACGAACTGAGCTGAAGAGGGAGAAAGTTTAATGGTGAAGATTTTGGAAATTCCTTGCCTAGCTTGTCGTAAAAGGCGACTAATGGTATATCGGGTTTTGGGTGTGTACCTAATTGCGTAGGCGACGAGTTAACCACATGTAACAAAACGTCGTTTTTTCACAGTTTTCCATCTAACCCAGCCCAGTTTTATTTTATATTTGAACGTGGTTAGTAGGACTAGCTGTCCCTTTGACTCTGTCCACCACTTTTGTGTGTATTTATGTATGTATATGTATGTATGTAAAATGTATTTCTACGAGCACTAGCTCAGCGGGTAGGATTGCTCATTCAATAACTAGATGGGTATTTCAGCAATAATATTTGCGTTAACACTGGCGCAGTTAATTGAATATTGCGCCATGTCGCTCGGTGGTCGCGCGCGGCACTTCCGAACTCTCCCGGTGCGTAGTGCGCCAACACTTTGATTTAAGTGAGTTGCTGTGGCGGACTTAGCCTGTGTTTGTTAATATGTTTAACAGGAACTTTGAGATAAATATGAGGCCTCCTAGGACCAGAGGCCCGGGGCGAACCCCGCCCCCTGATTAGTCCGCCACTGGTTAGTGTTAGTTGATACACCCGGCGCAGGGACTGAGTTAGCGCGAACGGCGACGTAGCGCAGTTATACGCATTCCTTCAGATACTAATTACTTAAGGGTGTGAGGTGAAACCTTCTGTAGCTGCGTATTTACCTATAGGTATACTTATATAATATGCATACGCCAAAACCCTCTTATATTGACACCATGTTTGTCGAAGGATTCCTAACTGGGTCAAAAGTTAGCTTAACTTGAGATCAGACCAAAGCGTATTCGAAAATATGGTAGCTAAAATAAATAAAACAACTTCTTAATACTAAAATAACAATTTATTTACACTAGCTAATAATAATTTAAGAGTAATACTCCTTCTTTTGTGCAGATCTAAATGAATGCTCCGAGACTTTATAACGACTGTCTGTCTGTCTCACGCATCAAATGCGATAAAGTCTACAATGACTACAATATAATACACAAAGGCATCTATCTATCTACACTTCATGACAGAATAGCGCCGACGATTTATATGCCTTGTTATTCTTAAAACTCACACTTTTAGTTGTCATGTCATCTAGATCAGTGGTTCCCAACCTTTTAGTGACTGAGGACCACTTTCATTTCATTTTTAGGAGGAAAATGGTACAGAATTAATTAACAATAAAAAAATAACATTTTATAATTCAACGAATAGTAGACATTTCTTAGTCTCTCTCACGGACTAAATGTTATGGCTTTCGGACCACTGATGGTTGACCACAGGTTGGGGGCCACTGACTAAGATGAAGCACTGTCGGTGTAAAGCGCTTAATCAAATAGACCTCGCATCAGAGAATTGCGATTGTTTGGGTGTTTCTCCAGAGAAAGAAACATGTTTATTAGGTATACACAAAAAGAAAATTGCTCAAGGTGGTCCTTGTTTACCAAAAAACCTTTTGTGGGGCCCCCAAACCGGGAGCCGTAGTATTTGCTAGACCTACTATGGCTAAGTAAGAAATAATTGAACGTCATTTTAAATATTAACATTTAAACCTACCGGCTAACAGCACCCGAATATTTAAAACTACTTATTCTAATTCAGGAACTTATTAATTCTATATCTACAGCCCTTTTATGAAATACTAACAGTGCCCCGCGGTTTCATCCGCGTAGTTCCCGTTCCCGTAGGAATACGGGAATAAAATATAGCCTATGTTACTCGCTGATAAAGGAGCTTTCCATTGGTGAAAGGTTTTTTAAATCGATCCAGTTGTTCTGGAGCATATTCAATACAAACAAACAAACAAGTATGATATTAGTAAACAAGCAAATATAGATTACTTTACTATAAAATAAAAAAAAAAAAAACATTCAGTCGAATTGAGAACCTCCTCCTTTTTTTGAAGTCGGTTAAAAAGAGGTTATGACTTTGGCATTATATTAATGTAGATGCATTTTTGCTTAAAATAATTGCACCGTAGCGCCTAAACTGCTTATCCGTTTTTGTAAATGATGGGTAAATGTTGACTATAGTTTGAGCAAAATAAATGATAATTTAAGGCGTGTCCTAAGTACTATGTATTTACTACAGTTTATCTGTGATCGGATGTTTAAACACATCATTATATTGTTTGCTATATCAATATCGACACCAATTCAAAGTTTTATCGAAATGTTATGTTAATAGGGATGATGACTGCATTAAAAAACTATAATTCTATTTAGTCCGTCAGTTAGATTATACAAAAATACTAGACACATATTTTTCGCTTTTTCAAGATAACAAAAAAATACAAATATAAAGAGCATCAAAGTTTTGGAGTGGGGGCTTGCGACGTCACTATTTAGTAAAAATTGTACGAAAGCGTGACGTCACGCGCAACTTGAATGCATTGTATCTTCGTCAATGTTTGTTTGACAAATAAATAAAAAAATACGTGTTCAATGTTTTTTTATAATCTAACTGACGGACTAAACAGAATTTTTTAGTCATCTAGCCTATTGTGAGCAAAATCTTGAGCAACTGAATTCGATATGTCTATCTAAGACCGTCTAAATATATTATTATCATCTATATGTATAAACATACTTATTAAGTACAATCATCTTCTACCTACCTATGTGTATTTTCTGTCAGCAACTTAATTTTTTGAGATCTCGAAAACATATCTGAAAGTTACGCTGATAATTCGTTTAATCAATCCAAAAATTAGAGTAGAAGGTATTGTGAATAATTTAATGAAAAAAAAAACTGGCTATGATCTTTTTGGATATGTATCATTAACAGTGGCGTAGCGTGGATTCCTATCGCCCGGGGCGAGTACTTGGTACCTATTCCACCGCCCTACAGACATTGTAACCCAGAACCGATTTACTAAATAAATCTTTAAAAAGTAAACAGTTATTACAAATTTTCCGCCCCCAACAAGTGCCGCTCTTGGCGGACCCCAACATGCTACGCCACTGATCATTAACCACCGTATGGTAGATAAGTCATACGGAAATGTCACTCGAGCCGTTACCTGTTCGGCAATTTTAATAGAATAGTCGGTTATACGGGCATTTTAAGAGTGCGCAGTCAATCTTAAAATCTCCGCAAGAGTAAAGACGACAGTTCAAAACTACATGAAAATTCATTAATTAGCCGACGTTCTACTGGTCTGATAGTTGATTAGAAGGACAATTCACTTTGATAATTTATTTCACGTTTGAAAGCCGAATAATCAACTATTCGGATAATCTATGGTCCACGCATTTGTATTTAAAAGTAGAGACATTGAACTATTTTATTAAGGTTCGTCCAGTGTCATGGCGCCGTATCCTTCACTGAGAGAGCTTGCACGATGCATCTGAGCCGTGCCAGACTGTTGACGCCGCAGCCTGTCACCTCGTCTGCAACAAGAGGGGATTGTGAAGGGTTGACCTTCATAAGAGTTGTTTAACTAGAACTTTGCCGTTTGTATGGCGGGGCGTACCGATCCGGGTATTATTGGGGATGTTTTTCAAAGTTCGTAAAGTGAATACTAATTATACACAGCTTCCTCGCTGTTGGCGGCAAATTTACGCCGCAAAGGGCAAAAGCCCAAGCTACTGTCTCAAACAGTCGTATTAGATGGTGTTAATGCAGACACATTCCTTCGAAAGAGTAGCAGCGACATCTATACATTCTACTTTTAGTCAAGACTATATTTCTAATAAGCACGTCAATAGATGGCGTTGATTCCCCAGTCGACATTACGCCGTACATTCTACAACGCACTGACGTAATCTTCTCGCGCAAGTATAAAGATACAGTACAAACCATTGCGGTATAACGGACGTCGGTTACCAAGCACACATCTTACTTGAAGAATTCCATGAATAAATGTTTATCTTGTCATAAGATATGGATAGAACTTACTGTTTAAAAAGGGTTTCTCTTTTTCTGCTTTCAAGTCCCGCACGTCTTGGCTCCTGGATACTGCCACTGGTGTCTCCATGTAGCCTTTACAGCTTTCTGACTCCAGCTGAGGACAAAATAAATCATTATATAAGTACCATGTTGGACTGGGACTTCAAAATAACATGTCAACTGTGCAGTATTGAATCTAGCCAGCGCGGGGCCCGTAGCAAATGCTTGGCAAAATACGCTTTCGTAAAAAAAATGCCCCTGTTAAAACCTTTTTCCAATGGAGTCCCCGTTAACAAATGTAACGCAGGGCCCCCCATAGCGCGGGGCCCGTAGCATTTGCTACCTCTTGCTATATGACTATTCCGGCACTGCAACTGTGTTCCTTGCTTAGCATGTCGTAAAAGACGACTAATGGTATCTATATTGGGTTTTGGGTGTGTGTCTGCTGCAGATGCTTGTGCTTGAAACTTGAAACTTGTGACTAGGGCATCTGTTTTTTTATCTAACCCAACCCAGTTTTAATTTAAGCCAAAATTATTCAAATGGTCTTGCTGCCCCTATGTCTGCCCACCTCTTCTTGGATTGCGTGATGAAATTTATGTTTGACTTATTAAACCAACGATTTCTTAACAACACAAAAAGACCACCTCAACTCAATTCCCTTTCCCGTTCATAGTCCAAACAAAAAGCGTCTCACATCATTCGTATAACTCTCATCTATAGTCGGGAATAGCGTCGGGTAAGACCGGACAGGGTTAGGCTTATTCAATATAGGCATGTCTGGTCAGTAACATACATTTTAGATTTCGTATAGACTTGACACACACAGATGTCGCTACAGGCATCATTTAGACTGATTGAGAGATAAAACCGAATAAAAACGTTAATATTTTACTTTAAAAAATGCTTTTTTCATAAAATAAGTTATTTACGTCATTTCTTAGATAATTTATTAAATTTAGGTGAAAAACATGGATATAAAATAATTTCTTCAGAAGCAAACCAAAATAATCTTTGTTTTAAAACCATGAATTTGACACAGATGGCGTATTATTACTAAGAAACAACTAACCTGTGCTTGTAGCGTCATCTTGTATTATTCCTGACAAACAGACTAAACTTTGCTGTAGTTCCAATTACTCACCACTGTCGCTGTTCTTGCGCGAGTTATAGCAGTAACTTTTCAAGTATGGGCAGTGACCCACTGTTGTATGTAGTATATTATTACTCTGTGATATAGGTATGTCCGTACGAACTAGACGGTGTCCGGCTCGTCCGGATATTGTTGGGCCTTACATTTATATTCACCTGGCTCTTAGCCGAGTGGTCAGAGACCCTGTCCACTAAACCCAGGGTCATGGGTTCATATTCCGCTAGGAGCAAATGTTTTGTGTGATGAACATAGACATTTGTACTCGAATCATAGATTACTATAAACGTATTTAAGTTTGTCCATTCGTTCGCTTAGTAGCTATAGTACGCTTAGTTTAGAACCAGGGAATTGGTGGTCTATCTTTTTTAGTCGCGCGTTCTATGTTGTGGACGATTCTATAACATTTTTGCAAAAAATTTATAATATATGGCCGATGCAAAAAAATATATGTATTAGATCTGAATGTATTTAGTTCATTTGAATATTTTTTTAAAAACAAAGCGCACTAATTTCTCTTTAACTTCTGTAAAATTACCATGCTTCTAAAAAAATAAAACCAGGAACCCTAAACTACTTATTGACATTTGTGTAATATTCTGGTAGATAATAAACAAAGACGAAAAGTTATAAGTACCTGCCAACCCTACGGAAACCGATCGTCGCGTAAAAGCGGCATCAATCCCCGTCCACAGATTATTTATTGGGACACGTGCGCGCGCGCACTCGGATTAATCCGATTGCCTTAAGAATCCGTTCGCGGTAGCACCGAAATAGATCGTCGCTAAATTCGTTTTGTTCCTCTGCGAATTATAGGTTAAGTTCGTATTACTGGTCTATGTTGGTCTGGTGCTCAAAAATAATGTACTAGGTAGGTACAATACAATACATACATACATAACATCACGCCTATAATCCCCGAAGGGGTAGGTAGAGTCAAAAGGGCAGCAGGCCCCTTCAACCACATTCAGCCTAAAATAAAGCCGGGCTGGGTTAGATGGAAAATTGTGAAAAAGCAGTGACAAGCGGCTAACCTCACGCCTACACAATCACACACCCAAAACCCGATATACCATTAGTCGCCTTTTACGACATGCTAGGCAAGAACCACAGTTGGCATATTCTTTTCAAGTCCCAGACCAACACGGGACAGTGGGCTGGGTTGGATGGTTGTACGAGATAACTTAGAGATTGCAATGCTGCATCCAGCGATATTGATTGGCTCGATGACGCATTTGATAGTCGGTAGACCCTGCCCTATGCGCCAAGAGTTGTGGGTTCGATCCCCACCCAGGAGAAACATTCGTGTGATGAATACTTGTGTTTGTTTTTGTGTCTGGGTGTTAATTACCTAATATTTAAGTATATATTATTTGTAATACCACTGTTGTTTCTGATATCCGTAACACAAATGCTTAAGCTAGGTACTTAGCTCGGAGTCAGATCAATGTATGTGATGTAGTCTGATTTTTATTTATTTATTATTTATAATTTGAATCCCTAGTCTTTCTGTCCCTAGTCTCTTTTTTTTCTTTTCCTAGATTTGCTATGCCTAGTTGGCATAGCAAATCCTCTGCCATTCCCGTACGGGTAGACAGAGTTCAAGGAACAATAAGTCCTTTAAACCATATTGTGCCAATTAAACATGAGTTGTTGAATTTTTTATCTATAAAAAGACGAAAGATGTTATACATTTTTTTGGCCTAGGACAGGAGACACAAAATTTCCATTATGAAATGCAACAGACAGCTCACTCTGAACGCAAAACGTCTCCTGTCACAACATTCATCGCTCGTCAAAATATCTGCCTCTTTGTAAACGCAGCTACGAGAAGTTTTGTAAATGGTCGCATCTGTCTGTCCGTAAAAGCGGCATCAATCCACGTCCACAGATTATTTATCGGGACACGTGCGGCCAGGGAGCGTGCGGGTGCCAACTCTGTGTAAAATGACGTCGAACGGTAATTAAAGGTGGCGCCACTGTTGATAAAGGGTAAGAAAGAAGAGAAGATGTTAGAGTGGTGGTAGTTCTATTGACAAGAAGTAGAATAGGACATAAGAAATTTATTGAGACTAATTTGTAATTAATATTTCGTTCTGTTAATTTTTTAATAATAAAAAATAAATGAATGTTAAAAAAATTGTAGGTTATCTATGGGATATTTTACTCAAAAAAAAAATATTGTCCGAAACTTAAATTATCAAAAAAAAACAATCAGTCGAATTGAGAACCTCCTCCTTTTTTTAAGCCGGTTTTTGAAAACGTACTTTTTGCTTACCTAATACTCGAAAAATTACACAGATACAGCGCTTCAAAGATCCGAAATTTGCGCTTTACGTCACACGGACGGTAAAATTTTATACGACTAATGACGTCACGCGGTACTTTAACACGCTGAATCTTCATAATTTTTAGTTTGCTGAACAAAATAAAAAATACGTAAGTAGGCAATATTTTTTGTAATCTCAATTACACTGTAAAAAAATGAGTAAAATACCTATTATTAGGATATCAACAAGGACATTTTGAAAATACCATCTTTTTAAATCCAATCTGTTTCTGTCTTGATTTTTTGTAAATTTATTGGCAATCTTTCATTCAAATTAATTTAAAGATCTGTTTTTTGAGGTACCTAGTAGGTAATCTATGTCTAAATTAGGTCCAAATGTTAACATGTGAGGACGGGGATCTTAATCATTGTGATATCACCATAATCGTAGTTTTGGTCCAGGGCATTTTTTTATTATTTTAAGACACAACCATTTCACTCATCTAATCAGACATTTCTCATCTAGGGGAGAAGGCCAAATGCCCCCCTCCCGGGGGGGAGATTGCCAACTACCGGCACCTTCCCTTAGCATACGGATTCCGGGGGGAGGGGGCATCTGCATCGCCTCTCCGACCCCAAAATATAAAGTTGTTTGGGTTCAGTGTCGGCGCAATACCTAAACTTAATATGGGCAAGGTATATTTTAGGAGGCCCTCTGACGGTCCGCCCAGAGCCCCTGAGGGAGGGGGGGGCCATATTATCACAGTTCCTGTAATCATCCTATATCAATATCTAACAGTGGAACTCCCCCCCCCCCCCCCCGCGCCTATTATCGGTCAAGGAACACTGTTCGTATCCCTACTAGGGCCCTCGTACGGCTCTTTGCTGCCCCAGGCCTTTAATTTCATTCACATTCATTTCGTGCGCCGAAGAGTGGAATATCTTTATTGATATATTTATTGAGAAATAATTCTAATTTATTACTTTTGGATTTTCCATACTTTTTCAAATCTATTTTCATCTGTGAGGCGTGAGGCCCTTTGCACTGCGAGGCCGTGGGCGGCCTCGCAGTGCCCACGACTCACCGCCCACGACTTACGCCGCCTCTGTTTAGGTATTGAACTGTTAAACTGGTTGGTCTAAATTAAATACTGCTTGAGGAATAACTGATTTATTTGGGAGGGTTCCATCGATCTATGGTTTAGTCTATTAGTTATTACTACTAAGGAGGTGAGTTGCAAAAATATTTAATTCTGAATTTAAATTTCAGGCAATGGTACCACAGCATCGCAAACGGAACCATGTTTCATATCGCGTCGTGTTGCTCTAAGCTAAGGCGCGCTATTTCTGCGCGTGTCACGCTCTGGTAGTCGTCCGATACTTGTCATTTATTCTTGTAACTTACACGCAGTCTTTTAAGGAGTAAGTTTAGATATCTTCAATAGTATTTTTTTATAACATCACGCCCGCAATCCCCGAAGGGGTAGGCGGAGTCAAAGGGACAGCATGCCACTCTAACCACTCTCAGCCAAAAATATAACTGGGCTGGGGGTACATGGAAAATTGTTAAAAAGTAGTGACAAGTGGCTAGCTCGTCGCCTACACCATACCCAAAACCCAATATGCCATTAATCGCCTTTTACGACATGCTAGGCAAGGAACACAGTTAGCACATTCTTTTTGAGTCCCAGACAAACATGAGACAAATAATATATTCAATAGTCAGAAAAAAAATGCGCATTACGTGAATAAAATTGACTTTCAGATGATATTGTCATGAGTAGGCACGAGTATCTAAAATATCCAGGGTACCATATTTTTCTGGTACTTAAAAAGTACTTAGTGCTAATTGAGTTCCTTGCCCAGCATATCCGAAAAGGTGACTAATCGTATATCGGGTTTTGTGTATGTAATTATGTAGGCGACGAGCTAACTCACTTGGCACTATTTTTTCACAATTTTCCATCTAACCCAGCCGAGTTTTATTTTTATCTAAATTTGGTTTAAGGGGCCTGCTGTCCTTTTGACTCTGCCTACCCCTTCGGGGATCACGGGCGTGAAGTTATGTATATATGTATGTTATTATGTAAATAACTGCGCCTGAGTTCATGAGTTGACGCAACGATTGTACCCGAGTCATATACTGACCCGTTGGTCGAGTGCACAGAGACCCTGGGCACGAAACAAAGGGTCGCGGGTTCGAATCCCGCTAGGGGCAAAAGTTTCGTGTGATGAACATAGACATTTGTACTCGAGTCATGGATGTTTATAAACGTATTTAAGCATGTCTATCCGTTCACCTAGTATCCATAGCACAAGCTTATAAGCTTAGTTTGGGACTAGGGAATTGGTGTGTCAGACTGAAGAATTAATTTATTTATATTATTATTATTATATGTTCAGTTCTCACGAAGTAAGCCCAATGTCTTACCACAGCAGCGGCTCTCAGCGCGGCCTGTAGTCTTTCAATGTGCTGTATGGCGGCTCTCAGTATCTCCAGTTTGGGCAAACGCCCGCTGCCTGCGCGCGCGCGGACGCGGAGCTCCTCAAACGCTGCATTCACCTGGTGGTGGTTCAAACAATTAGTTACGTACATATGTAAATCGTAGAAAAGGCATGAAAAATCTGAGCAGCAAGCTTCTTAGCAAAGTAAAACTGAGTCAAGTTGAATTAGATGGAAAATAAAATCAAAAAAAAAAAAAAATTTCTTCTTTTAGATTATTAAAAACGATTGTACATAAAAATAACATTGCACGTGCCTATAAAATTTGATCCTGACTTGGTGGCAATGGGACCATCTTGAAAGTAAACCCTTTTAAATAAAAAAAAATTTTGAAAATTGGTTTAGGTACAATTCTCAGAGATATCGAGTACTTAACATACATCCAAAAAAAAAAAACAGTCGAATTGAGAACCTCCTCCCTTTTTTTGAAGTCGGTTAAAAAGATGCCAACGGCGTTATTTGCCCAGCTGGCCGAAAAGTAGACTAATGCTGTAATGGGTACTGGGTTTTTGATTGGGAAAACAACAAGCTAGCCTCTTGTAATTCGTTTTTTTTAGAATAGGGATGTTGACTGGCAAGTCAATTGAGATACTTTTTAAAAACAAAACGCAATCACTTCATAGATCTTGTTTCGGCTTGTCGGTTTATGACATAGTCAACTGACTAGATATTTACTAGTTTTTGTAATTCAATCTAACTGAAACTCAGTGAGGTTTCACAATATACTACGATACTTTCTTTTACGGAATTAATATTTCAAAATTAAATATAAATGGTGTCAACACCTTAATGTCCTAATAACCCAACTCAATGTTATTTCTGGTCTACGATTTTTAAAGGAGTTTTCTTCTGACTCTGTCTACCCCTTCGGGGATTGCGGTCGTGATCTAGTAGGTATAACTTTTAATGAAAAGTTGGCACCGTTTCTAATTGGGGCTACGGTTATTTGGCAGCGACGAGCGCTCAATGAGGAGGCGGCAATCTCGTCATCTATGATAGGAGAATGAAGGGTTAGAGCCTTTGTATAGATCATACATAATGTCCTCCTAACCGATATCGGTCACGGCGGCTAATCTCAACGAAGATTAGCCAACGCAGGAGATATTATAGTGCACAAGTGTGTGCGCAAACACAGGTGCACTCTCTGTTCCTTCACTCTCATAGTCCGGTGACACGGCACTGACATGACCGGAGAGGTCAGGCGCAGGACTAAAGGCTTAACGTGCTTTCCGAAGTACGGGGGTAATTAAACCAACTTCCTGACTCCGGGATGTTACTAAGTAATTCCAACATTAAAATACCCAATAACAATTTTTTGGCCGGCCCGGGATTTTAACCCGGGACCTCTTGGTCCTTGTGGCGCATGCCACTAGACCAACGAGGCAGTCACACAAATCATTCATACATTCTAAAGACTTAAACACCAATTCCCTATTTCCAAACTAAGCTTATTTATACGATATTGGTGAATGGATAGATATACATAACATACATACATACATAACATCACGCCCATAATCCCTGAAGGGGTAGGCAGAGTCGAAGGGGCAGTAAGCCCCTTCAACCACATTCAGCCAAAAATAAAGCCGGGCTGGGTCAGATGGACAATTGTGAAAAAGCAGTGACAAGCGGCTAACCTGTCGCCTACACAATCACACACCCAAAACCCGATATCCCATTAGTCGCCTTTTACGACATGCTAGGCAAGAACCACAGTTGGCATATTCTTTTTAAGTCCCAGACCAACATGGGACAGTGGGCTGGGTTGGATGGAAAGCTGTGAAAAAGAAGTGACAAGTGGCTAGCTCGTCGCCTATTCAGTCACTCAGATAGATATACGTTAATATATTTTAGAAACATCCATGAACCGAGTACAAATGTCCATGTTTACACAAAACATTTGCCTCTAACGGGATTCGAACCCTTGGTTTCGTGGCCAGGGTCTCTAACCACTCGACATACGGACCTGGAAAATGTATGTTGTTTTACTTTTGGCTGAATGTGGCTTAAAGAGCTAATTGTTACTTGGACTCCCTATGGCTGCAAGGATTGGATTTATAGAGTGTTGGTTCCATAGATTTAGAATGTTTTGAGTACATCCTATATCTATGGTTGGTTCTTAATGGTAAGCATACGCGCCTCACATTCGAAGGCTTCTTGGTTCATCTTGCACTACTCTTGGTTCTGATCGTATCTCGGAAGAAGATAAGGAAGTGTATTTGTGTAGGAAGGTAGTCATAGGTAGGTAGCCATGTTGGTCTGGGACTTGAAAAGAATGTCCCAACTGTGTTCCTTGTCTAGCATGTCGTAAAAGGCGACTAATGGTATATCGGGTTGGGTGTGTGATTGTGTAGGCGATGAGCTAGCCACTTGTCGCTACTTTTTCACTACTTTTCATCTAACTCAGTCCAGTTTAATTTATTGGCTGAATGTGGTTAAGGGGGCTAGGTGCCCCTTTGATTCTGGCTTCCCCTTCGGGGATTACGAGGGGGATGTTTTGTATATATGTTTAGTGGATTAATCCAATCAGAGTTCTTAGGCGATACACATTATAGGCAAGATGACAAAAAATTCTGTTTAGTCCGTCAGTTAGATTTAAAAAAAATATTGAACACGTATTTTTTTATTTATTTGTCAAATAAACATTGACGAAGATACAATGCATTCAAGTTGCGCGTGACGTCACACTTTCGTACAATTTTTACTAAATAGTGACGTCGCAAGCCCCCACTCCAAAACTTTGATGCTCTTTATCTTTGTGATTTTTTGTTAATTTGATAAAGCGAATAATATGTGTCTAGTATTTTTGTTTAATCTAACTGGCTAGAATAATCACACTAAATAGAATTATAGTTTTTTATAGGAGTCATCATTCCTATTGAAGCTTTTAAACATACTTACAAACGTGACGTTTATATGATAGCCATAGCTATTGCGTAGTTTTTTTTGCCGCTAAATAAGTTTAAAGTCATATAGGGATTTCATTGAGTTCTCCCCTAGTTTGGGCTAAGATGACCGCTCTATTTAAGTACACCACAAAGAAACTGAGAAGGTATATCGGACCTCTAGCTCGGAGGAAGTTTCCACTTTGATACAAACACATTATTTCACTACCAAAGAGCTATAATTTTCTCTTCTCTTTCACACTCCGTATTTCAAACATTCCGGTTCAGTTTTAAAATTAACCCTCGCTTATTAGCCACGGTCGGTTTACACCCACCGACCCGAGCGCGCACCGTGAAACCCGGTTTACATGTTATGACTGAGGGATGACTAATTGGCTAATCTTTTGATGTATTTTTATCCAGACTCGATATAGTTTTTTAGCGGTATAAACTGTGAGATTCATGTTTATTAAGTTGAAATACTGTTAAGATTGTGGGATTGTTATTCGAGATTTGAGTATTTTAATATGTTTATACTAGCTTATGCTCGCGGCTTTATGCGCGTAGTACATCAATAAATCATAGCCTATATGTTATTCGTGTGTATAAGCTATATTATTAAAAAGTTTCATTAAAATCCATTCAGTAGTTTTCGCGTGAAAGAGTAACAAACATCCATACATCCTCACAAACTTTCGCGTTTATAATATAGGATTAGTAGGATTAGTACAAGGATTGCAGGACCACTTTTTATTTTAAAAAAATCGGTATTTTAAAAAAAGTAGCAGTTCTCAAGCTGCTGGGTTTCATTCAGTGACTGATAGCTCCGGAACTTTAAACTGTATACAAATGTCGAATTAACGCCGATTATATAAGGTGCTCGGCTTGTTCTCCCCCCTCACGCGTGGTGCGCAGTGACTCCTCAACTGAACCTTCAAAGGGTCGGCGCGTGCGAGTGACGCCCCTTGCGCCGCATGCGCCGATAGGCTGCGGTGACCGCACACCATCAAACCGGCCATCCTATTATTTTCCACCTTCTTGGTTTATAAACTACTTGCAGGATAATAAAAAAAAATTGTGCGTTAAGTTTAAATAGCTTCTGCCGGCGTTGCTCGCGTGGTACATCGATGAAATGTCATGTAGGTGTTATGTGTTATTCTAATGTATAAGCTATACTATTGTAAAGTTTCATTAAAATCCATGCAGTACTTTTTGCGTGAAAGAGTAACAAACATCCACACATCCATACAAACTTTCGCGTTTGTAATATTAGTTAGATTTAGCAGTTTATGCTATAATGTCTAGTAAGTATCTATTAAGGAAACATTACATTTTAAAAGATCATAAAAAGTACGTTAAATGTATATCGGTGATGTCGTCTACCCTATTAAAACTAGTTATAAATAAGATAAGTCTTTCTCGGAATGTTTGATGCAGCCCCATTAAGGGCCCCAGGGGGCGATAAGTGGTCCAAGGAAAATTGGGGTGTCAGAACAGTTTAAGGGGTGATTTATGGTCTTCTAATACGTAAGTATGTCAAATGTCAATTGAGGGGATTTGGTTAAAAACATAAGTGCCTACTGAATTATGCTATATTTACAGTTAATTTATTACTTATAACTTTATTTTAGCGACACTTAAATTATGATTCTATATCCGATGATTAATGTAGACTTACGGACTAGTAAAAAAGAAGGATTTCGCGCCACTAACTAGATATTGTTGACACCTTGACATGCAACTTACGTTACACATTGACATATTAATTAAGTGCTCCCAATGACAGATATCCGATATCTGGTATCCATATCTCACTCACACATGCATAAACGTGGCTTCACGCTATAGTATGATAGCGTGGAGTCCTTCTTTTTTTACTAGTCCGTGTGTAGTCTTTATTAATATTTTTGGTTAAGAAAATGCGAAAGTATCTCTGTTTGTTACGTTTATAGGACTACTCTTATTTTAGGTTAGGTTAAGGAATAAATTTGAGTTTATAAGATGGAAAATTGCGGAAAAGTAGTGATAAGTGACAAGCTCGTCGCTTACACAACCACAAACCCAATAGGTAAACAATAGGCTAGATGACAAAAATTCTAATATTATTCTATATTTGTCTAGTACTATTCTATAATCTAACTGTCGGTCTAAATAGAAATATAGTTTTTTAATGCAGTCATCATCCCTATTAGTCGCCTTTTACTCATGTTTGACAAGGAACAGATTGGGTAATAAGAAACATTCTGCACATATACATAGACTTTTAAGAAACTTTACAATTTCATTCCCAAACCAACATAGGAAGCTTAAATCAAATCAAATCAAATCATTTATTGCACGTCACAGGTATAAAGGGTCTTCTTAATTTAAAATAGTTCCTATGTGACACCCTGTTAGGGCATAGCAATTTGAGAGTTACAATCAAAATTAAAATTAAACTTCAACTTAAAACTAGAACATTACATATTTAATATTATTAGAGTGAGATTTATTTCCCCTCATAATAGCCTATATATGTATAAATGTTTATATAGATGTTTATATAGGCACCATTTTTTTTTAAATATAAGTATATATGTATTTAGGTTATCTAGGTATGTAAAAATATTATATTTTATATCTAACTATCTTATAAACTAAAATTAAAACATTTGTATGCACCCTGTTATTTATGTTAACTTACTTTTAAAATATTCATCTAGTGTGTAGAAGCATGCAGTTACTAAATATTGTTTCAATTTCTTGTTAAATGTTTTGATTTTTTTTTCATTTTTAATATATTGGGGTAGATTATTATAAACTTTTATGGCCATGTGTTGAGGGCTTTTATTTAACATATTTATTTTTGATGATGGTAGATTTAATTTGTCTTTATTACGAGTGTTTAAGTTGTGGATATCTGTTTTTTTTAAGGAATGAATTTATGTTTTTATAAACGAATGTGCACATTTCTAAAATATAAATTGATGTAAGGGTTAGTAGATTATATTTAATAAAATAAGGTTTACAACTTTGCATGTTATTTATATTAGCTATTATTCTAACACATTATTTTTGCATGATAAATAATTCTTTTGAGTTAACACTACAGCCCCATAATATTATTCCGTACTTTAGAGAAGAATATGCATATGCGTAGTAGGCCTATAATGCTGTTTCCGTATTTGTGCTATGCTTGATTTCATAAAGGGCGTATGTGAATTTGGATAGCTTTAATTTTATTTGGTTTATGTGGTGTTTCCAGTTGATATTTGTATCTATATGTAGTCCAAGTAAGTTAAAAGTATCCACTGTATCTACGCTTGAATTATCTAGGGTTAAATTAATATTCAGAGGGGGTTTTGTTTATGGTCGGAATTGAATTATTTTTGTTTTGTTTAAGTTTACTTCTAAATTGAGTTCTTTTAACCAGACTGAAACATTATTAAATGAGTTAGTGATAGGTATGCTGGGGTTGGTATTAGTTTCGCATTTTATTAGTATAGAGACATCATCCGCAAACAGTATGGGTAAGGCTTGATCTTTTCTAATGGTTTTTGGGAGGTCATTAATATATATTAGGAAGAGCCTTGCCTTGGGGTATTGAACAGGTTATATCTATTTCTTCTGATGTAACGTTTTCTATTTCATTTGTTATGGGATTGTGGTATTCAATTTGAACTATTTGTTTTCTATTTTGTAAGTAAGATTTAAACCAAGTATACGCAGTACCTCGTATACCACAGCCATATAGTTTGGATAGTAAGATACTATGGGAAACTTTATCGTATGCCTTAGTCATATCTAGTAATATGCAGAAGGCATATTTTTTATCATTAATATGTTGTAGAGCAGCTTGAATGTATCTATAAACGGACAATGTAGTGGATCTAAATTTTCTGAACCCATTTTACCACTGCTTAAAAGATAAAAACTGTTCCAATTAGACGAATAAAAATGTAAAAACACTTAGTAATTTATCGGTCGCGGTTAATGAGCATTAGTGGCGGGCAGAGGCGACGGGATATACAGCTCGAAGAACAAAGATACGGCGAATTTGTAGTGCGTTAGGCCAGGTGCACACGTACAATTACCAGTTCGATACATATTATTTTAATTTATTTTACATTTGTTTGCACTTCATCATTTTCCTAATGTTATGTCCCATGCCGACGGGGTCCGCTTAGACCATGATCTAGGATTTAGCGAGTCAGGTAATTACATTGAAGCGACTGCTGATCTGGGTTCTTAGCCAAATGCGCGCCAGCAATTCCATAACGACCTTCGCTAACGCTCGTATCGCGCCACAGACTTTTTCAGGTGGACAAATCGGGAACTAACTCCGAGTTCCGCACTATAAGTTATTAGTAAACAAGTTTGTGGCGCGATACGAGCGGTAGCGAAGTTCGTTATGGAATCGCTGGCGCGCATTTGGCTAAGAACCCTGATCTGCTTAACCCTAAGATAGGAGAACCAGTATTTTTTGGATTATGGCTATAAATCACGCTTGTCTATACTTGTCTAGTCATTTTATTTTAGGTACTCCATTGCTTTTTTTTATCGTGGAGAATGCCGTACGAACCGTTATGCCGCTCGAGGGAGCGGCGTGGTGTGTATGGCGTCCCAAAGATATGGGTGGCCGGGGTATTCCCACTAAACCCCACAGCACTCCTCATCACCAAAGTGGAAGTATCATAGGTATCTTGGCCCAGCCTTAACTGCCACAGCACTACATATATCTATCTCCTACGTCACAAAACTGTCGAATAAAAAAATGATATATGGCAATGACACTTGACTCGAATTAATATAAAATTATACAAGCATTTCCGTTCCACAGATAGAGATTGCGACTAATCGCATCTCCACGTTCGGCCTAACAACAAAAATAGTAACATCCCGTCAATAAACAGCTGAATATATTACGGACATCTTAATTTCACATAAAAACGGATTTACGAGCGCCCAGTGAGCGGGACATTTTTTATTTTTGTCGCGTGTACCATTTTGTCGGTGCCGTTAAATATTGTGATTGCCGTCGCATAAATCTGTCGCGATCCTGTGATGGTCATAGCGTGGCGGCCATTACGCTTCTTTCCAAGATGGCGTTTATTGCAGTATGACACGTGTCATTTTTGTACTAAAGAGGTTTTATCGTTTTTACATAAAAGTATTTAAATAATCATACTAAACACTGGGTTCAAGGTTAATTGTAGAGCTTAGAAGTATTTTTAGTGACATGGTTGCGAAATATTGCCTTTATTCAGATACTAGCAGCGCCCCGTGGTTTCACCCACGTAGTCCTCGTTCCCGTGAGAATATGGGGATAAGATATAGACTATGTTACTGATAAAGTAGCTTTCACTTGGTGAAAGAATTGTTCATATCGGTCCAGTAGTTTAGGAGCCTATGCAATGCAAACAAACGATCAAATATCTTCTCCATATTATTATAATAAGTAGATAAGTACATACATACATAACATCACGCCCATAATCCCCGAAGGGGTAGGCAAAGTCAGAGGGGCAGCAGGCCCCTTCAACCACATTCAGCCAAAAAAAAACTAGGCTGGGTTAGATGGAAAATTGTGAAAAAGTAATGACAAGTGGCTAGCTCGACGCCTACACAATCACATACCCAAAACCCCATATACCATTATTTGACTTTTACAGCATGCTAGGCAAGAAACACAGTTGGCACATTATTTTTAAGTCCCAGACCAACATGGGACAAAATTAAGTATGATATACGGATTTAGTATTATCACAGAGTAATAATATACTACGTACAAGTATTATATATAGATAATATTGAATCAAAAAACTAGTAAATTTTTTTGGCCGTAGAACCATGTCATTGCTTTTAAACAATTCTTGTTTGTTAGTTAATTAGAGCTCATTCTTATAAGGAGATTGCGACCACATAGATATTATCTGTGATGTTGTGGTAAAATGATTATACTAGCCGGAGTAGGGAGCGTCGGCCATTACTCGCTAAGTCACTGGGACGAGCGGACGTAACTTAAACTGTGTTTTATTTCTTATGGTTCCTAGTCTGAAAAGTGCTTGTGAACACCACATTATCAAAATATTATCTTACGCAGAAACATATACGAACACAGCTGATTCTATCATCTATGATCAAAATTTGTCCAACATGCCACATTTTGAGAACAAAGTTACCATTTGGCCTAGGCTTATTACTGATTCATTTATATTAAATAACTAACTGTGCCCGCGGTTTCACCTGCTTTTATGGTTAATATAGGTATATAGCCTTTCTCGATAAATGAGCTATCTAACACTGAAATAATTTTTCAAATCGGACCAGTAGTTCCTCAGAATAATGCGTTCAAACAAACAAACTAACTCTTCAGCTTTATAGATTTAGTATAATCTATATATTCTTCAAGGCTACTCCCCTTTTGAGTAGAATGAGTATTGTTGATAAGAATATCTGTGGTTTGGATCTATATTTAATTTTTTTGTTATATTGTATGAAGCCTGATTATAATGTATTTGTACTATGTCTGCACTGGTGTTAAGAGGGAAAGATTTTGCATGTTTTTTTTTTCTTCTATGTATGTATAAACAATATATGTCTCTCGGGAACTATTTTCTTCCCGTCGGTAAAAAAGTATTCTATGTGTTATTCTGGTGTGAGGTATATTTATGTTGTAATATTGTGACTGTTGTTATATTGTATGATGTCTTTTTATGAGAATAAACTATTTAAACCTTATAATCTAACATTTAAAAGAATGGGTACCGAGTTTCTTGTCGGTTTCTTCTCGGCAGAAGCAACATTCAGAAACGGTTGTAGATTCACAATTTTCTGATTTGTATAACTTGACGATTAAGAAGTGTTTTCTTGAGGCTTACATAAATAAATATACTCATTTTGACTTTAACTTAAAACTTGTGTTTATTTCCAAGTAATGAACACGAATGTTCTATAGACTTATGGGAAAATTACATCAGAAGATGCTATAAAATACTTGTCGTAAGTCAACATTCCTATTAAACAAACATTAAGTAAGTAAAGTCTATTAATAAACTGAAAGTGATCGAAACAAAAAGCTGCGCAGGAGTGTCACGTTAATTGCGTTTAAAGTGCCGTCCCCGGAGACGCGCCGTCGGGACGAATTACGTGCGCAGGAGTGTTGCGCTAATTCGGGTTGAGTTTCGAGTCCCGGGCGAGTTAAGTTGGGATTGGGATGATACCAAATGCGTTTCGAGTTGCAACTGAGAAACGGATTAATGTGACTTTTTGTATAGAATAGTTGAAATTAATCTTTTCAATTATTAAATATATGTATATATTGACAGGAGCGGTGGTAGCTCAATGGTAAGGACACGCGCCTCTTAACCGAGGAGTGCGGGTTCAAACCCCGGCATGTACCTCTAGATTTTAAAAAATCTATGTACATATTTATACCACTAGCTCGACGGTGAGGGAAAACATCGTGATGAAACCTGCAAATTCAAACAACTTTGAATTTGTAACCATGATCCAAAAATTGTCTGGTTCCCCTATCTTAGGGTTACGAAGGTCAGATCGGCAGTCGCTTCAATGTAATTACCAGACTCGCTAAATCCTGGATCATGGTCTAAGCGGACCCTGTCTAAGCACGGGACATAACGCTAGGAAGATGATGATGTATATATTGACAGGCCCGTTGATTGAGTTGTCAAAGACCCTGGCCACAACCCTGGTCACGGGTTCGAATCCTGCTATGAGCAAATGTTTCGTGTGAGGAAAATTGACATTTGTACTCGAGTCATGGATGTTTATCAACGTATATAAGTTTATCTATCCGATCACCTAGTATCCAAAGGACACGCTTTAAGCTTAGTTTGGAACTAGGGAATTGGTGAAATATTATTTATAAAAATATAAACAAGTTTATCTTTAGTATATACTGACCGCTATTAGTATAAACCGAAATATTTGTATAAACCAGTGTTTTTCAATCTGTTGGCGGCGACCCCCAGGGGTAAGCCTAGCTGTATGCGTAGCCTGACTCAGGGGTCGCCGGCTAAAGGAAAACCGCAAAGTTCTACACACTTTCAGGGATAATCTTTTTTGTAACTATAGGCCACAGATAAACTATAGGCAAAAGAAGTCGCGAAAATGTTTGGCCAGTAAAGAGGTTGCTTATGGAAAAAAAAAATAGTATATTCACTATATTTTTTTTTCCATAAGCAAAAATTATAAATATACTTTTTTTTTCCATAAAAAAATTATAGTATCTATACTATAAGTTTTTTTTCCATAAGCAACCTCTTGGTCTATTGAGCAACAGGTACCTTGGTACTGCTCGCTCGCTACGCTGCTACGCTGCTCCTGCGTACGCCCATGGGTATAGATACAAAAAAACATATCTCCGGCCCAAAGCCCATAATCGAATAGTTACAAGTTAGCTAACTGCAGCCGAGACTAAATCCTCGTAATCCTCGATGCGTGACAGACGGACGGACGGATCTACAGCGCAGATTAAAGAGTTAATTCTGTATGCGGCCGTGTCGCTAGAGATGTTTAGTAGATTATCTAAATACTGGGTGTATTTATAAAGATGAGTCTTGCTACAAGAAACAACGACTAAATAGATATAATAAGCCATACTAACATTATCACTAGATACATATTATTAGATATATAAAACAAAGTCCTTCGCTGCGTCTGTTCGCGATTAACTCAAAAACTACCTACTGCACGGATTTTCATGCGGTTTTTACCAATAGATAGAGTGATTCTTGAGGAAGGCTTAGATATATAATTTGTTATTTTTGTATACATAATTTAAAATATAATGATATTTGTTAGGGGTGTTCGGAAAAAATTGAGCCGTCACGGCGAAGCCTCGGGTGTGAGCTAGTTCAGGGGTGGCGAACCTTTTTAAACGAACGTGCCAAATATACGAAAATGTTAATGTAATTGGTTTCTAAAGTGCCCGGGGGTGGTTAATGAGTATGTAACTGTCAATGATTATTGATAAATATATGAACAAAATACGTGCCCACCTATGGCACGTTTGCCAACGGTTCGCCATCCCTGAGCTAGTTAATGCTGTAGTTACTCTGTCTGTCTGTTACGTCTTTACGCTTAAATTACCTACTAAACCGATGGCGCGGCTCAAGTTGGACACTGAAAAAGAACAAGGGCTCAGTACTAGTTAGTTAAAAATACATATATATATAACATCACGCCCATAATCGACTGGCTCGATGGCGCATTTGGTAGTGACTCTGCGCCAAGAGTTGTGGGTTCGATCTCCACCCAGGACAAACATTCGTGTGATGAATACTTGTGTTTGTTCTGTGTCTGGGTGTCATATCTAATATAAATATTTAAGTATATATTTGTAATACCACTGTTGAATCTGATATCCGTAACATAAGTGCTTAAGCTACTTAGCTCGGAGTCAGATCAATGAATGTGATGTGAACACGCCACCCAGGGCGGACCCCACTCCTTGTCCCCACCACGCTACGTTGCTGTATCCGTCTCCATCATCAGACCA
Organism: Glyphodes perspectalis; assembly: GCA_951394215.1. Taxonomy (NCBI): domain Eukaryota; kingdom Metazoa; phylum Arthropoda; class Insecta; order Lepidoptera; family Crambidae; genus Glyphodes; species Glyphodes perspectalis. The sequence continues at coordinate 4,884,134 of OX596230.1, read as the reverse complement.
GCTGCGACGGTAGCGACGGCACCACAATTTTCATTGTCACCATACTTACACAATGTAACGTAAGCCAAACAGCTTAATACTGACGTTTTATTGTTGAAAAATACTAGCATTTTATACAGTGGCGTAGCTAGGCAACAAAGGTCCCTGGGGCAAAACAGAAACTGGGGCCACCGGGCGTATGTAGCTTTAGATCCAGGGGACAATATTTTTTTCTTTCTAGGGGAGGGGGCTGGTTCTAGGCCCCCCCGAGGTTGGGGGCCCCGGGGCATTGCCCCGCCTTGCCCCTGGGTAGCCACGCCACTGATTTTATACCAATGGCTGGTTTGAAAAATGCAATTTACTGGTATTTTTGACTTTGACTCAACTTTTTATAGTATTGTACAACTTAGTCATATCATAAATAACCGAATAACGGTTACTCGGAAAAATTATACATATCTAGTATAGAATAGTCTTGGATCGAAACTATCGTTTGCTCGAATAACGTTTGCCCGAATGTACTAATGAGAATTGAAAGAAAAAAATATAATGGTACCGGTTCGGAATGTTGCATCTACCGAGAAGAATCCGGCAAGAATTTATAATTACCTATCTCAAAAACTGACAAAGTAACAAGAATTTAGAGTTGTCTTGTTGTCCTCGCACGAGTATGATTTAACGCTTTTTACGGCGTTTGGGCTTAAGAGAAATAATGCTAACGGGACTAAACGACCTTGTAACAAGCGATGTGTACGTCCCATACAGGTTTTAGTAAGGTATAACTTTATTTAAGGTTTTGTGAATATTTTTGCTTAAAATATAACGTGAAAATATTGCAATCGATTCGGGCGAGCAATTTATTTTGACAGGCCCGTTGATTGAGTGGACAAAAACGCTGGCTACAAAATTATTGGTCGTAGGTTTGAATCCCGCTAAGGTTTTGGAATTAGGGAATTGTTGTGTCAGTCTAGAGAATTCATTTATTTATTGCTAGCGTTGTAATAATACTTACCAATGTATAAACAATCTCTGCCTACCCCGCTAGGGAAGTGGCGTGAAGTTTAGTTAGTTAGTTAGTTAGTATAAACAATCATTCTTATTCATATAAATTTATTTTGTAGTTAAACAACCCGTATTCGAATACCTACTTTCCTCAACCGCCGCCTTTCTCTCAGCGTGGCCGCTTTTCTTCTATCTACAGCCGCAGTTTTTCTCTTACAGGCTTTACAGGCCCACGCTAGACACCGCCTGCTGGGGCCCAACACGTGTTGGACGTGGCCCTCATCCTTGTCTTCAGGGGCCTCCACGGCCTTAGCTTCGTTCTTCACTTGACAGCACTTATCGTTTTTTTCCCGCGCCTTTTCGAATTCAAACTCTTTGTAGTTGTTAGTATAGTTTTCGTAGATGGCGCTGTAACTCATTTTGTCTTTTTACATTGGATATTTTATATTTGAATTTGGAATACCTATTGATTTAATTTTTGTTCTTTCACTTATTTATTTAAGATACATATCTCTTTTAATTAAAATAATTATGATCTTTTTTTTTCTTTGTGTATTTAGGAAAGAAAGAAATTACTTAGTGTTTTTGTAAATTACTACACGGCTCTTTTATTATGTAATAGACAAGTATTTTATTAAATAATGTTATCAATATTATATTGTAAAATGTTTTAATACGCATCAACTCTTAAAACATTTATTTCAAAGCCAATTTTTTTATATTACGCACTAAAACATAAAATAAACTTTGATTCTCACTAATATGATAAAATTTGCAAACTTTCACTCAAAACTTTAATCACAGTCAACTTCTTTTGTCCAAAAACGGAACACGGGAAAACCCTTAAATGGCGTTTCGCGCCAATTTTTGACAGCTGACAGCACTTCGCGCGCGCGGGAAACTTTTTTTTTCGGGCGGCCCGCCTCGCGACACCGACGACACTGGTTTCAGAGGGGTGAGATTTGAGAAAATAATGTTGAGCTATTTATACACTGTCTAGCAGCTTGCGTTGAGAGAACCAAATTTATTAGTGTTTGGATTGAAATTGATGCCGGCAATATTTTTCCGTTGAATTTGTTGCGATGAAAGCTGCGCGACATTTTTTAAGCGTCTCGTTTTCGTTTTGTGAATCGATTTTTAATACGACACGCTGCACGGTCGTAAATATGGCCGCTTGTTAAATTTTGGAACATAAATTCGTGTGACATTTACATGTTCTATGATTATAAAATAAAGGGATTTTATTACGGTATTTCCTTTGTACTGTAAACTAATAACAAATTTCCTGAATTATTATTGTTAGTACAGATCGACTGGCTGGAAATGTTGCCAAATTCCATTTCTTGATTACGAGCAATGATAACTGTGCCAGACATCGATCTTATCGTAATAATAGATAATGTGCTATGTTTAATAAGCGTCGTAATATAAATAGACGTTTGTCTAACTAAACAATCAGAGCACGTCTCATTAAATAATTTATAAATTGTCGCAAAATAGACGTCGTGTATTACGTCAATTTCATTACGCTGTTGCATCAACTCACTTATTTAAAACTAGATATGCCCGCGGTTCCATCCGCGTTTATGGTTAGTTTAAAGCCTAAAGTCGTCCTTGATAAGAAACTATCTAATACTGATTTTTTTTTCTAATCGGACCAGTAGTTCCGGAGATTAGCGCGCGTTCAAGCAAAAAAACAAACAAACTCTTAGGCTTTTTTATAATTATTATAATATTAGTATAGATGAGTTAGCGCAAGGCACATAGCGCAATATTGAGAAAAATTGTTACTGCGTTAGAACTAACGCCTCTCAGCGCATTCCATTTCTCGAGGCTATGGCGCAATCTTAAGTTAACTCAACCACCTGGTGCAGTGCGCTGCGCTCAGGAATTACTGAGCTGACCTCTGTGGATTTCCACTGACACCCTCTCAAGGGTTTTAAGCAAGTTACATACGAGTCGCATTTTAAATCTTCCTTCTTCATCATCTTTATCCTCCAAAAGCTCTTTTGGGGGATAAAGATTTTTTTTATCGACCGCTTAATATGTCCTACTTACGTACAATAAAGCTTCCTTTCGCGGTAGCTTTCGTTATTCCTCAACTAAATGTTGGAATAATATACCATCTCCCATTAGGAATTCTACAAATATTAATATATTTAAAATAAAATTTAAACAATATCTACTATCCGTGCAAAAAGATACATAGAAAAGAAAGGTAAAAACCTTTCTTTTACGGTATATAATTACATTGTACATACTTGTTTTATTTAATAACTTTGTAAATAGTTAAAATATCAAGGAACGCTATATTTATTATATACAATTGTATTGCTAGTAATTCTATTTAGTGGAATAAGACTTAAGTACTTACTACATTTTGTCTCTGTTATGTTTAGAATTTTGCTTAGTTTATTTTGTTTAGTAATGTTAAGTGTTAATGTAAGGTGTGTTTGGGCAGCACTAAACGCCGCGATCTCTAGGCATCCGCTGAAAACCAGCGTCGCGGTGAGCGCAGCGCCACCGCGACATATGCTGAGCGGAGACCTTTTAGGTGCTACATATTTCACATCTTTTAAATTATGACAGTCTCTCATTTTGTATTTGTTATGTGTGTATTTATGTTACCTAATAAACATTTTTCTTTCTTCTTTCTTTCTTTCTTCTTTTGTACCTATGCATGGTTAATGGGGTGGTCCCCGACCTAAATATTTCTGGTGGTCTCACAAGCCGTGTGCAGCTCTGATGATGGGTGACGCTTATTTTTAAAGTATGAGTTTAAAACACAGTCTGACTACTGAAAACTTGTGCACTAACAGTATAGCAAATTTGCTTCTTTTTTGAAGTCGCTTAAAATGTCGTCCGTCACCTGGACTACTTACGATAACGGGTCTATTGACACTCTTTGACTACATGGGCACAGATGATATAAAAACTTAACGCTAACATTTTTACATAATACGCATTGTAAATACTTACATTAAATTCAATAAAATAAACAAAAGGTATCCACGGACGAGAAAAGAAAAACGACTCCACCCCTCTAACTATAATAGACTTTGTGCCTTTCCGATGCTCCACATGACATTTCACTTACAGCACACATATACAAAGTCTAGTTAGAGGGGTGGAGTCCTTCTTTTTCTTCTCGTCCGTGAAGGTACTACATCTTTAGGACACATAACATTAAATTATCTAAATATTTGTTACCATTTATACTCTTTCGTATATGGTTAAACTCTATAAAGTCCGTGGTCAAATTGTGAGAAAATGGAATTAAATTTGTTAAATCATGACCCAATTTCTCTGATTCCCTTCTAAGTAAGTAACCAAATTCAATAAATCCTAAATAAACATGGTCTAAGCGGACTTCGACTTGAAACGATTTACTACGAGTTACACACCACGCCCTAGAATAAAGTAGAAGGAGCCAATTTTTTTTTAAAATACCGACAAAAATTTCGAATGCATCTTAAAAGTTAACGGCAGTGGAAAAAGTTGGCATTAAAAAAAGGTTACTTAAAATTGTTTGTCTATGGTGTGAAATATTGCCGGGTTCTGTGGGTCCCATGTTACCAACTGATAAATAAGATATTTATTAGAAATGCCGCGTTAGCTCGAAAAATTCGGTTAAAAAACTATATTTTTGATTTATCCATAACAGACTGCAGATATCTGGCTTTAAAGCTATTTCTTTGCAGAAACGATCACAATCCTTTGTATATAAGGGTTGGTGCAAGATTCTATGAATGTATGAATGGAATATAAATGGATTGACGGTATCGTTTCTGGAGAGAAAATCCATTTTTAACGAATATTTCTTTTATTATCAGTTCTGTTAAGGTATCAAATATGTACGAATGCAAGTGGTGAATAATTAAAAAAAATTATAACTTGTAATTGTTTATCTATGGTGCAAACTAGCAATTACTCGGACCTAGATCGCGACGTGCAAAAAGCTTAAAAAATCTTAAAAGTGTTTGAAATGTGTTAATTTTAATACTTCAATATTAAAAGTGATAAAATTAAGTTATTTTTTGATCCTATAACATCGCAGCGAGCGTACTCTTACTAGATCGGTAGTGTGGATTGGTGCGTCTTCCACGCGAAGTCTTTCTATTTGAATCTGCGCAAATCATCATCATCATCATCGTGCATCATGATGATGGCAATGCAACATGTTTTTACCATCAAAGGGTCAAGGTAAGAATGCAATCGCTTCAACGCAATATTCGGACTCCCAAGTCCAAGGTCAAAGGTCCCGGCTGAAGATATAAATAGACTTGTAACTCTGCGTTATGCATTGCGAGCGAGCTACTGAGTTAGTTAGTACTCAGTCCTCTGCGCCGGATGTGTCAATTTGCTTTTTCAAAGTGTTGGCGCACAGCGCACTGCGCATGTTTTGGATTTGGTTAACACGTCAAATCTCGTTCAGTGTGTTAAATTTTGCTGCGCAATTATGAATTAACTCAAATAGACCGTGTAATGAGTTACTGAGTTAGCGCAAATCAATTTTAGTGAAATATTTTTAAAAAACATGTCGTTATAGGGCGTGTCTTCTATCAAACAGCAATGACGCATTTCGTAGAGGACGCTAATGACGCAGTTTGAAGATTTCGATGGCAGTTTAACGGAAAGAAATATCGATTGATTCGATTTAAAATGTTTTTATTATTATTTAGATTTAGATTCGTTAGAACGTAGTTTAACGGAAAACATTATCGATCGAGTTAAATAGTTTTCATTTATTTATATTTTATGTCCAACATTAAATCATAAGTAAGTAAATTTTATTAATTTTAGTTATGAAATTATTAAAATTTTACATTTTCCGATACGCTTTTAAGGCAAGCGACTTTTTGCTTAGATAAATTGCTTTTAGTACCTAATGACGTTATAAACTGAATACAAGAAGAATAATGTCTACGGAATTCATAATAGGTACAAGTAAATAACTCTAAATACCATTGTTTTATAGTTCTAAGTAATCTATATATCGTCTAACCCTAAAACGTTGCCATATATTCGATTGTCATTAATTACAAAAAAAAATTAGGAACCATAATGCAAGGAAGACCAAGTCCTGAGGCTGTATAAATTTGGTTTCCCTTGCGTAAGGAACACTGACGTCAGCCGCGCGCGATTTGCGACACAGGAGGGCGGCCGCGCATGCGTGGTGGACCACTGAGGCTGATACCGGACATAGGCGAGTGTGGAGACGAGTAGACATTAATATGGCGATACTTCCGCGTGCCATTTTGGTCTAGGACTTAAAGAATGTTCTAACTGTTGTCTTAGACTAATTTACTCAATAATAATTATTGTTACTAGTTTTAAATAAAGAGAGAGATACTCCAACTCAAGTAATTTTTATTACTTTTTGAAGTTATCTCACCACACTTTGTTGTTTTATTGAGGAATAAAGAAATATTTTATTTATTTATTTATTTAACTGTGTTCCTTGTCTAGGATGTCGTAAAAGGCGACTAATGGTGTTTGGTATTATAGGATTGTGTTTGTTTATAAGACAATCCAATTATTTGTATTACTTTTCACAATTTTCCAACTAACCCAACTTAACTTTATTTTTTATGTTAATGACAATTATGTATCATTCATAAACAAATATTTGTCCCGGTGCGGGAATCGAACCCACGCCGCTTGTGTTCAATAGGAAATTAGATTTTTTTCGCCAGCAGTACTGTAAAAGTGAGTGGTTTCTCAATAGATAAGATGCGCCTCAAACGCGCGGCATTTTGGTTCAAACTCTAGCACTTACCCCTGGAGTTTTATGTGGATGTGTGGATTTATATGGCAGCTCTAAGGTAAGGTCAACATTGATGTAACTTTAAACCAAGATCTAATTTGTCTGGTTAAGCTAAGTCCAAGCGCTGAACTGGAAGATGATTATGGTATGAAAAGTTCGCCCTTTTTTAATAAATACATATAACTCCCGGATAACGCGGTAATTCTACCAATATGATAGATTTTATGGTACAAAAGTATTGATTGAAAAGCAAAAAATATCCTACTGATTCATTACTACACTAAAATAAAAAAACAAATACGCTACACGTTGGGCGCCACTAAAAGATTTGACGGAAATTTTCCTTTATCGCTTCCTTTATGCTTAACATATTCCTGTTATATTATATTTAACAAGACATATTAAGTAGTTTTAAGTATTTTGAAGTAAAAATTATTTATTAAAAAAGGATACAAAGTATCAATAGAAACAAAATTATTAACTTATCCAGTCTACTCCACACCTCCTCTGTTCCACTGCACAACATCCCCGTTGATCGGGGTGTGATCCGCAAAGCAAGGGCACTCTCGCCATAAAATTAACAATAAAACAATATAGTGCAAAACAAATAATCCTTCATCAATCAAAAACCAGTGTGAACAAACTAAAAATACGTGTGCGCAAACGAAAAACGGGAAACAAGTGATAAATAGCCGCGGAAAACGTATATCGCTATGTTGGTTGTGAGTTAACGATTTTTCCCAATCTTATTTTTAAACCGCAGAAAACCTATTTTTGCCCCAACCTCCTTGCTATCACAAAATTATCTGTCATCCGTAAACGTTCCATTTTCAAAAAAAATCATGCATTTCTTTTTTCAATTTCATTGACTACCTATCCCAGAAAAGAGTTTCAACGTAAATCTCTTGGGAATTTTTCGCTTTTCGTACCCTCTTTCTGGATTAAAAATGCATTGGTTTCCTTTTGTGGATTTAATAGTTAATGCGATTGGGTATTGGACGTAAAAATCGAAGCTAACTGTGACCTAATTTTGTAAGATGACATTTACCTAGGCTGACCTAGGTCATAGAAGATCTACGTACAAAGTTATATAGGGTCACCAAATTTCTATCAGGTGTGATATAAATAGTGTACCTGCTTATGATTTCCTTATTAAAAAAATCATTCATCATTTGTTTGATAATTATCAGGTAATTGAACAGTGTATAGGTATTTAACTTCATATTATGTTTACTGTCAATTAACACACATTAAACCCTTACAATAGGTTCTTAAACCTGTAGAAGAATTGAAAAAAAATGGCATGACTTTCATTTTGAAAAGACAAATTACTGTTAGTATACACTAACAACATTCTATCATTAAATATTTTATATTCTCTCTATCTCTCCCTCTCTTTCTCTCTCTCCCCCTATCTCTCTCTCTCTCTCTTTCTCTTCTATTTATTTTGTTTGTGATTCATCTTACCTATTGCCTTATATTAATAAATAAATAAATATTATAAAATAATTATGCTTACTTTTTCTATATAAAAGAAAATTACTTATGTTTATTATCCCAAAAAAAAAATATATAATAAAGAAAACATATTTTTTCGTGTAGAAAACATATTTATGTGTAGATAACTAACTATATATTCTCACATCATATTAGTCATGTGAAAAATTTATATTTGAGTGAGAGATGTTGTCTTTTAGCATCAGGTATATTAGGGAAGCTACATAAATTTGTAATAATGTAATACATGACAATATAATACTTTGAAACCATTCAGCAGATCTGATAATGGAGTTAGTGATGGATAGTTACACTCTTGGTTATCTATTAAGCCCAATGGATTAGTAGTTACCTTAGAGGTTAGATTTTCTGGTCACTTAGTTACACCTGGGTTTCACTTTGCTCTTCATGCAAAATAACAAAATAACGTGTTTTTTATTTACGTAAACTACAATTTCAAGCCTAACCACAGAAATTTCTATTATAATTTAGTATTTTTTACTATATAAAAATAATTCTAATTTCTGATCTATTCAAAATTGTAAAAAAAACTACGAAATCGCGCTCCACAACACTAGTGAATCTTCCGTTATGGAAGTCGGCTATATAACCGCTTGTCACATCCAGGTCCCGTCATCATTGTGATGTCCCCCTCTCCCCTGTCGACCTGCGCCCTGCAATGGACCCTGTGTTGATCCCTCGACCCCCCACCACACCTGCTTAAGATCGGTAAGTACTATGAAATACATACTAATATTATATGCAAAAGTGTCTGTTACCTTCACGCTGAAACCGCTGAACCGATTTAGATGAAATTTGGTGTAGAGATAGTTATTTCGTTATGTAAGACAACTTGATCTCAAAATAGGGCTTATCTCCTGTACTATTTTTTAGTACCTAGTATACCAAAATATCTATCATCATCATCCTCTTGCCCTTCTCCCAGTTCATCTGAGTCCTGAGTCGAGTCCTATCTCTGTCGTCTGTAAACTATCTCTATCATCTATAAAATACATTGACCAAAAGTTGTCCAACTAACAACCCTTAGAGTTATCTTGGCTGTTTAGACAGAACGAGCCAGTCTAGGAAGGTTTATTGTATAATTGTCAGAGCCTTATTCCCCACTGGGCACTTCAGGCACGTGGCTAGGGCCCCCACGATCTAGAGGGTCCCCCAGTTCTAGATCCATTGGTGATCTAGGGGACCATCGACATTTATTGCCGACATAATACTTTACTTATATGCCTAGAGCCTCCATTAGGTTAAAGAAGGCCATGAGCATTGTTTCTCTTACATTGAACTATATCTAACCTTTGTAATCCTTGGATTAGATACCATCCAAGAGCAGATAGTTGTCAGATGTCTGTCAGAAAGTCAGATGGAAATCGGAAAAAGCTATTTCTCTTTTTCCGAGAGTGAAGGAACAGAGAGTGCACCTGTGTTTGCGCAGACACTTGTGCACTATAATATCTCCTGCGTATTTTGCTAAGCCTCGTGAAGATTGGCTGCCGTGATCAAAATCGGTTGGAAGCATATATTATAAAATGTTGTTGTCTCTCTCATTCCAGTAAGCTCGCACGACGTGCGAGCAGGAGGCGACGATGCATCCTAGTGGCAGGTGACGTTGCCGCCTGCACCCGCCCAACATGTCATGGGACTCTTTAGAGTCACGCGACTTCCTTGGGTAACATTAACATAACTATAACGCTTGCAACCCCCGAAGAGTCTAAAGAGCAAAGTCAAAGTCAAAAAGTCAAAGTCAAAATATTCTTTATTTATATAGGTTTCAAAGAAACACTTATAAATCGTCAAAAACAGTTGAAAGAGATATGATTCTACGAAACTACGAAAGATTCTAAAAACGAGCGAATTCCATAAAAAGCATTAAGCCTAAAAAAAATTGGGCTAGTTAAAGAAGTAGGCAGAGTCAAGGAAGCAAACCTCTTTAACCACTGATGGACGAAGAATAAAATAAATTGTGTTAGTTGGAATGTTTTTTTTTTTTCTTTATTTTATTTAGGAGCTTTGATCGATTTAGTTGGAATGTTGTTAACAATGCAGCAAACTTCTTTGACCGAATGTAAAAAAGTAGTGACACGATGCTAGTTCGCCTACAGATTCACGAATTGAATATCCAATACACTATTAGTCATCTTTTACGATATAACATAACATCACGTCCATAATCCCCGAAAGGATAGGCAGAGGGGCAGCAGGCCTTTTTAACCACATCAGCGAAAAATGAACTGGGCCTGGTTAAATGGAAAATTGTGAAAGAGTAGTGACAAGTGGCTAGCTCGTCGCCTACATAATCACATACCTAAGATCAAAACCCCCTATACCATTAGTCGCCTTTTACGACATGCTAGACAAGAAACACAATTGCTACATTATTTTTAAGTCCCAGAACAACATGGAACTTTTGCGACATGCTATAAAAATACGGTTTGTAAGTCCTTATAAGTTCTGGCTATGGCTAGATTTGTGTGACCCTATAAGTTCTGGCTATGGCTAGATAATTGTACGCTCTCGTCTAATCTGATTACCCGGATTTGTGGCGAGAGTACTGTTATTGAGTGCTCATATTGGCTGGATGTTTTCTTAACTCCATATGAAATCTAAACATTTCAGAGGCTGTAATTTTTTTATTCAATATATAACACCACGTTGGGCGCCATTTTAAATTTTATTTTTAAATGTCGTAAAAGCTGGTATAACTTAAAATTTTGGTATATCTTTTGATTTATGTCAAAATTTAGGCTTCAATAATGTTAATTGCATCAAACTCCACTGCTCGTGATGGTAACTGAGTTTTAATTCTGCCTTCAACCTTCTCAAGGTAAGGAGACAATGGAGTGTGCTCAAGAAATGGCCTCGGAAGAAAACCTTTGCTCGTCCCAGTGGTACACTTAAAGTTAAACCGCTTACAATAATATAACAACTTCATTATGGAGCCATTAGCAAATTTTGCGCATAAACATATCTTCCTCTTAACATGTTGCCATCACGTTCATGTAGTCTCCTCGGAAAATGTAAGCGATAGCCTACATATTAGCGAAAACACTAAACTCACCAGGCGAGTCGTCAACAATAACAATATTTACGTGAACTCTCCAGGTGAGTCGGTGTTAATGTTAGGTATAGTCTATCTTGGTCGGGACCCACTTTAACCATGCTGCTGTAAATAGCTTAAACCAGCTTAAACCGCCAACTTTTTGTATTCAAGGTACCTACATCTAATAAAATTTTTTTTTTTGGAAGTACACCATAAATAAAGAATCAATTTATAAGTAATATTAATCTACATTTGATTAACATTATCAATAAAACAATATTTATTATTAATCAACTCGCTCGTGCGCTCGCGTGATTTAAATCTGTTTAAGTATTTTCCTATAGCCCGACTATTTAGCTTTAACTTAACCAGTGTACACCAGTGGGCACACACTTTGTGCAACACTGGCTTAGACCATAGTTCGTAGCCCCCAGAGCCACAAAAAACATAGCATCACGCCCATAATCCCTGAAGGGGTAGGCAGAGTCAAAACCCCATATACCATTAGTCGCCCTTCACGACATGCTAGGCAAGAAACACAGTTGACACATTCTTTTTAAGTCCCAGACCAACATGGGACAATGGGCTGGGTTACATGGGAAATTGTAAAAAAGTAGTGACAAGTGGCTAGCTCGTCGACTACACAATCACATACCCACAACCCCATATACTATTAGTAGTCTTTCACGACATGCTAGGTAAGAAACCCAGTTAGCACATGACTCTAACATGGGACAATGGGCTGGGTTAGATGGCAAATTGTGAGAAAGTAGTGACAAGTGGCTATCTCTTCGCCTACACAATCACATACCCAAAACCCCATATACCATTAGTCGCTTTTTACGACATGCTAGGCATGAAACACAGTTGGCACATTATTTTTTAGGTCCCAGACCAACATCGGACAAGTAACATTAGGTACTATAAAAATATTGTATTTTATTTTGCTTTCGGGTACTTAATTGGGAAAAATACCCAGTCGAATTGAATCCCGCTACGAATTCAACGTGCAGGATTCCTCACAAAGTCGTTTCTTTTAAAAATGCGCAAAATTTGCCAATGATCTGAGTCTTTATCTGTAAAATATTGTAAAGTAGTGAATTAAATGCTGATTATTTCAGAATAATACTAATAGTTCGTTTCCAAATTGAGAATCTTTCGATAATAAACAAGGCATGTTTATGAAATTTATGTGATTTAAAAGTATTTTAGAAGTTCACACGACAGTCGACATTTGGAAACGAAAGGTTTTTAATTAGATACAAGACCATGAGACGTAGGTTTTAAGACATACCTTTTCATTGCAATACGCAACATTGGTTTTGTTCAGACAATTTACTTTTTGCTATGTAAGAGGGCGTCCATTACATGAGGTATATATGGGGGGAAGAGGTCGAGCTGAATCTAACCCAATCTCACGTGAAGCAGAGAGGGGTTTCGGAAAGTATCGCGTATTTTTTTCTTGCATAAACAATTTTATCACTGCGATTAGTGCAATTTTAAAAACTAGTCTTTAAAAAAAATAGCAAATGTTTTTTTTAAATATATCTAACGCATTTACAGTAAAACTAAGAATTTTGAGATTAGGAGACAGGGAGGGGGTCGAGGCAAATCTCACGATATCTCATCAGGAAGAGGGGTGCTAAATAATCATGAAATATACCTCACTTAGTTTATGGACGCCCCCTAATCATTGTAAATTAGAGCAATAAGTAATAGTGTTAATTATTGTAAACTAGTGCAATAAAAACTAAAATAATTGCTACTAGGTATCATGTTAAATATTTTTATTTATAAAAGCTTCTATTACATCTAAATAACGTGCCTATAAGCTAGGCTACTTTATTAATAAGTCATACGTAGATAAGACGTCTAATGCCTCAATGCTTTGTTCACTTATTTTTGTAACTGAAATGTTCCTGCTAAAATAAGTATAAGAAATAAATATCTTCATAGCCTAAAAATACTAGCGCAATTAAAATAAACTTTGGATTTGACTTTCACTTTGACTTTAATTGTTCCAGCGGGGCGCCGGCGCATCAGCTGTCTGCGACTCGGTTACTCAGCTCCCCTGATCCATCGCGGCACCATCATGAGGAGGAACCAGGTAAGCAGAGGAACTGAAGAAGTTCCCTTCATTACTTACATCTTCTTATCTATGGTATCTATGGTCTATGTAGAGAGTTTTACTTCAACAGCCTAAAAGAACAGAACAGCAAGTGCATATATGTTTTAACATAATATCTTCTATTTCCTTCTTCTTATCTATGGTATCTATCTATATAGTTAGTTTAACTAATGCAACCTGATAGAACTGAAGAACTGAAGGTGCATATTCAAAAACTTTTACTTTCTTCTTCTTATCTATGGTATTTCGTATCTATGGTCTATGTAGTAACGTTTACTTCAACAGTCTGAGTCTTTCAAAACAGATTACGGCAACGCATGTGTGATGTCGCTGGTACTGATATTTCTATGGGCTTACTTGTTTGCCCCTTAGACAATGGGCTGCGAAAGTAGATTAAGAATACCGGCCAAACCACTTGGAAGATAGTGACAAATGATAATGTAAGATTAAACAACCAGAAGCCTAATGTTATGATTCTCCCGACGAAGGGACATAACGCCAGTCGCGCTCGTCCCTCGCACCTGGTGCTCGTTAACTCCTCGACCAGGGCCGGATCTACTATAATAGGGGCTTTTTGGGGTGCAGCCCAGAGCCCCATGGACAATAAGGCACCCGTTGAAGACAATACATGTATCTATCAAACAGAACAAGGGTCAGAAGAAAACCATTTAGTCCCTTCTAAGTAGGATTAGCCCAGCCCACATTCAAGATCGACCCGTGTCCTCGACAGAATCTTCGAAGGGTCGGCGACGTGCCGCCCCTTGTGGCGCAAGCGCATAGGCTGCGGTGACCGTACCATTAGCCCGTACGCTGTTTACCAACCATATTAGTAAAAAAGTGCTGATAAAGTCAAGATTCAAATTCGAAATATCTTTAAAAAGTATAATGAAATAAAATGAAATGAAATGATTTTTAGTTATATAGGTTTCAATAAAGCACTTATAAATCGTCAAAACAAATTTAATATCAACCAGTTCAAAAGGTAGCTTCTACCGAGAAGAAACCGGCAAGAAACTTGATAGTTACTCTTTTTAAATGCCTAGTCATATAACTAATAATAATTACAATTTTTATACAAGTCAAATCTATTAGAGCAGGTGAACAGCCTATTATGAGGCCAACCAGCTAGCTATTCTTATCATTTAAATAGTCATCTACCTTGTAGAAGGCCTTTTAAATCAAACAAAGCCTTTTTAATAAAACAAAACCACCGCTTCTGTATGTTGGCTTGAAACTTTTAAACCGCTTATGGAATGATGATGTGGTTTTTGCCAATAGACATGGTGATATAAGAGGAATATTTATATGTATATTATTAATGTTGTAATTTTAGCATTTAAAAGAGTATTATCGAGTTTCTTGCCAGTTTCTTCTCTATATAGTCTACCTTCCGAACCGGTGGTAATGTTTTCTTTTCTGTTTCAATTGACTATTTATAAGTGCTTTTTGAAGCCTATATAAATAATGAGATTTTGAATTTGATATTGAATTGTTTTGTGCTCAATAAACAAAGCCACTTACAAATAATACACAGAATTTTACAACAAACGGCTCACCATCACAAGTCAACTATCACAAATACGTCTTGTTCGACAGGCGTCACCAGTCCTCTGCCTCTTCAACTCGCGGATCCCCTCGGATATGTCCGAGAGGTCCACGACCCCGGGTACAAATCGGATTTCAACATATCCGACCCCGTCGCCCAGGGTAAAGAGACTAGTGACAATTTTCTTATGAGACGCTAATGGTCTTTATTATCAGTAGTTGAGAATTGCTTTATTGTAGAATTTTGAGTAAAAGCTAGCTCATTTGTGGGCGTGTTTCTTCTACCGTAGAATAGATATAGTTAAATAAAAATTACTGCCTTTTGGTAACATCACACACATCAAAATATTTATTTTTATACTCGCACACCAAACTACTAAGGAGCAATGGTAGCTCAATGGTAAGGACACGCGCCTCTTAACCGAGGAGTGCGGGTTCAAACCTGGGCACGTACCTCTGGATTTTACAAATCTATGTAAATATTTATACCACTAGCTCGACGGTGAGGGAAAACATCGTGATGAAACCTGCAAATTCAAACAACTTTGGATTTGTAACCATGAATCCAAAATTGTCTGGTTCCCCTATTTTAGGATGACGAAGGCCAGATCGGCAATCGCTTCAATGTAATTACCAGACTCGCTAAATCCTGGATCATGGTCTAAGCGGATCCTGTCTAAGCACGGGACATAGCGCTAGGGAGATGATGATGACCGAACTAAAAAGACAAGTTAACTTACTCATACATACATTAACATTACGCCCGTAATCCTTGATCGAGTAGGCAGATTCAAACAGATGACAACGCCCTTACATCACTTTTGGCAAAATTAAAATCTGTATCGAAATTTGTGAAAAAGTAGTGACAAAGTGACTTTAGACTTTTTCACAGCTTTCCATCCAACCCAGCCCACTGTCCCATGTTGGTCTGGGACTTAAAAAGAATATGCCAACTGTGGCTCTTGCATAGCATGTCGTAAAATGCGACTAATGGTATATCGGGTTTTGGGTATGTGATTGTGTAGGCGACAGGTTAGCCGCTTGTCACTGCTTTTTCACAATTTTCCATCTAACCCAGCCCGACTTTATTTTCGGCTGAATGTGGTTGAAGGGGCATGCCCCTTGGACTCTGCCTACTCCTTCAGGGATTATGGGCGTGATGTTATGTATGTATGTAGTGACAAAGTGGCTAGCTCGTCGTCTACATGAAACACAATACCCAATACACCATTAAGTAATCGCTTGTTACGACATGCTGGGAAAGGAACACAGTTGACACATTATTTTTAAGTCGCAGAACTACTTCAAGAGAATCTCGATATATGTCACATGTTTTACGGTTAAACAAACGTTAAACTGTATTCAACTAACTTTTACATCCTACTACTGAGAATAAAGTAAAAAGTTTAAACCGATTGGCGTGTTCGAAAACTAAACGGACGGACAGACAAACCGATCTCAAATTAACTTTACGCTTTCTTTGAGTTGCCAAGTAGGTCGTACTTAGTCCCCATCCTACATGCTTCAAGTATACAGAACTATTTTTAGAAGTTCAACTTAACTATAATTGCTTTAATCTTAGTTGCAAACTTACTACTTATAAAAAGAGGTTCAAGGTTATATTAACAAATTAATTTAGCTTAATAAGGTTTTTCTAAAAAAAAATCACTAATTGCTATAACTAGTTAACTACGTATGCCATCAGGTCTTGTCATAGAAAAAATAATACTTTAGCATGTTGAAAATCAAGTCAAAAAGAACTAATCTTATTATGACAAGGCTTGCCGTCTCAGTTACGCCATCTAGCGGATATTTTAATATAGAAAAGCCTCATTTTTTTATTAGAACTTAACGAATAGCAAACCGGTCCGAAATAATCCATCAGCAACAATAGCCAGTTTTTTCCTGTCTGTTTTAAAACATCATTTTTATTAGAACTTAACGAATAGCAAACCGGTCCGAAATAATCCATCAGCAACAATAGCCAGTTTTTTCCTGTCTGTTTTAAAACATCATTGCTATTTAGTGGGTTCTCTAACTCTGCTAAGTTAAACAGGTAAGTTTTCTTTCAGGAAATTTCAGGAATAGTCTGTATGACGCTAATTTGTTTGCCTACAAGCCTTTTTTATTTTGAATATACATTTTATCTTCTCTCCAGCTTTTTCCGTATTTTTAGAAATCGCGAACTATGTAGTTTTTTTTTAAAATAAAACCATTAAAAACGTAATTGGTCACCGACGAGATACAGCAATTTGATAAAATGATAAAAGTATATGAAGTTGTTGAATGGACAAGACATAGTCTAGACATAGTAGCCTAGGATCATCTAAAATATATTCGACCTGAGAACAAAGTCCGTAAAATTAACGTTGGTCATATTTACATTTACACCACATTAAATCCCCAACCCGGTCACCCATCAAAGTTAGCAAGCTTTGCTTCACTTTTTAACCGACTTCAAAAAGCGGGTTCTGAGTTTGACTGGTTTTTTTTTCACAAGGTGCCTCTAGGCCCAGCATCAATAATCAACTCCCAAATTCCAGAAGTATACCCGTTCGCAGAAGAGTACGGAGGGGGGTCGCGGAACGGGGCCCTGCGGTGGGGGGCCCGCTTCGGGCCGGCGCACCGGCCCCCCGCCGGGGGCATCCTGGACTGTTTCCGCGCCTGCCGCTCCCGCTTCGATCAATACCTGGCTAGGAGGAAGGTAAGCAGCTCCTTTTTTCTATTATTTATTTTATTTACCACCTAACTATTAAAATAAAAAAAACTGACTTACCCGTTGGTCGAGTGGTCAGAGAACCTAGCCACAAAACCAAGGGGCAATGTTTGGTGTGATGAACATGGACATTTTTGTACTCGATTATAAAAATATTTAAGTACGTCTATCCGTTCACCTAGTATCCATAGTACAAACATAAGCATAATTTTGAAACTAGGGAATTGGTGTGTCAGTCTGGAGAAATTTATTTTATTTATTATTTAAAAGTTAACTATAAATAGCCTACACAAACAGTTGAATAGCGCCTAATATCTATTGACACCTATCGAAAACAGAATCACGACTTATTCTTGTAAAATTTCTTGGAATATTTACTGGCGCCCAACGTGGGGCTTTAAAGAAATGGCGCCCAACATGTTACGATATTGTAATTAAGAATGGTTTGGCGGTGTTGGATAACTGATGGTGTTCAATTCACTTATCATTTTCCTCCTATATATATACAGCGTGTAAAAAAAGCCTTAACGAAGCCTTGAACCACGCATTCCACTCTTATAACTGAGTATTATACTCAAATATTATTGCAGGGAAACGACTTTTAATTTTATGCATAAAAAAACGGCAGTTTTCTAGACCACGCAATGTACGTCGCGCAAGCGCGGGCGCATGCGCGGGAGGATGAGCATCCCCGCTCTCTCGCTAGGTACCTACGCGACGCGAGCGCGTGTGTGCGATGAAAACATGACTATTATTATACCTACTAATTATTTCACACGTAAAACACTTTTTTGCATGTACGAAGTCAATGTAAGTACTTACCTAGTGCTCATCGTTGTCATCCAGTGTAGGTCTCTCCAAGCGGATAAGATGTGGCTCGAACTGGCGACCCGCTACGGGTAAACAAACACGCGCCCTGTACAGCGTGTTGCGAAGCACCCGGTCCAGGAGTCCTTCTTGAACTGCTTTTCTTTTGAGTTCGTCAAAATCGTGGATGATCTTTTGACGCATTTCATCAGCTGACTCACAGGGGCGGTCGAAAACTCACGGCCCTATAAAACGGGCGCTATAGGCTGGTTCTAACAACCACTGCATTGCCCGAGTGATCACTCGAGGATCACGAGGCTGATGTGCATTAGGATATTCTATCCCATACAGCCGCAGTGCCACGGAAGCATTTCCATGGGCCATGCCGTAACAGTACACCATGTTGACGTACTCGCGGGCGCTTTTTGCATAAAAAGGCATCTTGGACACTTATCACAGCACAACACAACTAATATCACTCAACTCGACACGAAAACACTTAAGAAAACTACATAACAATACAAAATCACAAAATTATCCGAAATCAATACGCATCCGAAGTCGTATGAAACCGAACTGAAATACGTCAATAATAAGAAAAAACCGTCGCTCCTTTAAAGTAAACAAACGCGGCTGACCAATCAGCGCACGCGATCCGGTTATTGCCGCCTCGCCTAGTGTTGTCGTATTATTGACGATTAAGCTACATCTGTTTTGTTTGCAATTATTTACAAAATCAGATTTGCCTACGTGTTAGCAACTGGTTTAATTGTTTGATACTACTTACACCAATTGTAAAAAAAAACGTAGTGCAGTTTTAGTTGTTACTAATTTAATAAGTTTCTTCAAAATAATAATTCTGCTAAACAAGAATCAAATCAAACGAGCTATTAAGCCTGCAATAATAATAACGCGTTGTTGAAATGTTTCTAAGGCCAGGCGTAAATTTTTGTAATTCCCGCTGACATTCATTTAACAATTTTATTATAAATTTACTTGAGTCTAGGCGTTTTGGGTTACAGGTTGCCTTAGTTTTCACCTGATGATTAGTGTTGTTGTTTGCCTAGCAGACTTCAATACTTCTCAATTTACACTTGGGTTAGAGGAGCCCAGTACGTAAAATAAAATTGTAATAATTTTATGCTTGTATCCCACGGACTAGTAACAACGACGGACTCCACGCTGTCATACTATAGCGTGAAGCCACGTTTATACATGTGTGAGTGAGATACTTATGGATACCAGATATCGGATATCTGTCAGTTGGAGCACTTATTGTATCAATGTGTGACGTAAGTTACGAGTCAAGGTGGAGCACCTGAGGAGCTTCAACGACTAGTTAGTGGCGCGGAGTCCTTCTTTTTTTACTAGTCCGAGTTGTATCCAAAATGAATTTACGTTTATTTATCGTCAATAAGTTCGTTCTTAAAGCAGAAAGAGGAAATTGCCAGAGTATTCTTTCAGGCGCTGGGGAATGCTCTAATTGTATGAAAAAAAAAGTTCAATTTATTTGAAATCCTGACTAAAAATTAGACTGGGTTCGAGTAAATTGGAAAGAATAACTGTATTTACTACCAACCTTGTATTAATTACTACGTAATTTCATCTTTTGAATAATAAATAATCGAATTTAAAAAAATCCAAAATAAATTCGTTAGTTTTCCTATAGGAGTGTCGCGCTACGCGCGTAAGATCCATCATTCTATAAACACATGTACAATTATCTTTTCTGACATCGTATAAATAATAAATGCGGTATTATGTCAGGACCTGGGAGTCCTTAACATGACCTAAGTTCCCCAACTGAGGTTATGGGTACATAATGCATTCCCAGGGTCGAAAGAAAAAGGTGATTGGTGTATTTAGTTACTATTTACATGTTAATTACAGGTATCTAAGCAATGTACCTAGATAACTAATAAAGTTGATGAAAACTAGGCTTTGAGCGATCAGCTGGGATGGCCCGACCGCGCCCGCGAGTCGTTGCCCTCGGATACGCGAGTGGTACACAGAACAGCTGAGGCGCGCGCGCGTGTGCGTACGCTGTGTAGTATCCGCGCAGCCGCTACAGGGGATAGTGACTGTGTGTGCGCGTGCGATGTACATTGCAGGCCGTGATTTGTAAGGCCTTATTTGCTAGAAAATATTCAAAATTAAGATATGGTTTCTTTGGAAGAAATGTTAGTAATAACGTTTTAATTTTTTTTATGTAAAAAACGTAGAATTTTTTTTTTATCTTTGAAGGTCAATATCTCAGAAACTATACATTTCCGAGGTATTTTTCTAGAACTAATGATGTTCGTAATGACCAGGAGAATATGTAATTCACGGCTTCGTTAAGGTATTTTTTACACGCGTTATATATATATATATTCTCCTCCTCCTCCTGTATAGGTCAGAGACCCGAGGTGTGATATGTCTAACTAAGTATTCTTTGACTCAGATCGAGCGCGGCGTTCGTCTGTACAGCCAGAACGAACAGCGGCTAGCCGTCAAGATATGGCTGTCAGCGCTGCGCGGCGTCCGGCACAGGAGCGACAAGTTCGCATTGCTCGGACACCTGTACCAGGCTTACATGGATTTCGGGAAATACAGGTAACATATTATAACATGGTGCTTTTGAATATTTGTTGCTTTGTCTTATAAAATAGAATAGAAAATTTGAGAATGACAAGTGACTA
The DNA here is from genome assembly GCA_951394215.1 of Glyphodes perspectalis. NCBI lineage: Eukaryota > Metazoa > Arthropoda > Insecta > Lepidoptera > Crambidae > Glyphodes > Glyphodes perspectalis. The sequence continues at coordinate 4,862,957 of OX596230.1, read as the reverse complement.
CACGTCGCTTTCATAATAACAAACCCAATAGTTGTACACGACTTTTATGACATGCTAGGCAAGGAACACATTTAGTACATCTTTTTTTGTCCCATACCAAAACCAAAGAAGAGAAGACTAGACGAGAAATACATTTGCAGAACTAATGAATTGTTTGTATTGTTACAGAGAATCGCTGGAATTCGCCAACCGCCAGCTGAGTATCTCTGAAGAGCTGGACTCGGCGCCGATGCGCGCTGAAGCATACTTAAACTTGGCTCGCGCACATCAAACTCTGGGCGGGCTGGACAGGTGAGAATTCCCATGTTAACCATAAGTGCGTCCAGGACGCGTTTCCAGTGCTGGCTTTAGGAGTGGGTGACCTTGCCCGTCGTCATGGGGCGCTAGGTGGTTTGGGGTGCTAGACCTAAAGGGCCCAGTAGCGTTTAAACCCTTCGCCCTGCCAGTGCAAACGACTACGCATGTCTTTAAACGACGAAACGGAAAAAAATATTATTTGATAAAAAATATCGGTGACTCATTGATAATTTGGGACTAGGGACACCTTATTTTGATCCAGCGGTTCTAGGTACATGCCCAGAGAGTCTAGTGGGGAAGGAAGAGGGACCGGTTTATAGATGTCGCGACATCTATAAACCGGTTCCTCTTCCTTCCCCGCGCTTCTCCTTCTTATTCCCAGGGCCCTCTCGTACGCCCGCCACGTCCTATGCAACGCATTTCTAGTCAAGGTCGTCTTTAACCTATTGGAAGCCCTGGGCACATTAGGAAAGTAATAGATTTTTCGGTAAGAAATATTGATGACCCATTGGAAACCTTAGACTACGGGGGCCTGAGGGGATTGCTCGAGCTTCAGGATTTTGGTGATTGAGGGGATAGGGGATTGCGGGACCCTGGGCACGTGCCCAATTTGTCCAGTGAAAAAACAGGGGTCTGGATGTAGTCATGTCTTTCATATTCTTGTTCCCAGGGCCATCTCGTACGCCCGACATGCGCTATACAACGACTGCGGCTTGTTTCCAAAGCCAACTGTCTGTAGAAGTAGTCATGTCTTATATCCTTGTTTCCAGGGCTCTCTCGTACGCCCGGCACGCACTTTACAACGACTGCGGAGGCGGCTCCACGGCCGGCTGCGTGCACCTCACCGTGGCTGCTGTGAGCCTGGAACTAGGCTCCTTCTCGAAGGCCATGGATGGGTTCCAGAAAGCGCTGGCGGTGGCTCAGGCGCAGAATGATAACACCTTGTTGCTACAGGTAACGTTTATTTGGGACTGCTAATGTGAAATATTAGACATCAATAAGGGTTGGGGCCAAGTTTTTTGATGACATAATTGTCAGCATATGAACAGATTCTTCAAAAATATATGTACATACATACATAACATCACGCCCATAATCCCCGGAGGGGTAGGCAGAGTCAAAGAGGCAGCATGCCCCTTCAACCACATTCAGCCAAAAATAAAGCCGGGCTGGGTTAGATGGAAAATTGTGAAAAAGTAGTGACAAGCGGCTAACCTGTCGCCTATACAATCACATACCCAAAACCCGATATACCATTAGTCGCCTTTTACGACATGCTAGGCAAGAACCACAGTTGGCATATTCTTTTTAAGTCCCAGACCAACATGGGACAGTGGGCTGGGTTGGATGGAAAGCTGTAAAAAAGGAGTGACAAGTGGCTAGCTCGTCGTCTATTCAGTCACATACCCAAAGGCCCGTAAACTATTAGTCGCCTTTTACGACATGCTAGGCAAGAATCACAGTTGGCACATTTTTTTTTTTTGTCCCAGATCAACATGGGCCAAGTCCCAGACCAACATGGGACAAAAAATATATGTATGCCTACGTAATTATTAGGGGTGTTATGCACGTTTTTGCCTATCCTTATACATGATAATATGCGGGTATTGAATAATACAAAACTTGTAAGATGTAACACTTGAATGACCCCTGAAGTCTCGATTATTTTAAAGTAGTCTACCGTGTAAGACCTGTAAAGCGGTGGTAGCGCAATGGTAAGGACACGCGCCTCATAACCGAGGAGTGCGGGTTCAAACCCGGGCACGTACCTCTGGATTTTTCAAATCTATGTACGTATTTATACCACTAGCTCGACGGTGAGGGAAAACATCGTGATGAAACCTGCAAATTCAAACAACTTTGGATTTGTAACCATGATCCAAAAAAATTTTCTGGTTCCCCTATTAGGGTTACGAAGGTCAGATCGGCAGTCGCTTCAATGTAATTACCAGACTCGCTAGATTCTGGATCATGGTCTAAGCGGACCCCGTCCTAGCGTTATGTCCCGTGCTTAGGCACGGGACATAACGCTAGGAAGATGATACCGTGTAAGACCTGTCCTACACTATTGTTAAACCTTAGTTTAATCAGTATATCCAGTCTAGTTCATCTTAATGAGGAGATAGTGGCATATTAAACATATAATTCTTGTATGATATAAGATAGAAAACATAAGGAAGTATTGATATAACTAGCCCGTTGGTCGAGTGGTCAGAGACCTTGGCCACGAAACCAAGGGTCGCGGGTTTGAATCCCGCTAGGGGCAAATGTTTCGTGTGTTGACCATGGACATTTGTACTCGAGTCATAGATGTTTATAAACGTATTTAAGTGGGTCTATCCGTTCACCTAGTATCCATAGCACAAGCATAAGCTTAGTTTGGAACTAGGGAATTAGTGTGTCAGTCTGGAGAATTTATTATTTAGTCCCATTACTCAAAACCTGGCTTAGACTGTTAAAAAATTATCAAACATGAAGAGTCAAGCCATAGCTCTTAACGCTTTAACTTTACGAAAACAATCCATAGTGTTTCTCGAAGAGGTAGAGCTTAAAAGTAAGAGACAGAAAGAGACTGCGTATATATCGTTACATTATCTATTGAACATCTCTTTGAAGGTATACGTCGGCCTCTCCGAGCTGTGGCGGCGGCTGCGCGACGCGGAGCGCGCGGTGGCGTGCGCGGCGCGCGCCTGCGACCTGGGCCGCGGCCCGCGCGCCGCCGACCTCAACACGCGCCACCACCGCACTGCGCTGCTGCAGATGGCGGCCGCGCTGCGCGCGCGCGGCGAGCTGGGCGACGCGCACGATTACTGCAACGTGAGCTATGATCCGGCTCGAAGGACCGATCCGACTTGCTATAACTAGATGAAACAAATATCACGTCTAACTATGATATCTGTTAACTCTTAAAACAAGCAAAAAAATAATGGCAATAACGAAATTAGTTCTATATTCTTTCACTATATACTATTATTATATCTGGCGCCCAACATGGGGCTTTTTACTAAGCCAATTAAGTATGAACCATGTATAGAAGTTACATTGGGACCATCTCTATTGTCTTCCAGGAAGCACTACGGCTGGGCTGCGGTGGCTGGAGACCAAGGTTGCTACGCGAGGGCGGTGAGGATTGCTGGGGACGTGTATCGGAGGAAGTGCGACGTTGGGAGGCTCTAAGGTAAAATAGCTTAATTACCATCTGATTTTGTTAAAAATATGATAGATTAAAAGGAATGTGCCAACTGTATTCTTACCTAATATGTCGTAAAAGGTGACTAAGGGTATATCGGGTTTTGGGTGAATGATTGAGTAGACGACGAGCTAGTCACTTGTCACAAGTTTTTCGTAAATGTACATTTAACCCAGCCCAATTTTATTTTTGGCTGAATGTGGTTAAAGGGGCTTGCTGTCCCCTTGACTCTTCTACTCCCTTCGGGATTACAGGCGTGATGTTACGTATGTATTATGATTAAACAGTATTTAGACACTTTCTCGACAAGATTCTCAAATTAGTTTAGCCGGCTTATTTGCAGAAAAGAAGTAAGATTGTACTTTCGAGATTAGTGATATAGGATTGTATGCTTTTTAACTTGAATTCCCGAAAATACATTATAATATTTCGGGGGCTATAGCGTGTCAGACTGTTCCAGACAGTCTGCAAACAGAGATGGCGGGAGATCGTGATGAAAGCCTGTGTCTACCCTTAACACTAAAGTAGACGCCTCAACGAGATCACGACCGCTCTGTCAAGAGCGAAACAATATAGTAGAGAGATAGCGAAAGATTTATAATGACCAAAACGCCGATGACTCATACAAATCTCCCTTCCCCAGGCATTACGACGTAGCTATGGGCGCCGGCCAAGCTCTAGGCGACAGACTAGCCCAGATGGAGGCTATGGACGGCGCCGCGCGCTGCCTAGAGGCGCTGCGGCTGCAGGGCAGGATCTGCAACTGCCGCCCGCTGGAGTTTAACACCAGACTGCTGGAAGGTCGCCACATCTGTTGGCGCAAAGGTATATATAGTCCAGATAGTTTTTCAGAGAGGGGAAATAGATAGACCACTTCCATTCTCCCTAAGATCCACTATAGATGCCGGGTATGTCCATAACCCTGCATTTAAGTAGCACGACCTACATAATGTAGGGCACATTTTCATATTTCAGTCATTCACAAAAGAGCCCGGTTCAAACTTGTCTGGGTCTGTATCTGTTTGCGCCCCTTTTACTCCGGAGGAGTGGATCTGAAAATGGCATCCGGCATCAGAAACCATCAAGCAACCACCACTCGTCATGACGAATCAGATCGTTACTTAAACGTGACACATTTAAAGATACTTACAGACATATTCAAAGAAGATAATTTGTCTCAGATGCTCGTCCGCCGCGTGCGCCTGCGCCTCGCCGAGATCTACACGGCGCTGGGGCGACAACAACGCCGCCACGCGGCAGAAGCGCGCCGCCGCCACGTGGACCGGCGCCGAGCTGCGCGCGCTGCCGCGAGCCGCTCGCCGAGCGCGCCGAGCCGCTCGCCTCGCTGCCCTGCGCGCACATCGTGCACCACGCGTGAGTAGCGACGAGGCGGCAAGCCTCACTGCCAACGACCCAAACGTTTTAAGGGTCAAATTCAAAGTCAAAATACTCTTTTGTATCACTGACTAGTAAAAAAAGAAGGACTCCCGTGCCACTAACTAGACGTTGAAGCTCCTCATGTGCTCCAACTTGACCACACAACTTACGTCACACATTGACATAATAAGTGCTCCAAATGACAGATATCCGATATCTGTTTTTCATAGGTATCTCACTCACACATGCATAAACGTGGCTAAACAATAGGACATCTACCACCGGTTCGGAATGTTGCTTCTACCGAGAAGAACCGGCAAGAAACTCCGGTAGTTACACAAAGTCTTAGTAAGTATCAAGTACCAGCACGTAGTCGGGAAATCTCGTCGACAATAAGCCCGACTGCCAAAAGGCTCTAGGGTCAAATTCCGAGTTGGGGTATAAGTTGTGTGGGAGTGTTTCTATTAAAATTATTTAGTACCAGTCCCAGAGTCAGGAAGTTGCGAGTGCGCACTCCGTACAAATATTAGTATAAATAAATAATCATTGGGCCCTGATGGACTGCAGCCATAACAGTCCATAAAACCCATATTCAC